>CM026402.1:63054084-63152267 GCA_014843695.1 Archivesica marissinica
TTTAATGGCCATACCTGTATGGACTGGAATACAGTTTCCTTAAATGTGTACGTTTATTTACCCTCGCCACAGCAGATAATATTGACATATATAAGTGTTTAATGGCCATACCTGTATGGACTGGAATACAGTTTCCTTAAATGTGTACGTTTATTTACCCTCGCCACAGCAGATAATATTGACATATATAAGTGTTTAATGGCCATACCTGTATGGACTGGAATACAGTTTCCTTAAATGTGTACATTTATTTACCCTCGCCACAGCAGATAATATTGACATATATAAGTGTTTAATGGCCATACCTGTATGGACTGGAATACAGTTTCCTTAAATGTGTACGTTTATTTACCCTCGCCACAGCAGATAATATTGACATATATAAGTGTTTAATGGCCATACCTGTATGGACTGGAATAGTTTCCTTAAATGTGTACGTTTATTTACCCTCGCCACAGCAGATAATATTGACATATATAAGTGTTTAATGGCCATACCTGTATGGACTGGAATACAGTTTCCTTAAATGTGTACGTTTATTTACCCTCGCCACAGCAGATAATATTGACATATATAAGTGTTTAATGGCCATACCTGTATGGACTGGAATACAGTTTCCTTAAATGTGTACGTTTATTTACCCTCGCCACAGCAGATAATATTGACATATATAAGTGTTTAATGGCCATACCTGTATGGACTGGAATAGTTTCCTTAAATGTGTACGTTTATTTACCCTCGCCACAGCAGATAATATTGACATATATAAGTGTTTAATGGCCATACCTGTATGGACTGGAATACAGTTTCCTTAAATGTGTACGTTTATTTACCCTCGCCACAGCAGATAATATTGACATATATAAGTGTTTAATGGCCATACCTGTATGGACTGGAATACAGTTTCCTTAAATGTGTACGTTTATTTACCCTCGCCACAGCAGATAATATTGACATATATAAGTGTTTAATGGCCATACCTGTATGGACTGGAATACAGTTTCCTTAAATGTGTACATTTATTTACCCTCGCCACAGCAGATAATATTGACATATATAAGTGTTTAATGGCCATACCTGTATGGACTGGAATACAGTTTCATTGTTCAAACGTCAAATAATAATAAATAATAATAATACAAATAATGTGTAATAAATTACTTCCATGCATATATAGATAAATAACACAAATAATTGTTTGGATTATATATTATGTATTGTTTTGATTTTATATTATTTATTGTTTTGATTTTATATTATGTATTGTTTTAATTTTATATTATTTATTGTTTTGATTATATATTATTTATTGTTTTGATTATATATTATGTATTGTTTTAATTTTATATTATTTATTGTTTTGATTTTATATTATTTATTGTTTTGATTATATATTATTTATTGTTTTGATTATATATTATTTATTGTTTTGATTATATATTATTTATTGTTTTGATTATATATTATGTATTGTTTTAATTTTATATTATTTATTGTTTTGATTATATATTATTTATTGTTTTGATTATATATTATGTATTGTTTTAATTTTATATTATTCATTGCTATTTTAGATGACACGACACAGAAGGGACTTTGTGAAGGTTCAGCTTCGTGTTTGCAAGTCTATGAGAGACTACCCAGGTCCGGCCAGTGACTACTTCGTGGCTGTAGTAGGACCTGTCCCCCAGCTGGGCAATGCAGATCCATTGATAGCACCTCGGTGCACACAAGCACAAGAGAGCGTCTGGGTAAAGGATGTATGGTATGTGTAATACAAACATGTTGTTAATAATGTACGTTTCAAATAGTCGAGTGCAACACGATCGTACAGAGCATCGTGTCACAATGTCATATGTGCTTACAAATGCAGCGATTGGACATTGCACCATTTGGTATTCAGTTTCTCGAACATATTCTAAAACCTAACATAATGCCTTGTACATGTTTCCTACTGACGACAACCTACATAGTTGTAAATAGTGATTGTGTTCAAGGTTAAAGTCGCACCTACATCTTAGGTCATATGGCGACTCCCGGGGTGTCGTTAAGGTGGTTGACTTCAGATTAAGTTTAACACATGCATGTCAATACTTACATAATATTCGTACTAAGTTTAACACATGCATGTCAATACTTACATAATATTCGTACCAAGTTTAACACATGCATGTCAATACTTACATAATATTCGTACTAAGTTTAACACATGCATGTCAATACTTACATAATATTCGTACCAAGTTCATGCATGTCAATACTTACATAATATTCGTACCAAGTTCATGCATGTCAATACTTACATAATATTCGTACCAAGTTCATGCATGTCAATACTTACATAATATTCGTACCAAGTTCATGCATGTCAATACTTACATAATATTCGTACCAAGTTCATGCATGTCAATACTTACATAATATTCGTACCAAGTTCATGCATGTCAATACTTACATAATATTCGTACCAAGTTCATGCATGTCAATACTTACATAATATTCGTACCAAGTTCATGCATGTCAATACTTACATAATATTCGTACCAAGTTCATGCATGTCAATACTTACATAATATTCGTACCAAGTTCATGCATGTCAATACTTACATAATATTCGTACCAAGTTCATGCATGTCAATACTTACATAATATTCGTACCAAGTTCATGCATGTCAATACTTACATAATATTCGTACCAAGTTTAACACATGCATGTCAATACTTACATAATATTCGTACTAAGTTTCACACATGCATGTCAATACTTACATAATATTCGTACTAAGTTTAACACATGCATGTCAATACTTACATAATATTCGTACTAAGTTTAACACATGCATGTCAATACTTACATAATATTCGTACTAAGTTTCACACATGCATGTCAATACTTACATACTATTCGTACTAAGTTTAACACATGCATGTCAATACTTACATAATATTCGTACTAAGTTTAATACATGCATGTCATACTTACATATTTCCTCATAGTCCATTGAACTCAATATGCTTTCATGGGAAGAGTTAATTCTTAATGTTGTTCAGAACGTGTGCCCCACCTCCTCCCCCATCAAGCCTGGTCCCAACCCATTTCCTTATGGTCTTATTACAGTAATTATTGTAGTTTGTGCTTTAATCCTAAAAAAGATGCTTTTGATATATGACTCGTTGACGATAAATATGTAATTACGCATCGCTTTAATTCAGTTTTATGTAATAACTATGATATATTTGATTTTGTGTTTGTTATTTCAATGTCTATGTTTTGCACGTGTTTGTTGTTGTCTTGCTCTCCAGTCGTTGGAGGTGATACATATATATATAATGCTGTGAAACAATGTGTGATCGGTAGCGTAGATCGCTTGTCAGAATTGTAGATTGGTTTGTTTTTATTTTTAGGCTGCACCGAAATACAGAAATATTTTACAAATTCCTTGTTGTAAAAAAATCCAATAACAAAATAATGGAGATGGAGGACGTAATGGCCCATGAACTAACCATTGGAGACAAGCCCATTGGCGTGAGCAAGGTCTACAACATGGGCGGAACCCTGCAAAATGACGGTAATAATTAAAATGTGCATATATAATGTAATATAATGTAGTACTATGAGAATTTAGTTTTAGTGTAATACTGAGAAGTTATGTCATGTTGGTGAACTTGAAGTAAGAGAAGTTCTGTCCTGTTGGTGAACTTGAAGTAAGAGAAGTTCTGTCCTGTTGGTGAACTTGAAGTAAGAGAAGTTCTGTCCTGTTGGTGAACTTGAAGTAAGAGAAGTTATGTCCTGTTGGTGAACTTGAAGTAAGAGAAGTTATGTCCTGTTGGTGAACTTGAAGTGAACTTGAAGTAAGAGAAGTTATGTCCTGTTGGTGAACTTGAAGTAAGAGAAGTTATGTCCTGTTGGTGAACTTGAAGTAAGAGAAGTTATGTCCTGTTGGTGAACTTGAAGTAAGAGAAGTTATGTCATGTTGGTGAACTTGAAGTAAGAGAAGTTATGTCCTGTTGGTGAACTTGAAGTAAGAGAAGTTATGTCCTGTTGGTGAACTTGAAGTAAGAGAAGTTATGTCCTGTTGGTGAACTTGAAGTAAGAGAAGTTATGTCCTGTTGGTGAACTTGAAGTAAGAGAAGTTATGTCCTGTTGGTGAACTTGAAGTAAGAGAAGTTATGTCCTGTTGGTGAACTTGAAGTAAGAGAAGTTATGTCCTGTTGGTGAACTTGAAGTAAGAGAAGTTATGTCCTGTTGGTGAACTTGAAGTAAGAGAAGTTATGTCCTGTTGGTGAACTTGAAGTAAGAGAAGTTATGTCCTGTTGGTGAACTTGAAGTAAGAGAAGTTATGTCCTGTTGGTGAACTTGAAGTAAGAGAAGTTATGTCCTGTTGGTGAACTTGAAGTAAGAGAAGTTATGTCCTGTTGGTGAACTTGAAGTAAGAGAAGTTATGTCCTGTTGGTGAACTTGAAGTGAACTTGAAGTAAGAGAAGTTATGTCATGTTGGTGAACTTGAAGTAAGAGAAGTTATCTCATGTTGGTGAACTTGAAGTAAGAGAGAAGTTATGTCCTGTTGGTGAACTGGAAGTAAGAGAAGTTATGTCCTGTTGGTGAACTTGAAGTAAGAGAAGTTATGTCCTGTTGGTGAACTGGAAGTAAGAGAAGTTATGTCATGTTGGTGAACTTGAAGTAGAGAAGTTATGTCCTGTTGGTGAACTTGAAGTAAGAGAAGTTATGTCCTGTTGGTGAACTTGAAGTAAGAGAAGTTATGTCCTGTTGGTGAACTTGAAGTAAGAGAAGTTATGTCCTGTTGGTGAACTTGAAGTAAGAGAAGTTATGTCCTGTTGGTGAACTTGAAGTAAGAGAAGTTATGTCCTGTTGGTGAACTTGAAGTAAGAGAAGTTATGTCATGTTGGTGAACTTGAAGTAAGAGAAGTTATGTCCTGTTGGTGAACTTGAAGTGAACTTGAAGTAAGAGAAGTTATGTCCTGTTGGTGAACTTGAAGTAAGAGAAGTTATGTCCTGTTGGTGAACTTGAAGTAAGAGAAGTTATGTCCTGTTGGTGAACTTGAAGTAAGAGAAGTTATGTCCTGTTGGTGAACTTGAAGTAAGAGAAGTTATGTCCTGTTGGTGAACTTGAAGTAAGAGAAGTTATGTCTGTTGGTGAACTTGAAGTAAGAGAAGTTATGTCCTGTTGGTGAACTTGAAGTAAGAGAAGTTATGTCCTGTTGGTGAACTTGAAGTAAGAGAAGTTATGTCCTGTTGGTGAACTTGAAGTAAGAGAAGTTATGTCCTGTTGGTGAACTTGAAGTAAGAGAAGTTATGTCCTGTTGGTGAACTTGAAGTAAGAGAAGTTATGTCCTGTTGGTGAACTTGAAGTAAGAGAAGTTATGTCCTGTTGGTGAACTTGAAGTAAGAGAAGTTATGTCCTGTTGGTGAACTTGAAGTAAGAGAAGTTATGTCCTGTTGGTGAACTTGAAGAAGATAAGTTATGTCCTGTTGGTGAACTTGAAGTAAGAGAAGTTATGTCCTGTTGGTGAACTTTAAGTAAGAGAAAGTTATGTCCTGTTGGTGAACTTGAAGCAAGAGAAGTTATGTCCTGTTGGTGAACTTGAAGTAAGAGAAGTTATGTCCTGTTGGTGAACTTGAAGTAAGAGAAGTTATGTCCTGTTGGTGAACTTGAAGTAAGAGAAGTTATGTCCTGTTGGTGAACTTGAAGTAAGAGAAGTTATGTCCTGTTGGTGAACTTGAAGAATATGTCCTGTTGGTGAACTTGAAGTAAGAGAAGTTATGTCCTGTTGGTGAATTAATAAGAGAAGTTATGTCCTGTTGGTGAACTTGAAGCAAGAGAAGTTATGTCCTGTTGGTGAACTTGAAGTAAGAGAAGTTATGTCCTGTTGGTGAACTTGAAGTAAGAGAAGTTATGTCCTGTTGGTGAACTTGAAGTAAGAGAAGTTATGTCCTGTTGGTGAACTTGAAGTAAGAGAAGTTATGTCCTGTTGGTGAACTTGAAGTAAGAGAAGTTATGTCCTGTTGGTGAACTTTAAGTAAGAGAAGTTATGTCCTGTTGGTGAACTTGAAGTAAGAGAAGTTATGTCCTGTTGGTGAACTTGAAGTAAGAGAAGTTATGTCCTGTTGGTGAACTTGAAGTAAGAGAAGTTATGTCCTGTTGGTGAACTTGAAGTAAGAGAAGTTATGTCCTGTTGGTGAACTTGAAGTAAGAGAAGTTATGTCCTGTTGGTGAACTTGAAGTAAGAGAAGTTATGTCCTGTTGGTGAACTTGAAGTAAGAGAAGTTATGTCCTGTTGGTGAACTTGAAGTAAGAGAAGTTATGTCCTGTTGGTGAACTTGAAGTAAGAGAAGTTATGTCCTGTTGGTGAACTTGAAGTAAGAGAAGTTATGTCCTGTTGGTGAACTTGAAGTAAGAGAAGTTATGTCCTGTTGGTGAACTTGAAGTAAGAGAAGTTATGTCCTGTTGGTGAACTTGAAGTAAGAGAAGTTATGTCCTGTTGGTGAACTTGAAGTAAGAGAAGTTATGTCCTGTTGGTGAACTTGAAGTAAGAGAAGTTATGCCTGTTGGTGACTTGAAGTAAAGAAGTTATGTCCTGTTGGTGAACTTGAAGTAAGAGAAGTTATGTCCTGTTGGTGAACTTGAAGTAAGAGAAGTTATGTCCTGTTGGTGAACTTGAAGTAAGAGAAGTTATGTCCTGTTGGTGAACTTGAAGTAAGAGAAGTTATGTCCTGTTGGTGAACTTGAAGCAAGAGAAGTTATGTCCTGTTGGTGAACTTGAAGCAAGAGAAGTTATGTCATGTTGGTGAACTTGAAGTAAGAGAAGTTATGTCCTGTTGGTGAACTTGAAGTAAGAGAAGTTATGTCCTGTTGGTGAACTTGAAGTAAGAGAAGTTATGTCCTGTTGGTGAACTTGAAGTAAGAGAAGTTATGTCCTGTTGGTGAACTTGAAGTAAGAGAAGTTATGTCCTGTTGGTGAACTTGAAGTAAGAGAAGTTATGTCCTGTTGGTGAACTTGAAGTAAGAGAAGTTATGTCCTGTTGGTGAACTTGAAGTAAGAGAAGTTATGTCCTGTTGGTGAACTTGAAGTAAGAGAAGTTATGTCCTGTTGGTGAACTTGAAGTAAGAGAAGTTATGTCCTGTTGGTGAACTTGAAGTAAAAGAAGTTATGTCCTGTTGGTGAACTTGAAGTAAGAGAAGTTATGTCCTGTTGGTGAACTTGAAGTAAGAGAAGTTATGTCCTGTTGGTGAACTTGAAGTAAGAGAAGTTATGTCTTGTTGGTGAACTTGAAGTAAGAGAAGGGAGTGTATGCCAAGGAAACAACTGGTGACACAGTTAATCTGTGCTAACTTACGCTCATATACTAGTATTTTATTGGTCTGTTATATATTGGTATTGCAATGTCCATCAATGTGCTCGTGCATGTGCATGGCTCGTGGACTATTAGCTAGGGGTGTTATAGGGGTTCTTGGGACGTTTGCCTTCGTGAAACGTCGGTCTTTATTTGATTGGTCTCTTATATTTCTGTTAAGAAAGGCATATGTGCTTGTATTGTTTTATCATATGAGCTGCTGCTTGTGGCATATGTGCTTGTATTGTTTTATCAGAGATGTTTTATATCCAGTACATGTGATGAGATGTAGATAAATATATGAATATAATTTAACAACCATATCATTGTGTTCCATTTAGAAAATAACAGACTGCAGTATGTTAAAGCTGAACCAAGGAAATATTCTTCACGAAACATTCACTCGGAAGCTGTCGCTTTGCATAGGACAGGTATAATTATACCAGTTCACCGATACTACTGTATGTCAAGCTGGGCTCGTAAGTCCTCCTGCAACTATTAACATAAATTAGTATTTCAAAGAGAAACATTTCCAAAAGTGGTTATCAGATCATGTATGAGATAAATCCAGGACGATGTACGATGCTCCGGAAGTATATTGGTTTTAACCGTTTATCAGATCGTGTATGAGATAAATCCAGGACGATGTACGATGCTCCGGAAGTATATTCGTTTTAACCGGTTATCAGATCGTGTATGAGATAAATCCAGGACGATGTACGCTGCTCCGGAAATATATTCGTTTTAACCGGTTATCAGATCGTGTATGAGATAAATCCAGGACGATGTACGATGCTCCGGAAGTATATTCGTTTTAACCGGTTATCAGATCGTGTATGATATATATCCAGGACGGTGTACGATGCTCCGGAAGTATATTCGTTTTAACCGGTTATCAGATCGTGTATGATATATATCCAGGACGGTGTACGATGCTCCGGAAGTATATTGGTTTTAATCGGTTATCAGATCGTGTATGATATATATCCAGGACGGTGTACGATGCTCCGGAAGTATATTCGTTTTAACCGGTTATCAGATCGTGTATGAGTAAAAGTATTAGAGTGGCATGTTCACTAAATGAAATCTTGGAACATGCTGGTAATACATCGGAAGATATTTGTTCTTGTCAGCATTCAGTTTCTTCCACTAGATAAATTAAAAATGACGACATACGACCATAGCTGCCTGTGGAACGCTACTCCCTATCAAAATTAAATCAAATCTTAAATTTCTTCTTTGATTTCAGCCAATCATGAACGCAGAGCTGCAGCACCAGTACTAAACCACCGCAGTCAACCTGCATCCAACAACCACCAACCTGCATCCAACAGCCGCAAACCTGTATCCAACAGCCGCCAACCTGCATCAAACCGCCGCCAACATGCATCCCTATGCAAACAGCTGTTGCAGCACCGTACACTGAGCCCGGATAACCTGGCAAACAACACATGCTGCCCGCGCACATGTTGCTTGGTGTGGGTTTGAAGACTGTCATTAAAAATAGTTATGTTTATTTATGTGTTTATTGTATTTATGATATTGAACGTTTAAGGAAATGTTAACAGTTGAATTAACTGTTGCTGTGTTGCTTAGTACATCCGATCTATCCTCAGTATCCGGAGGAAACATACTTACATCCGATATATCCTCAGTATCCGGAGGAAACATACTTACATCCGATATATCCACAGTATCCGGAGGAAACATACTTACATCCGATATATCCTCAGTATCCGGAGGAAACATACTTACATCCGATATATCCACAGTATCCGGAGTAAACATACTTACATCCGATATATCCACAGTATCCGGAGGAACATACTTACATCCGATATATCCACAGTATCCGGAGGAACATACTTACATCCGATCTATCCACAGTATCCGGAGTAAACAGATACCTGAACGCTCGATACTGTTTTACTGTATTACAGTATCCATCCACCACAGTGTTCGCGTCATTTAACCAAAGTCTAAATGCTATGACGTACAGTTATTGGGCAACTTTATAAATGTCTCTGACCATTAGCTCAACTTATGAGTTATTTCAATGCTGGTTGTTCCTCATCAGTCCGTTCAAAATAGACGGTATTTCCTCTGAACTGCTTCGTCGATTTTGATGAAACTTGATATAAAGATTCGGACTGCTACATGCTGCAGACCGGAAACGGTTAAATATCACTCAAAGCCGAACTACAAAATGGCCATCGTACTCCACCTAAGAATGTATATTATGTGCGCATGTAATAGCTGATCCGTCGATATATATTGATTGAAAGATTTATGCTGGTAACTAAAATGGTCCGCCTCCCTCCATGGTCGAGTGGTTAAGATCGCTGACTTGTATACAACTTAACCTATCAACACTGATGGTCACGGGTTCGAGTCCGGATCAGACAGTGTCTCTATAAATATGAAAACGTTGGCAGTTTCTTACGGATGTTGGTGAATATCAAGTACTGGTTTACCGCTGGAGCCTGCACAGGAATGTTCGGTAAACTACCCGTCGCTCATTTGGGTAACAGGTAGCGACGATATATATACGTTAAAAAAGGGAATATAAGATGCATCGATGTGACCAAAACCATATTGGGGAATATTGGAGGTGCGCAGTGAAAGTACCGAAACCTATTGGGAGTTAGGTGGGATATGTTTATGTGCTATGTGTCCTCAGACTAAGTAAATATGTATTGCATTGCAATTTAGAAGAACTGAGAGAGAGAGAGAGAGAGAGAGAAGAGAGAAAGAGAGAGAGGAGAGAGAGAAAGAGAGAAGTAGAGAGAGAAGAGGAGAATAAGAGAGAGGAAGAAGAGAGAGAGAGAGAGAGAGAGAGAGAGAGAGAGAGAGAGAAGAGAGAGAGAAGAGAAGAGAGAGAGAGGAGAGAACAGAATAGGAGAGAGAGAGGAGAAAGAGGAGAAGAAGAGAGAGAAGAGTAAGGAGAGAGAGAGAAGAGAGAGAGAGAACAGAATAGGAGAGAGAAGAGAGAGAGAGAGAGAGAGGAGAACAGAAAAAACTAAAAGAAAAGAGGGGAGGGAGAAAAAAGAAGAAAAAGAAAAGAAAGAGAGAGAGAGAGAGAGAGAAGAGAGAGAAGAGAGAGAGAAGAGAGAGAGAGAGAAGAGAGAGAGAAGAGAGAGTGAGAAGAGAGAGTGAGAGAGAGAAGAGAGAGAGAGAGAGCTACGGTAACTCGAACTGATAATTGATCTTTCAAAAATTCGTTTCCCGGAAGTATGCCTTACCGGAAATCACAACCATCGAGTAGCATTGAGATAGAGGCTGAGCTTTCTATGATGTAGATTAAATAAATCTACACAATCTGAAATGTTGTCAACGCGAACATTTCGGACTCGAGCTATCAGTGACGTCATTGTTGACGCATAAAAGGCGTCATTTTATTTTTGGTCATCTAAACACGACGTTCTAGCTCCATTTTAGCTCACGATTTTGAACATCGTTTTCTATCATAAAACAGATTCAATTTCAACATAAAATTAATGAATATGTGTTTGCTTATGTGTGTTTTACGTTTATTTATCGTCGCTACCGGTTGCCCATATGAGCGACGCCTCCTGAAGAGATTAGTCATTTTAGATTGTGGAGGACAGTGCAATGATACAAGAGAGAGACCCATTCCAGAGTCTCCTCTGGTTCTTTTACGTGCACGGTGTAAAGCACCGACACGAGACCTCGGTTTAACGTCCCATCTGATGGGGGATCGAACCTGCGATATCCTGGATTACCAGTCCAGCGTGTTACCACTGGACTACAGATCCGTCTGTTGGATATAACTACTCCAAATGACTATATTTATACACATCTATACTTGAGCTCACTTCGGTATAAATGTGTACAAGAACATTGCGCACTGGCTATGTTTCACGGAAATTGCCGGACTTTGACGAATAGTTACGAAGTATGTGTTGTCAATATAAATAACCCATAATGCTTTGCAAAAATATTTATCCACACGAGAAAGTCAAAATTACAAATGTTGCTGTTGTCTTTCATTAATCGTCATTGGAAAGGCTGATCAGAATTTATTATATTTGTTAATTTAGGTAAGTTCACATAAAATGCCTGATATGTACCTGGTGAATTCTCATACGATACAGAGCGTATGATTGAGGTATTCCACTTCCAAGAAATCCATACCCCCCCCCCACACACAGGTACACTTCGGTCCCTAGAAATACCGAATCACCGAAAAATACCGAAAGACACCCCCCCCCACACACACACACAGGTACACTTTCATGTATGGTAGGATTTTTGTACTCATAACATCATCATGCGGATCAAATATTTAGACTTGAAAAATGTGACATTTTACTATCCAGGCATTTTTCGAAATAAAAGAAAATTTATGTAGAGGTCTTATATATAGGACTACTTCACAGTCAGTGTGTTCCTTAACCTTGTCTTTACTGCAACAGACACTCTCCAGATGATAATCGTGGTTACAATGCCATCATGTATGACCATATGCTGGACATTCTTTCTTGCGGATACGTGCCAGACTAGTTTTAGCTTCATCACGTAACCTTGCTGCTCAATTTAGCTATCGCAAAGGCACCCGTTTATATGAGGAACACAAGACTTCAGGGCACCTATGCACAGCGCACTTGTTATTTTTTTTAATTTATGCACCAGAACTTGTTGAATATCTTATTTTGATATTGTAACATTATTGAATAAACCCGTTCATCGGTGTTAATCAGAAATGGTAGAGAAACTATGTTTCGGGTTAGTTGTTTTTTAAATTCGGATAGCTACCTGAATTGCTTATACACTGTATCAGTTTCGGTGGAAGTATTCTCCCAATGATTTGTTTGTTTTTATTCGTCTGCTGGACCAGTCGCGTGACAGTTGCATCAGGCTACCGATACATGCAACGGAATGCTATTGAACCATGCTTCAGCTCTGTCAAGCGAAATTAGCCTAGAACTATATACAGTAAAAACCCTCTACCCCGATTTCGAGACCACCCCGCTATTGCGAATGATTTTTTTCAGAACGGAATATTTCACTATACATGTCAATGGTCGTTGACCCCGATAACCAGACCACCCCGTTATTCCGTAATACGACCAGTTAATTCAGACAAATGCCATTAATCCTATGCTAATTGAACCCCTAATACGACCACAGGCGATTTTCTCACTTTCATTGATAAAACATTTTAATTATGTCCCTGTTTTACGACAATTAAGCGACCACTTTATGGTATCGGTCAAGGTTAAGTGAGATAAACACGGAAGTGTTGATTGTAAATGATTGGTTTTGATTGCTTTTAATCTTTTGTATATTGTCTGGAGTGAAGTATCCAAGCTAAAGTTGTACTGCATGTGTAAGGACTTTGGCACTCTGTCACAGGACTTAGCTAAAACATCCAAGATGAGATCGAGAAACAATCCGTGAAAGTGAAGTGTTTATATAAGCAGTCAACCCGTGAATGTTTTTTTTTTAAATAATGAATGATTGATGATGATATGTACTTTTCAAGGAAACAACTGTGCTTGGTATACACAATATAATTAATGAAAACATGAAAATAAATGTTGAAAATAAATGGATTAACTCATTTACATTGTTCTTTATTTTATTATTAATTAATTAATTGTGATATACAGGTGTCTATGAATGGATTTCAGAAGTACAATCCTAAACCATAGAAACAACCAACCCTTCTGTAATTAAAACAGAAACACCAAGAAATTGCCATATGTGAAAGTACATTGTACATGTAGTAAAATTATCATAATTTGGTCTTCTGGACCAAACTCGATAAAGAGACCACCCCGCTAATAAGACCACTTTTTGGAAGTCCCATAGGTGGTCTTATTATAGGGGTTTTACTGTACATATTTTAAATACGGATTTAAAGACAAATACACCAAGCATAGGAATACGCCAAGCATAGGTTCCACCACTCTACTAATGAGCGGTGATATCAGAATAAATATTTTGTTTTTACTATTGACAATTTACGTCGGATTTCCACAACTGTCCAATGCAAAAACAATCTGAAATGTCATTTCAACTAGTAAATTTAACTTCATTCATTCAAACAGTTTTTGTTTTCATTACACTCATATGTTTTCATTCATGTAGTCAATATTTAGTTAATTTCAATGAATTTGTTATCTGAATTTGACATATATCTGTATATGGCATGTATTGCTACCACAGGGATTCGGCACGTTTTGGGGTACTAGTATATATATTTAAGTACAGGGATTCTACTCTGTGGATGTCAGATTTCGCATCGATCAGTAAAATGGCCCTATCTGAAACAATTTTGTACACATCTGTCCAAATATAACGCCTATCCCGAGTCTTTATATTGTTCTTCAAATAAAACACAACTTTAAGCTGCGTGCAAACAATTGCCACAGACATTGGCCATAGCAGGTCACATTTCCATACTAGGACACGGGTTCTGTCAGCAACAAACAAAAATGTTCGACGGGAGAGTTTTAACAGTGAATAACATTATCAGTAAAATGTGTTTCCACTAACGTGTAGGTTTATTCGGCAAAAATGTACGTCAAAAAGAGATTTCGGAGAATTTTTCAATTTGTTTTGAAAATTTCTCAAGCGGCGCAATTGGCGTTGAAACGACACTACAAACACCTTACTTTTATATATAACTCTGCTGAAGGGATTTTTAGGGTACACGTGAATGAGATTTATGAAAACCTCAACATTTACATAATTTCAAAATATAATGTGAATACTTATCTGACTTTGCTCATTTTCCTGTTTGGCAGCTTGTACCATATAAACCAAGCACTTGTTATTGACAGCAATGACATCATTCGCAAACAAATTCGAAAACAGCTAGTGAATGAAAACAGAATCATTGACGATAAATCAAGTTTTAATCATTGATGTGGTAATTTTAACATTGTGACATCTGTTGTCCAGTGGTAGAACGTCGGATTTGGAATCATGTGGTCGGTCACGGGTTTGATACTCGGTCAGTGCCATAATATATAAATATCCTTGAGCAGGGCACCTCACACATACTGTTTAGTACTGGTTAACCGCTTAGGGAGCGAACCTGCAGCCCGGATGATAGCGGTGAAAGGCGAGTTCTAGCGCCAGTGCGTTAGACCACTCGGCAATGGAGGCTGCTTATCAGTGACACGTAAAAGTCTAGACCCCTTGGGTTTGACTATCAGGAAGAAAAATCTCTTCTCCCATAATTATACGGTCATCAATTAAATACTTTTGCCATGGAAGAGTTATCACTCTTTACTTAGCATTTCGATGAACACCCAAAATGGGAACGTCCGTGTCTTACAAGACACATCTCTCTGATTTCCTGTTGATTTTATATTTTTCAGAATAAAAAGGGACTCGCTGAACGCCATGGCAGCTGTGACGGGAGAATGTGTGAAGGTGATCGTGAGATGTAGACCAATGAACACGAGAGAATTTGACCTGAAATGTAACTGTGTGCTACAAATGACTGGTGAAAAAGCCCAGTGTACCATAACTAATCCAAATGATGCCAAGGCACCGCTAAAAAACTTTACGTTTGACGGATCTTACTTTGTAGACTCTACAACAGAGACTATCTACAATGAGATTGCTTACCCCCTAGTCGAGGTATATCCAACCCTATTGGTTTAACCCTTTCCCTCATAGAAGCACCTCTTGATGCCATTACCAATACGACATACATTGACAATGTAGTAGCCAAACCAATGTTCATAAACCCTTTCCCTCATAGAAGCACCTATTGATGCCATTACCAATACGACATACATTGACAATGTAGTAGCCAAACCAATGTTCATAAACCCTTTCCCTCATAGAAGCACCTCTTGATGCCATTACCAATACGACATACATTGACAATGTAGTAGACAAACCAATGTTCATAAACCCTTTCCCTCATAGAAGCACCTCTTGATGCCATTACCAATACGACATACATTGACAATGTAGTAGACAAACCAATGTTCATAAACCCTTTCCCTCATAGAAGCACCTCTTGACGCCATTACCAATACGACATACATTGACAATGTTCATAATAACAGCCAGAATCTCATGTAGTACCAGTAATATCTATGGCGGTGGGATAGATATGGCGACTACTTATCCACTGCATGATAGCTAAATGGCTGTCGTTTGTATGTAGATATAATAGTATATTAACCTAAATCTCTATGAAGGAAAGGGTTAAACATATTTATTTATCAGGAGAAATATACAGAAACATACATTTATATCGTGATATGTGGATTGAACTGAAAGCTAAAAGCTTACGGTAATTCTTTCCACTGCGTATTAGATGTTAGTACCAGGTATATATGGCAATTTTAATAACTTGGAAACCCTATTCAACCTGCTACAACAAAATTGCTTTGCTATGAAAATTTCTTTCCAGTTAAGGCGAAAAATCGAGTGAAATAACTTCCATTGTGTTAACTTTTTAAATATATTTGTTATTGGGAGTTTACGGTTACACTGGGAGTCGTGGTAGCGCGTTCGCTTCAGGACCGAAAGGCCCGGAATTCGCGCCCAGCTATCAGGGATCATTCTAGAGGGCGATGTGGGCGAAATAGTCGCCCTAGGGAACCTGACTTTGCCCTCTTTGCCCACTTCTCCCTAAAAAAAATAATATTTTTTGATTTTCAAACAATATTTTGTCTAGTAAGATACACTGGCCCATTATAAAGCACTCCTTCTATTCAAATGTTGTATTTAATGGTTGTACTGTGCACTTTAACCCTATTTTGCAGAAGTATATTAAAGAACACCATTTAAGGAAGCGATCACCCGCTTTCTCACTTCTCCCAAAAATTCTGACCTAGAATGAACCCTGGCTATAGCTGTTACGATTGTGACCGTAGGCAGGCATTTAATTTCCACATGTATGTTATATGTGATTTATGTTTTGCAATAAATATTGCTTAAACAGAATTGGACGGAATGTGCAAACAACATAGATCCAGATCACCCATGTGTGATCAGGATCTATGTTGTTTGCTATTCAGAAAAATATTTTAGCACCACTGCCTGAATAGCAAACGTCTGATCTGGCTCTATGCTGTTTGCAAAAGCGACTTTCGAGCCCTGATGGAGCCGTTACGATTGTGCCCTTAGGCAAGGCATTTAAATTCCACATTGCCTCTTCTCTCTCCTTCATGACGATGGATTCCATCAGGAATGAGGTCTCGAGCGTGATTAATATAAGTTTAAATAACTTGTTTCGCAATCAAGCTAAAATAAATTTATATACATTAAAAGCGACTTTAGTTATGATTGGCCGGTTTCTGGTTATGGGTTAAATTTAGTTTTAATTATCCCGCTCTTCTATATTTTGCACTTTCCAAATTCCCTAAATATTGTATAAATGTGACGGTACTATGTATATTGTTTATAAACCCAGGGAGTGACAGAGGGCTATAACGGAACAATATTTGCATATGGTCAGACAGGATGTGGCAAGTCCTACACGATGCAGGGGGTTATGGACCCTCCAACCCAGCGGGGAATCATACCTAGGTAAGAGCTTCATCCATACATATTTTCATTTGTCGGCAAGTAGCTATTGTAGCTAGTGCTAGTGCTAGTTTCTTGAATCTTGTACCAAAATTCAAAACGTCCCTCATGCGAACACTGACCTGAGAACATGTGTTAATCGCCACCTCCGAATAATAATGTTATTAATCATGTGTTGTTAATCATGTGTTGTTAATCATGTGTTGTTAACCAGGTGTTGTTAATCATGTGTTGGTGTTAATCATGTGTTGTTAACCAGGTGTTGTTAACCAGGTGTTGTTAATCAGGTGTTGTTAACCAGGTGTTGTTAACCAGGTGTTGTTAACCAGGTGTTGTTAATCAGGTGTTGTTAATCAGGTGTTGTTAACCAGGTGTTGTTAATCATGTGTTGTTGTTAATCATGTGTTGTTGTTAATCATGTGTTGTTGTTAATCATGTGTTGTTGTTAATCATGTGCTGTTGTTAATCATGTGTTGTTGTTAATCATGTGTTGTTGTTAATCATGTGTTGTTGTTAATCATGTGCTGTTGTTAATCATGTGTTGTTGTTAATCATGTGTTGTTGTTAATCATGTGTTGTTGTTAATCATGTGTTGTTGTTAATCATGTGTTGTTGTTAATCATGTGTTGTTGTTAACCATGTGTTGTTGTTAATCATGTGTTGTTGTTAACCATGTGTTGTTGTTAATCATGTGTTGATAATCAGGCATTGTTGTTAATCATGTGCTGTTAATCATGTGTTGATAATCATGTGTTGTTAATCATGTGTTGTTAATCATGTGTTGGTAATCATGTGTTGGTAATCAAGTGTTGTTAATCATGTGTTGATAATCATGTGTTGATAATCATGTGTTGTTAATCAGGTGTTGTTAATCATGTGTTGTTGTTAATCATGTGTTGTTGTTAATCATGTGTTGTTGTTAGTCATGTGTTGTTAATCAGGTGTTGTTAACCAGGTGTTGTTAATCAGGTGTTGTTAACCAGGTGTTGTTAATCAGGTGTTGATAATCATGTGGTGTTAATCGGTCTGAATTTTGTTGTCCATTACCGTCCTATAACTTATTATTAAGGTGATCTCACTTTTAAGACGACCACCCTGCTTTGATCCTGAAATCTGTGGGTATTGGCATGTATTTGCAAAATATGACTGGTTGATAAAATGGACACCAGACCAGATGTATAGATTGCTGGTTTAACCAGTACAAGTTGAAGACAATTTCAGTGTCGGGTTGTTTCTTTTCTAAAACATAACTATGGATATTATTTTACACATTTTAAAAAATAGTATTTTTTTAGCATTCATAAGACGGGAAGCCACTTTGAGGCCATAATCTGGTGGTAAAAGGCTCGTCTTATAGGCGAGTATGGGTGGTAATCAGAGAAGGTTTCAGTTAATCAGGTTTTTGGCCATTAACTCTTTCAACACCAAGTAACTGACATGGACTGGTCCATGATATTTTTAGACCAATAAATTAATAACAAAATTACATTTGGATCAGTTCATTTATCAAAATGGGTAATTTTATTTCTAAATATAGTTATATTACTTGAAAAAAGTGCAGATCCTGATGAGACGGCTCATCACGAGCCGGCTCATTTGGATCTACACTTTTTTGTAAGCCAATTTAGAGGTCTGTGGTGTTGAAAGGGTTAGAGGAAAATGTTATTGTACACAGTTATTAAAGCGACATTACATCGCAAAAATATTACATTTGTTCACGTATAAATGCATTGCTACTACACATTCTTCCGAATACATTAGAATACTAACATTGAATCAATAAACATTGTTTATGTTGTCTACAAACTTTCAAAAGTGAAAGTAGGATTTCATATAACGGTCATCCACGCTCCTGAAATGACGTTTGTTTGTCATTGGAGTCAATACTAAACGAGCGATACTTTCGTTTAGAGATAATTTAACTAAGATTAGTCTACAAATAAATATGCATAGGCACAAATGTGAGATATAACGGTAAATCTGTACGATAAATCGTGTTATTCAGGATACACGTGTTGTATTACGCATGGATGTTGACCCTATTTACATTATTTTGTTATGTCAACAAACACTTGTTTATTTGTTGAAATACTCAGTTTTTGAGGTAAATATTGGTAAACTGCCCACCAGCGATGTAGCCCAAAATGGTGCTGACGCCGGCGTAAAATCCGAACAAACAGACATAAACCTTGTGAACGGTTAGTCAGGACATTGTCATCGACGATTAACCAAAAAATTGTTGCCCATGACTACCAAATCAATACCACCTGTCTCTATAGACAGCTATTTGGTTATAAACAAACATATAAGTTTAAACTTTATTTTATTTTACAACGATTTTAACAACTTATATTAATCACTCTCGTAGGCGCGGATGAAAACGTAAATGTGGTCATTTGTGTGGGAGTAAACCGGAGTACACGGAGAAAACCCACCTGTCCGATCTGGCGACCACCGTACCATCTCACATACTTCCCAGTCCGAGGATCGAACCCGGGTTGCATTGGTGAGACATAATGTATTACAGATCAACTGTACATTACCGTAGTCAAGTATGCACAAACAATACAGATGCAGGATGTAAACAAAAGACAACGTCTTATTTAAGAAATAATGTTTGTCTTTCAGATATGTATTGACTAATTGACCTGCCTGGTTAATTCCGTCGCTCAGAACGACAAACCATGTTTTATTCGACTATAAATAACGCAAACACAAATATTATTTCGATTCTAACATGATCAAAATATCTGAAAACCTCAAAAATAGTTGGTGTTATTTTGTTAGAAACCGTAAATGGCGTCGCAAAACTGCTAGTAAAATGAGGTCACGTTTGACATCACAAACTAAACCATAGTTTATTGCAATTTTAAATTTCTTCCTTGCGTATACAGACAAAATGACGAGCCGTGTTAGAATGTTTATTGTTGCACATGGTGGTAACACGCTGGACTGGTAACCAGGGATCGCAGGTTCGATCCACCATCTGACCCTAATAAAATTAACAGTCTTTCAGATGAGACTTTAAACCGAGGTCTCCTGTCGGTGCTTTACACCGCGCACGTAAAAGAACCAGAGAAGACTCTGGAATAGGTCTCTGTCTGTATCATTGCACTATCCTCCAAAATTCTAAAATGATTAATCTCTTCAGAAGGCATCGCTCATATGGGCAACCGGTAGCGACGATAAATAAACGAAAAACACATGTTTCTGTAATGTCACACAGGGCGTTTGATCACGTATTTGAGACGGTGTCGTGTGCAGATGAAAAGAAGTTCCTGATCCATGCGTCGTACTGTGAAATCTACAACGAAGAGATTCGGGACCTTCTAGGGAAGGATATCAAGGCTAAGCTAGATCTACATGAACATCCAGAGAAAGGAGTATACGTTAATGGTACAAGCACCTTCTTTATATCAACACAATTCTAATATAGTTGAGTCGATGAATAGGAAAACCCACCATTGACAAGTACAGTAATAATTTTAATGCAATTCTAATATAGTTGAGTCGATGAATAGGAAAACCCACCATTGACAAGTACGGTAATAATTTTAATGCAATTCTAATATAGTTGAGTCGATGAATAGGAAAACCAACACCATAGACAAGTACGATAATAATTTTAATGCTTCACTTAAAATTAAATTGACATTATTTTACTGTCTCAATACAAATGATTTTGAATATTTGCACATGTACAATTTATGCAAATCAATTACGTTGTACAAGTTTGTAATTCGAAACTATGGTGTTATTCTGCAATCTACCCTTCCCCCCCGCCATGTGTTTGATATGTATTTCATTTCGGGAAAATCAAACCTTATCTGTTAAGGAAGGTAGTAGAAAAACCAGCATCTATCTCATTTTAGTGTAAATTAAATAGTATTAAATTTGTAGGCGAAAAAGAGAAGAAACACATTTCACCACTTGTTTGTTCGAACAGGTTTGTCGCAACACCCTGTACATAATGTCGTTCAGTGCAATAAGATCATGGAAAAGGGCTGGAAGAACCGAGCAACAGGGGCCACGCTGATGAACGCCGACTCCTCGCGCAGTCACTCGATATTCACGATCATGTTAGAGATGATGACCACGGATGATGAAGGCGAGGAGCATATACGTGCGGGCAAACTCAATCTTGTAGATTTAGCCGGTAGTGAACGACAGGCAAAAACAGGTACAGTATAACCATTGTGTTCATGTCCAAATCTAATTGGTTAAAAATGTGTTATACAGTCAAACCTGTGTTAGTGGTCACCTCCATTAAGCAGCCAGTTTTGGATTCCCAATATGTTGTTTTATTATATAGTGTTTGTTTATTATAGTGTCACCCCTATTTAAAGGGCCAGCCACATCTGACTTATGAGACACCTCTTTTTATGAACATCAGTACTTCCCGAATCCTATGCTTGTATGCCAGGCTGGTAGGCAATCAGTAACTATTATTTAATTAGCTGGCGGCTCACCAACCGGCCATATCAGAACGAACCCCTGACGAGATTCAAACCTTCGACCTCCCGCTCCGTAGGCGGACGCATTAACCACTAGGCCACGGAGATGGTCATTATATACGGTTATATATTTGACCTCATAGACCTGTGTTAGTGGCACCTCAATTAAGCAGCCAGTTTCCAGATTCCCAATATGTTGTTTTATTATACATTTGACCTCTATTAAGCAGCTACCTGTGCTAAGCAGCCACATTCTGTGATTCCCTTGGCTGACTGTTTAAAACATGTTTTTGACTGTATACATAACTTTATTTTATGTTGAAAGTGAATTTATGAAGTACGTTTTTACAACATTAGATTAATCACTCTTCATTCCTGTTGGAATCCATCGCCACGAGGGAGAGTGATGAGGCAATGTGGAATTTAAGTGCCTTGTCTAAGGGCACACTAGCTAGAATAATGGCTACAGCTGCGAGCGAACACCTGAAGTGTCTTGTCTAACCATGGTTCTGATAGGGCTCTCGAACTCACAACCTTGGTTTATACTAAATTATTTTAGCTCGATTGCGAAACAAGTTCTTATACTAATCACTCTCCGAGACCTCATTCCATCGTCACGGGGGAGAGAGAAGAGGCAACGTGGAATTTAAATGCCTTGCCTAAGGGCACAATCGTAATGACTCCAGCGGGGCTTGAACCCTGGGCCTTTCGCACCTCAAGCGAGCGCGCTATCACGACTTCCACATAAACTCAACTCACAACCTTGAGGTTTCAAGGTAGACACCACGGAGCCTCATTTACTATGTATAGTTCTAGCATCAGCTGGAATAAGAAGATTGCGCAAGCGGTGAAAATAACAGTAAAATGTGTATCGTAACTAAGGCTGTCCGACTAGCGCAGTGGTTAGCGCGCTTGCTTCTCACCAATGCAAGCCGGGTTCAATCCTCATACCGGGAAGTATGTGAGATGGTACGGTGGTCGCCAGATCAGACAGGTGGGTTTTCTCCGGGTACTCCGGTTTCCTCCTACACGAACGACCACATATACGCTTTCATCCTCACCGACGTGAGTGATTAATATAAGTTGTTCGAACTTGCTTCGCAATCGTTGTAAAATAAATAACGTTTAACTTTTATTGTAACTATACAAATCTAATGAAATTCTATGACATATTGTTTTCAGATATAAATAAGAAAAACAGTTTAATTAATTTGCTTGTGCTACAATTATTTGAACTATTTATAGCCCTTATTTTACCCAGCATGCAAAGTACTAAAACATAATGAGTCTACTATTTGTTCTGTGCATTTCTAACAATGGCGAATTAAGAGTTTGTAGCATGATGCAGTTTGCACATAATTAAAATTTATTTAAAATGATATCATAGCGAGAAAATCGTTTTCTATTATTCAGGTTCCACAGGGGATCGATTAAAGGAAGCCACCAAGATCAACCTGTCTCTGTCAGCTCTGGGTAATGTTATTTCCGCGCTGGTCGATGGAAAGTCCAAACATATCCCATACAGGGACTCGAAGCTGACACGTTTACTGCAAGATTCTCTCGGAGGGAACACAAAGACTTTAATGGTGGCCTGTCTATCACCGGCGGACAATAACTACGACGAAACATTGAGTACGCTGAGATATGCGAACCGTGCGAAGAACATCAAGAACAAGCCAAAGATTAATGAGGATCCCAAAGATGCCCTGCTTAGACAGTATCAGGAGGAGATAGAGAGATTGAAGGCCATGTTGATGGGTCAGATGCCAATACCACAGGGTGGATTCTCAGGTAACATGCACTGCTTAGATGAGACAAGGAGAAAGAGAGATTGAAGGCCATGTTGATGGGTCAGATGCGTGTACCATATTATGGAGTCACAGGTAACATGCTTTGCTTAGATGAGGTTAGTGGAGAGACTGAAGAGCATGTTGATGAGTTAGATGACCATGGAATGGATTCTTAGGTAAGATGCTCAGCTTATACGATACAAGTACAGGATCTTGAAAGCTGTGTTAATAGATCAGATGTCAATACAACAGGGTGAAATCTCAGCTAGTGTACTTAGCATAAATGATACAAGGAGATAGATAGATAGACTGATGGCCACCATAGTGGGTTGTATGGCAATATCACAAAATTCTCGGGTGAAATGCTGTGCTTAGATGAGATAAAGAGATAGAGAGATTGAAACCTTGTCAATGTGTTTGATGACACAATATTTCACGATTTCATGTCTTCCGACAGATGTAACCTCATACAACAAATTGATCGTACTAACTGTGCAAAGCACTAATATCATTTTGATCATTTGAGAATAAGTGACTTTGAGTTGCAGTTGTTACAGTCGCTGTCATCAAGTCACTATGCCAACTGTTCACAGTCTCTGTATGTGTAGCATAGCCTGCCTTTATGAGTTAGCCCTCACTATGCCAACTGTTCACAGTCTCTGTATGTGTAGCATAGCCTGCCTTTATGAGTTAGCCCTCATTATGCCAACTGTTCACAGTCTCTGTATGTGTAGCATAGCCTGCCTTTATGAGTTAGCCCTCATTATGCCAACTGTTCACAGTCTCTGTATGTGTAGCATAGGCTGTCTTTATGAGTTAGCCCTCATTATGCCAACTGTTCACAGTTCTGTATGTGTAGCATAGGCTGCTGTATTTATGAGTTAGCCCTTTATTCCCTAAGAATAGTTTTTTTAAGGGTTAAATGGCTGTGTGGAAATGAGTTCTCTAATTTCACAAGTACACAGGTAGTTTATGTGTTATTACAGATGTGATGTCGGTGGATTCGAGTCAATCATCGTCACGCTCGAGAGAGGATGAGTCTGCTCGCCTACAACTTGAGGAAGAAAAGTCAAAGATAAGAGAGGTTTGAAATTTTCAGATTGCTAGAAGACACAAAAAAGGACATTAACCCTTCATCTGCCGAATCAATTTGATGAAATTTGCAAACAACATGGATCCAAGATCACGGGTCTGATCAGGATCTATATTGTTTGCTATTCAGACAAGTGTTTTAGCTCCACTATCCGTATAACAAACAACATAGAACATGAGAAGGTGCTGTCTGATCAGGATCTATGTTGTTTGCTATTCAGACAAGTGTTTTAGCTCCACTATCCGTATAACAAACAACATAGAACATGAGAAGGTGCTGTCTGATCAGGATCTATGTTGTTTGCTATTCAGACAAGTGTTTTAGCTCCACTATCCGTATAACAAACAACATAGAACATGAGAAGGTGCTGTCTGATCAGGATCTATGTTGTTTGCTATTCAGACAAGTGTTTTAGCTCCACTATCCGTATAACAAACAACATAGAACATGAGAAGGTGCTGTCTGATCAGGATCTATGTTGTTTGCTATTCAGACAAGTGTTTTAGCTCCACTATCCGTATAACAAACAACATAGAACATGAGAAGGTGCTGTCTGATCAGGATCTATGTTGTTTGCTATTCAGACAAGTGTTTTAGCTCCACTATCCGTATAGCAAACAACATAGAACATGAGAAGGTGCTGTCTGATCAGGATCTATGTTGTTTGCTATTCAGACAAGTGTTTTAGCTCCACTATCCGTATAGCAAACAACATAGAACATGAGAAGGTGCTGTCTGATCAGGATCTATGTTGTTTGCTATTCAGACAAGTGTTTTAGCTCCACTATCCGTATAGCAAACAACATAGAACATGAGAAGGTGCTGTCTGATCAGGATCTATGTTGTTTGCTATTCAGACAAGTGTTTTAGCTCCACTATCCGTATAGCAAACAACATAGAACATGAGAAGGTGCTGTCTGATCAGGATCTATGTTGTTTGCTATTCAGACAAGTGTTTTAGCTCCACTATCCGTATAGCAAACAACATAGAACATGAGAAGGTGCTGTCTGATCAGGATCTATGTTGTTTGCTATTCAGACAAGTGTTTTAGCTCCACTATCCGTATAGCAAACAACATTGAACATGAGAAGGTGCTGTCTGATCAGGATCTATGTTGTTTGCTATTCAGACAAGTGTTTTAGCTCCACTATCCGTATAACAAACAACATTGAACATGAGAAGGTGCTGTCTGATCAGGATCTATGTTGTTTGCTATTCAGACAAGTGTTTTAGCTCCACTATCCGTATAGCAAACAACATAGAACATGAGAAGGTGCTGTCTGATCAAGATCTATGTTGATGCTATTTTATTTGTTGAAACTTTATTAATGTCTGTTTGTTTGTTTTATTTGATTTAACAGACGGATCTGTAGTCCAGTGGTTAACACGCTAGACTGGTAATCCAGGGATCGCAGGTTCGATCGCCCGTCTGACTCTAATAAAATTAACAGTCTTTCAGATGGGACGTTAAACCGAGGTCTCGTGTCGGTGCTTTACACCGTGCACGTAAAAGACCTAGAGGAGACTCTGGAATGGGTCTCTGTCTGTATCATTGCACTATCCTCCAAAAATCTAAAATGACTAATATCTTCAGGAGGCATCGCTCATATGGGTAACCGGTAGCGACGATAAATAAACGTAAAACACACATATTTGATTTAATATAGTCAAACCTGTGTTAGTGGTCACCTCTATTAAGCAACCAACCCGTATTAAGCAGCCAGTTTCCAGATTCCCAATATGTTGTTCTACTATACATATGACCTCTATTAAGCAGCCACCTGTGCTAAGCAGCCACTTTCTGAGATTCTCTTGGCTGGCTGCTTAACACAGGTTTGACTGTAAACAATTTGCTTAGCCAATTATTTACATTATAAACAATAGAAAAGCTGATAAACAAACATCCTAAATTATTATCATTGTCCATCTGTATTTTTGTATGATTTTAATGGAATAAAGTCAACCGGATATCTCAAATTGAATTCGAGTTTTATTCAAAAATGAGATATAAAAAATCCACTGCTGTAATGAATGTCATATGTGCAAAGTACCCTCAACTTATGAGATGTGGATAGTGGAAATCATGATAGCGCAGTGGATGCGCATTCGCTTCAGGTGCGAAAGGTCCGGAGTTCGAACCCCACTGGAGCCGTTACGATTGTGCCCTTAGGCAAGGCATTTAAATTCCACGTTGTCTCCTCTCTCTCTCTCTCTCTCTCTCATGGAGATGGATTCCATCAGGAATGAGGTCTCGAGAGCAATTAATCTAATATTGATTAATATAAGTTGTAAGAACTTGTTTCGCAATCGAGCTTAAAATAAATTTGTATGAAATATAAACTAACGAGGATCCAGCTTATAATCAGCATTTTCAAGACAAAATTTAACCCTCGACTTATGGCCGAGAACGACTTATGGCCGAGATCGACTTATGGCCGAGATCGACTTATGGCCGAGATCAACTTATGGCCGAGATCGACTTATGGCCAAGATCAACTTATGGCCGAGATCGACTTATGGCCGGGAGTATACGGTACTCGTAAATAATACTTATGCCACAATAAAAAATGTAAGATAATAACTGTTTACTAAAGTATATTATTTTATGCTTTCCAATGAAATATAGAAATTTATCAGTGAAATATAAATATGTGCTATTCCACTTGTTGAAAGCAGCGGAATAACACATTTTATTTCTCGCTGCTTTGCAGTTTGTACGTGTGGTACCTAGCCGCTGTATGTTGAAATGTTGTCAAAGCGAACGTATTCGGACTCGATCTGTCATCTACAATGACGTCATTTTGGGTCGTCTAAACATGATGTTCTGGCGCCATTCATCTCACGGTTGCATCGTTTTCTATCATATAAACACTTCAGCGTAAAATAAAAATAACTTTTGTTTGTTTAAATCAATGATCGAATAATATTTCACCGAATGAAACATTGGTAGAATTATGATAATAATAGCTTTCAATGTTCATTCTGTGAAATATAATTCGATCATTCACTTAAACAAACAAATACCCTCTTAATCCTGATTGATTTCACACTGATAACAGCTTATAATATAGATCACTCAATCAATTCTATCCTACAAATATACAACAAATTTTATATACCACCATACTGTCTCAAATACTTCCAAAGCCGAGGATCAAACCGGAGTCGCATTGGTGAGAGAGCGACATTCCTAATTACTGCGCTAAGCGGACCTTGTAAGTGCTACTCGATTGTCCTCGCTGACCCAATGCAGCTCATGGTACAGGGACAATAAACGGGATCTCACACAAGGTCGAAACAAGTGGAAGTGGATAGCGCAGTGGTAGTGCAAGTGCAGTGGTAGCGCAGTGGTAGCGCAGTGGTAGTGCAGTGGATAGCGCAGTGGTAGTGCAAGTGCAGTGGTAGCGCAGTGGTAGCGCAGTGATAGCGCAGTGGTAGCGCAGTGGTAGTGCAAGTGCAGTGGTAGCGCAGTGGTAGCGCAGTGATAGCGCAGTGGATAGCGCAGTGGTAGCGCGTTTGCTTCAGGCGTTCGTTCCCAGTAGTATCCATTACTCTAGCCTTACGATTGTGTCCTTAGGCAAGGCACTTAAATTCCACATGCCTCTTCTCTCTCCCTCGTGGCGATGGACTACATCTCGAGAGTGATTAATATAATGTTGTAAGAACTTTGAACAATCAAGCTAAAATAAATTTGTATAAACTAAACCTTAACCCTTTCCTTCATAGAGATTTAGGTTAATATACTATTATATATTCATGCAAACAACAGCCATTTAGCTATGCAGTGAATAAGTTGTCACCATATCTATCCCACCTCCATAGATATTACTGGGACTACATGAGATTCTGGCCCTTAATTATGAACATTGGTTTGGTTACTACATTGTCAATGTATGTCGTATTGGTAATGGCGTCAAAAGATGCTTCTATGTGGGAAAGGGTTAAATAAAACACTGGTGTTTTGATACTGGCAATTAAAGCGACACTACATCGATGAAACAGCAAATTTCTACAAAATGTAATTTCCTATTATATGGTGGGTTTTTTCTCTCAAATATTTTCCACAGAATATGAGAATTATAACTAGTAAAGAAGCGTCGTATACCGGTTTGATGTATGTTGACATAATAAAATAATGTCTAAAAAAGGGTCTAAACAACGTCATTTATTGCAGGACTATGACAGAAAACTGAATGAAATGCAGCAACAATATGAAACTGAAAAGATAAGCAAAGCCAAACTGGAACAAGACATGAACAGACTCCGACAATTCTACGATAGTAGGTTAGCCAATGTGGATGGAAAGATAGAAAATCTACCAACGACCGCAGAAAGTAAGTCTGCCGTAACGCCGTATTATATACCCCCGATATTGTCAACATTTGTTCCAGTGTCCTACATTTATTTTCAGTAATATGTGATGTCTAATGTTTTCTCTTTTATCATGTTTTCTCTGTAGTGATCTTGTTTTTTGTGCATGCATACAATACAGGTGGATAAGCCAATGCATTTTATGTTTAAAATGCATTGTAGAGGGTTAAGGTAGATGGTGACACCCTTGTTGTGTGGGTTTTAGATGGATGTATTTTATTGAAGAAAAGGTCATAAAGTTTACAGGTCAAATGTCAAATCATCGAGACAACATGCAGAACCTATATTCTAATTTTCATTCAAGGTCAAGGTCACACATGTCAAAAGGTCAAGTGGCCATATTTTGTATCTATGCAGTCCATAACAACGGCGCTTGAGGTATAGCTGTTATGATTGTGCTCTTTAGGCAAGGTACTTAAATTCCACATTGCCTCATCCCTCTCCCTTATGGCGATTGTTTACATCAGGAACGAGGTCTCAAGAGCAATTATTTATACCTCACAACTCTACTCAGTGAAAAATTCCCAAAGGCCAACAGTCGATATTATTTACATCCAAGATAATATTGACCAGTCAATAGTTTCGGTATATTAACTGCCTTTGCCGGGTTCATTCTAGAGGGTGACATTGGCGGAGTAGATGCCCTTGCCGCCCTGACTTTGCCTCCTGGTGTCACCACTTCTCCGTAAAAAAAAATGTTCCGTTTTTTTTACAATTTTCAGACAAAATATTGTCCAGTAAGATACACTGGCCATTGTAAAGCACTCGTATTCAAATATTGTATTTAATGGTCATATTGTGTATTTTAACCCTATTATGTTGAAATTTATTAAAATAATATCATTAGATGACGCAATCACACACTTTCTCACTTCTCCCAAAGATTTGGCTCTAGCTTAAGCCCTGGCCTTTGGCTTCAAGTCTGAATCAGTAAAATGCTCATTGGGATATTGCTAAATACAAAGCGCCTCTCTTAACAAGTAGAAGCTTATTGAAATGCATACATAAAAGCTTCTAGATACTTACAGATTCTATAAATAGATTTACTGAGACAAGTCACCTTGATTGGTTGTAACCAGTTTTCTTTCAAATACTTGTACCGAGGTTCGGTATAA
Source organism: Archivesica marissinica (assembly GCA_014843695.1). Taxonomy (NCBI): domain Eukaryota; kingdom Metazoa; phylum Mollusca; class Bivalvia; order Venerida; family Vesicomyidae; genus Archivesica; species Archivesica marissinica. The sequence continues at coordinate 63,083,785 of CM026402.1, forward strand.
TAAAATAAATATTGCATGTTGTGTTCAATATGAAAAATATCACAACTCTAAACATGAATATTAACCTCAGCTAATGGCCTACATGTAAGTTAATATTCCTGTTCTCGGGTTGATATTGCGGTATTTCAGGTTATTTAGATCCATATTAGCAGTGTGTCACCATCTACATTAAACAGATTTCAATTTGTATCGTAATTTTCCGTCTTACAATTTCTGTATACCGGTATATATTTTGTCCTCTCTGTATCCGAATTTTCGGATTGAAACCCTTTTTCACGGGAAACATAAATCATCCATTGGTTTTAAGCTTGTTATATTGTTGATAACAAGCTTAAATGTGGAAGTCGTAATAGCGCAGTGGACGCGCGTTCGCTTCAGGTGCGAAAGGTCCGGAGTTCGAAACCCGCTGGAGCCGTTACGAATGTGCCCTTAGGCAAGGCATTTAATTTCCACGTCGCCTCTTCTATCTCCCTCGTGGCCACGGACTCCATCAGGAATGAGGTCTCGAGAGTGATTAATATAAGTTGTAAGAACTTGTTTCGCAATCGAGCTAAAATAAATTTGTATAAACTAACAAACTTAAAGACAATATATCAGCGGGATCATTTATGTTTCCCACGAAAAAGGGTTTCAAGCCAAAATTCGGGATATAGGGAGGACACTATATATATATATATATTACTAGTTACCTGCTAGGAACAATCAACATATAATTTATAATTTCTGCTCAACTTTTTATTAGGGATGGCACAACGAATAGCGATTTTACTATTCGAATATTCGGTCGGGAAGAAATTCGAATGTTCAATATAAAACTCAAAATCACTCAAATTGGCATTTTTGAGGACAGACAATATAATAAAAATCGTACTTTAACCCATTCAACCCCAAGTAACTGACATGCACTGGTGCGTGATATTTTCAGACCAATAAATTAATAAGAAAATTACCTTTGGACCAGTTCATTTATCAAATTGGGTAATTTTATCTAAAAATAGTAATAATTATTACTGGCAAAAAAGTGCAGATCCTGATGAGACGGCTCGTCACGAGCCGGCTCATCTGGATCTACACTTTTCATAAGCCTATTTAGAGGTCTGTGGGGTTGAAAGGGTTAAAAAGTATTTTTTGGTAATATTGAGTAATTAATGAAATGTGTAAGATACATGGGGGTGGTTGTTCTTGCAAAAAAGTGTCTGTAAATATTTCAAAGGAATATTCTCGTCTAAACAGTTTTGACATCATAATTTAACACTACCTACCTTAGCACCTACTGTACCGTAATTATCCGATTACATGGCAGAGTGTCAATTAACATGGTTTATTCACATCCTGGGACGATTTCTTTTGTATGGAATGCTTTCAAAAGAAAACAACGTATATGACAGTTTATTTCATATTTGCAAATTATAGAAAAAAAATCCCGAATATTCGACTACTGGAACAGTATTCGGATACTCAGAGATCCGAGCGAATATGCGAAAATTCGTTGCCATCCCTAGTTTTTATTACTTTTACAGAAAATATTATGATGCACTAGGAAATGGAATAGATCCGTGCAATATTTACCTATGTACACGAGTTCAACATTTTTGTTATTTTCTATGTAACGTACTCTCTGCCTATTGTTCATACTAGAAAATCCACAAAATACAAATGAAACGCAGCAAATGCGTGTGATGGCCTTCCAAAACTTGATGGAAGCCTTCAAGGTTGCCACTGATCAGACAAAGGCTGTCACGACCCAAAGTAAAGGTGATTTACATGTACAGTAAGGCCCTAGCTTCTTTACTACCGCGGAAACTGATGACAATAAGACTACAGGCTAGGTACACTTCCAACTCATGTCTAGTCAAAACTTTCAGTTCTGTCTATTCATATATATGCTGTTTGGTTGGTATTCTTTTTGTTTAAAGCAGCACTTTCATTGGAAAAGTGTCTATCTCAGGCAGTCGTTCTAAAACGTTCAAAACGCAATTGGCCTGGGCCGAAATTAGCTACCCACACACCCAATCCACCATACCCCCTTCACTTACATCATTCCAAATAAAGAATAACACGCATCAAAACACAACAACAATATAAACCACAAACCAATAAATATTAATGAATAAAAATTGGCATGTCACATTCACAGAAAGGTATATTGCAACAATAGACACGAGTCATTTGCCACTCACCGCTGTCGGTTCGAATCCCACTGAGGGAGTCGAATTCTTTCATCCAGCTTAATTTCAGAAGGTTGGTGGTTTTATCCGGGTGCTCGTCCATGCCTGAAATACGGCTCGTAACAGCACCGAGGGTCTTCCTCCACCAATCACAGCTGGGGTCGCCATATGACCTAAGCTGTTGGTACGACTTTAAAACCCCAAAATAAACAAACAAACATGAATAAGTTGTCAATAATGAAATTATGTTTTTATCGGATGTCTGACAATATTATTGACAGCTAGCCACATGACAAGTGTAGTATTATGATTTGTCTGATTAGCGCAGTGGTTAGCACGCTCGCTTCTCACCTCACCAATGCAGCCTAGCCTGGGTTCGATCCTCGGACCTGGAAGTATGTGAGATGGTACGGTGGTCGCCAGATCAGATAGGTGGGTTTTCTCCGGGTACTCCAGTTTCCTCCCACACGAACGACCACATATACGCTTTCATCCTCGCCAACGAGGGTGATTAATATAAGTTATTAAAACTTGCTTCCGGTTTTCTCCCACACAAATTACCACATATACGCTTTCATTCTCGCCAACGAAAGTGATTAATGTAAGTTGTTGAAGCTTGTTCCTCAATCAAATTTAAACTTTATGATCTTGCAAATATTTTGTGAGAACATTGTTTGGAATAATGAAAGATTTCAATAATGTGGTTTGTTCAGGGTTCCCTCTGTCTGAATGTTTGTCTGCATCACTTCTGTCGCCAATTGAAAAACACTGGAGCCAATTAAAAAAACTTGGAGCCAACTAAGAGCCATATAGTTCACAAATAAATATTTGAAGCCATGCATTTGACAAAACATGTGCCCAAAAAAAAAAAAAAGGCTGCGCCAAATATTTCCGCCAATTCACAAAATTTAGCACCAATATCTGTTTGTTGTCGCAATTGGCGACCGACAGTGGGAACCCTGCTTGTTGTACATCAGTTTTCCGGTGATTAACATAGTGGGCCTCTTATATCAATAGAAATACTAGATTAGCTAACTGACCGTAACTCTCCTAATAATGTAATCAGCTAGACAGTTGCTCTTTTTATTTTGTATTCAAGCCAGTGTAGGGAGACATGAAACGGCTAGCTTTCTATAGAAGAGTTACGTATATATACATGTTTATATATGTACAGTAGTCACGTGTGACTGTTGCACTTGTTTCAACTTTTACTAAGCTGTATAAAAATGAATTGATGAGTTTCCATTTAATTGATAAATTGATTGTTCCATTTAATTGATAAGTTGATTGGTGGGTTTCCATTTAATTGATAAGTTGATTGTTCCATTTAATTGATAAATTGATTGTTCCATTTAATTGATAAATTGATTGTTCCATTTAATTGATAAATTGATTGTTCCATTTAATTGATAAGTTGATTGGTGGGTTTCCATTTACTTATTAAATTGATTGGTGGGTTTCCATTTAATTGATTGATGGGTTTCCATTTAATTGATTGATGGGTTTCCATTTAATTGATTGATGGGTTTCCATTTACTTATTAAATTGATTGATGGGTTTCATTTAATTGATAAATTGATTGATGTGTTTCCATTTAATTGATAAATTGATTGATGGGTTTCCATTTAATTGATAAATTGATTGATGTGTTTCCATTTAATTGATAAATTGATTGATGGGTTTCCATTTACTTGATAAATTGATTGATGGGTTTCCATTTACTTGATAAATTGATTGATGGGTTTCCATTTAATTGATAAATTGATTGATGGGTTTCCATTTAATTGATAAATTGATTGATGGGTTTCCATTTACTTGATAAATTGATTGATGGGTTTCCATTTAATTGATAAATTGATTGATGTGTTTCCATTTACTTATTAAATTGATTGATGTGTTTCCATTTACTTGATAAATTGATTGATGGGTTTCATTTACTTGATAAGTTGATTGATGGGTTTCCATTTAATTGATAAGTTGATTGTTCCACTTAATTGATAAGTTGATTGATGTGTTTCCATTTACTTATTAAATTAGTTTAAACATATTTTTATTCAGAAAATAACATATAAGAATAAAGTGTTACAAGAGAAATAATTTGGATTGGAAAACAAGCATATTAAAATGCTTATACAAATTCCTTTCCATAGTGGAGTTTGCAAACATATAAATTTAACACATTAGAGCCAGTGTATGGTAGGTATTCTTTGAGCATTGGACAGGTTTAATTCTATATAGTTCAATCCTGATTCTGAATTTTAATGCACACGATGACTAATTGTTATCCTGATTCAATGCGTTAATTAGTGTTAGTTTATAACATTAGTAGAACATACTAGGTACTGTCTCACACGCTGCATAGATAGGGGGTCGGACATTTGATGGTAAATGACTAGATCTCGAAGCGCTTAGTTGCTGCTATGAAGCCTTGGACTCGTAGGAAGATGTGTTTATTGACTTCGAATGTAAGTCGGTCATCACCGTATAGTAGATTATTTAACGTATGTGCACATGGGAGATCGTGAAGATAGTGTTGGCGCAATGCATGGTATCTTGGACATTGAAACAGGAAGTGGAATGTAGTCTCTACAACGCCGCATATGCACAGAGGAGAAGGACCAATATTTCTTCTGTGAAGATCGAAGCTTAGCGCACTGCACCCCAAGCGAAGGCGTGCGTGATATACTTGGTTTTTCCTATTGCCAATGTTGTAAATTGTTTTCTTTTGTTTAGCCCTAGTATTCAGCTTGCTTTTAAATTCTCTTATGGATGAGGCATGTTTAAGTTCTTGTGGAAGTATATTCCACTGGCGAATAGTTAGAGGCAGAAAAGAAGAAGCATGCGATTGAGTTTTGCAGTGAATATTGGGTATAGCTGTAAGTGATCGTAAGGCATATGGCTGATTTGGCTGGGGTGGAATTAGATTTGACAGGTAAGCGGGTGAAAGTCCATTTTTCATCTTATAAAGTAAGACAAGGCGATGCTTGCGTCGCCTTTCAGCTAAAGTATCCCAGCTAAGATCGGTATAGAGTCTGTCGGTGTTACAGTATTTGGTAGCACCTGTGATCATTCTAGCTGCTTCTAATTGAACGGATTCGATGTCGCATTTGATCTTGTTCGTACAGTTTTCCCAGACAACATCAGCGTACTCCAAGAGGGGCCTAATGAATGATATATACATTTTTTCTAGGCTACAACGAGATAAGAGAAATTTTAGACTTCTTAAGATGCCAATGCGTTGCCATGCCTTGTTAATGAAAGCCTGTATGTGCGATATCCATTTGGCATCCTCGGAAAAGGTGAGTCCAAGATGTTTGTGAGTACTGACTTGTGGGATAGGATATACCATCAATATATAACTGGGGATGAATAGGTTTCCTGAGCTTACGAGAGAAGATCACGGATTCAGTCTTGGAAGGATTAAAGGAAACAAGCCAAGCTTTCGACCAGTTGAGTGACGGGAAAGATCAGGTGAGAATATTTGGGAAAGGACCCACCCAATGAAAACAAAAAACCAAAAAAATATGGGGAAAAACAAACAAAAACAACCAAAAAAAAACCACAACCAAAAAAATAAAAACCAACAAAAAAAACCACACCAAAAAACAAAGGAAAAAGAAAAAAATTAAAACAAAAAAAAAAAAAAAAACTTGATAAACAGTTAACACAAAAAAACAAAAATGGTAGAGAAAGTTAAAGGAAAAAAAGAAAAAAAAAAAAAAAACGGGGACAAAAAAACACAAAAAAAAAAAAAAAAAAACAAATACAAAGGGAAAAAACAAGAAAAAAAAAAAAAAAAAAAAACAAAAAAAAAAAAAAACAACACACAATAAAAATATCAACAACGTCTTCTACAACAATATAAAGACTAGTATCGTCTGCAAATAGTCGAATATTTGCACGAATATCGTTTACAATGTCATTGATGTATATTAGAAAGAGCAATGGACCGAGGATGGATCCTTGGGGAACACCTGCATCTATGGATGAAATATCGGATGTAGAATTTGCCAAGACAACACGTTGCTTTCTATTTGAAAGATATGAGGATAACCAGCCAAGTAAGGGACCTTGAATGCCGATAGAAGAAAGTTTATGAAGTAGTCCCCGGTGCCAAACTCTATCAAAGGCCTTGGATATGTCACAAAATACAGCACGAACTTCCTTACCATCATCTAACGCTTCACTAATGTCGTTATACAGAAGTGTCAGCTGGTTGACAGTGGAATCGCCCTTGGTAAAACCAGATTGGTAAGGTGTAAGGATTGCGTTGGAAATAACGTAATTATATAGGTTTTTATGGATACAGCGTTCCATGAGCTTACCCAGACAACTGAGAAGAGAGATAGGTCTATAGTTGATTGGTTTTGAAGGGTCTGATTTCTTGAAAATTGGGCAGACATTTGCCAATTTCCATGAAGAAGGAACACATGAGTTGGAAAGTAGTTTGCTAAAGTACTGTGATAGAGGGACTGCTAGAGAATCTATACCTTCTTTGATGAGACGTGGACTCACCAGATCTGGGCCACTTGCCTTGCTTGGATTTACACATGAGATAGCATCTTTAATATCTTGGGGCGAAATGTTTATATTAGCCATGGAGCATTCCATGTGTGTGGTGTGTGGAAGAGGGTGATCCCTATCATCAACGGTTGACTGTTTAGTGAAGTAGTTATTCAGTAGATCAGCTTTATCTTTATCTGTTTGTGCTTCGATTGAACCGTCAATGAGTGTTGGAATGGTTGAAGATTTGTTTTTGTTCGTCAATTGTTTAGCTAGTTTAAACCAAGCTTTAGCTGTTATGTTGCCCGAGTTTATTTGATTTATAATTTTGTTTTGATAATCTGCTTTGGTTTTACGAATTATATCTGTAGTTTCATTTCGGCTTTTCCTAAATTCGGCCCAGTCATTCTCAGTATTAGTATGTTTAGCTTTTTGATGTTTTTTGTTACGTTTCTTTATCTGCGTTCGCACTGCACCATTAATCCAAGGAACATCAGCTGGACGAATAATTACATTTCTGTTAGGAATGCTTTCTGCTGCTGCATGTAGTATTGAATTAGCAATGCAGTTTGCAGTATCATTAAGAGTAGTACTATTATCGATGAAGCTCCAGTCGATTGATCTGAGGATGTCGTTAAATTTGAAATAATCTCCTTTATCGTAGAGCCAGATACGGCGCTTGAAATGTGTTTGCTTTGATTTTGAAAATCTCAGGACTGAAACAATTGGACAATGAAATCGGATGAGGTTGGGGACAAAAGGGTCAGCAACGAAACTGATAAGACTGTGTTGGGAATATTTAATAAACATGAGATCGATTAGTGAAGCGCAATGTTCAGTGAAGTGTGTCGGTGAATTGATAAGTTGTTGCGCATGCAGGGAATTGATAAGTCTGCTCATTTTGTTCGACTCAGATGAACTGATGTTGATGTTAAAGTCGCCCGTAACAATTACATTATCAACACGCTGGCTAAACGCCTGATCGAGGGAGTGTTGCATGTTTAACCACTGGGTATTGTTTGAGTCAGGAGGATGATAGATTCCACCAACAAGTAGCTTACGCTGGCTAACACATAATTCAACCCATAGAGCCTCTACACCATTTACGTGAAGGTCTTTTCGCTCAGTAGCATGTATGGTGTCTCGGACGTATATCGCAACTCCACCTCCAATTCGATCTTTTCTGTCACATCTAAACACGTTTGTAAAATTAGTTATATAAATGTCATCATTAGTGATGTTATCAGACAGCCATGTTTCAGTGAAGACAAGTACATCATATGGTTGAGCCTCGACAGCAGGAATATCAAGCTTGGGCTTCGAACTTTGAATATTAAGATGCATTATACTCAAACCACTGTTTGTGAGAGCTGAATATGATTCTGCAGTGGAGTTAAACGACACTGCAGATGAAACCGACTCATTAGAAGGACCGGGGTTTGATTCAATATCCCCTGACCTAAGAAGAAGTATAATAATAAGCTGCAAATAAGTCATGTTATGAAGGGGCAAAGAATAAGAGTCCAGGGATGTTGCATAGAGGCGGCCATGAACAATATGGCTACATGTTGAAATCATCTTTATACGGAGAGAAGAAATACCAAACTAGCCGCCTGATGTCTGAAACGCGCGCTCGAGTATCTAACATTAAAACCAGCAGAAGTCGACAATCCCAATCAACAGCGTGTGTGACAGTGTAGTAAAATGCAAAGGGGAAAAAGATGAAAAAAATCATACAGAATTCTTAAGTGTTGTGGTAAGCACATTAAAGACTCGCATTGATAAACTTCATATAAATACAGTGGCAAATTTAAAAGATAAATCATATGTGACTATGTATTCTGCTTATGAATACTGGCTATAATAAATTGGTTGTTTATTTCACTCATGATATAGATCATAAATATTCACTCAAAATGTGACTTATTACAGTCATTCTATAGGGGCATCAACTCCAGTATGAAAATTCATTTACAATATTCAGTTAGTTGCAATGCAACGAATTATTAAAGGGAATGTGGTCATATTGGTCAAATATACAGCATGCGATCATCGTACATACAAAACTTTGAATGTGCATGTTCTAGCAACTTCAGATTTATACGCTTATTAATAATTGACTAACATGAATAAAGAACGTGCTATTGATGACCAAAATACCACACACACCTTTGCATGTTATACCCTAACATAGTAATAGAGAATCATGTATCTGAAACTTCATAATTATAACAACATGGTCCCTGAAAGAGATTGCATACTACGATAAATCTACGTTAAGTCTAAAGTATTCGTATATTGTTCCTATCGAGTAGTTTACTGTATATTACTTACAGTATAGTATATTACTTATGGTACTTATCAATTTATGCTTAGATATTTGCACTTGAGTATTCGACAACAAATTAGGGCTCCTTTTGTTTTAGAAGATATTCAGATTATTAACTTACCACTAAAACAGGAAAATAAAACAAAACAAACAAAAACACAACACAACAACAGAAGACCCTCAGTAGTAATAACAAGCAAGGAAACAAAACTAGCATAGACATACAGTTAAACAATTAAATCCAGATACGCTTGCTTGAACAATGTACACTACATTTTTCTTGGCTAATACCAAGTAAATGTTTCATTACATATGTCCGTTTACGAGATTGAGACATTTCAATAGCGAAATATGGCTAGATTTAAGCAAAAATTGCCCGGCATACTGAAAACGTAAGTAATATCATTCGTTTTACAAGTTAGGCCAAATAAGTTAATATTTAGTCTCTATTTTTATTGATACAAGTTGTGTGAACTGTGTCAATTGTTCAAGGATACCCGTTAATAAGACATTACATTTAACAGGAAAATGGTGCACAGAAGAAATAGAGCAGTTAATTGCAATGTATTATATTATAATCTGATACTGTAGCAGAACTGCCTCTGATGAAAGTCTTGTTCTTGTGATAATAATGATTATGAAACAATGGCCTGAGAAACAAAACATCAACACCTTTGGCCTTAGATTGGCAACTTGCTATATTACAATCTGAATTGTCATTTGATATATACACTTTACATATATCCGCATACAAGATATATAGAGTATATTCCAATAGAACAATATGACTAGATCTAAGATGCAAAAGTCCAATACACTAAACATATAATTAACAGGTTCAGCTTTACCCGTTATATAGACACATTGCTATACTACAATCGGCATGGTCATACAGTGTTTGTATTTAACATGTAAATAATGTTTATATAAATCTCTGCTTGAGGTCATATGTAATATTGGCTGTATACAGTACTGCTCCAAAAGTATGGTTTCGTGTATTAGTTAAACTTTGATAAGTCACTCATACACTCACACCTGTGGATTACATGTGTGTTATCTTTCACCAAGATGATACCATTTAATGTCCATGTTGACTGTACACGGGAATTCTTCACAAGAAGTCTGGCGTGATAAAACACTTCACCGCGTTTCCTGGTAAGCTCCTCATTGATGTATACGCGTTCGAAGATCTTGGAATTTTTCAATTCTGAACGCCTGGTAAGTACCATCTGCCTCGCGCGGTATGATGTAAATTTAATAATGATGTCCCTTGGACGAGATGCTAGTTGTTTATTTGATCCAACGACATGATCATTGGAAGACTTATTAAATTGATTGATGTGTTTCCATTTACTTGATAAGTTGATTGATGGGTTTCCATTTACTTATTAAATTGATTGATGGGTTTCCATTTACTTATTAAATTGATTGATGGGTTTCCATTTACTTATTAAATTGATTGATGAGTTTCCATTTACTTATTAAATTTATTGATGAGTTTCCATTTACTTATTAAATTGTTTGATGGGTTTCCATTTACTTATTAAATTGATTGATGGGTTTCCATTTACTTATTAAATTGATTGATGGGTTTCCATTTACTTATTAAATTGATTGATGAGTTTCCATTTACTTATTAAATTGATTGATGAGTTTCCATTTACTTATTAAATTGTTTGATGAGTTTCCATTTACTTATTAAATTGATTGATGAGTTTCCATTTACTTATTAAATTGATTGATGAGTTTCCATTTAATTTATAAATTGATTGATGGGTTTCCATTTAATTTATAAATTGATTGATGTGTTTCTATTTAATTGATAAGTTGATTGATGGGTTTCCATTTAATTTATAAATTGATTGATGGGTTTCTATTTAATTGATAAGTTGATTGATGGGTTTCCATTTAATTTATAAATTGATTGATGGGTTTCCATTTAATTTATAAATTGATTGATGTGTTTCCATTTACTTATTAAATTATTGATGGGTTTCCATTTAATTGATCAATTGATTGATGTGTTTCCATTTACTTATTAAATTGATTGATGGGTTTCCATTTAATTGATAAATTGATTGATGGGTTTCCATTTAATTGATTGATGGGTTTCCATTTACTTATTAAATTGATTGATGGGTTTCCATTTAATTGATAAATTGATTGATGTGTTTCCATGTACTTATTAAATTGTTTGATGGGTTTCCATTTAATTTATAAATTGATTGATGGGTTTCCATTTAATTGATAAATTGATTGATGGGTTTCCATTTAATTGATTGATGGGTTTCCATGTACTTATTAAATTGTTTGATGGGTTTCCATTTAATTTATAAATTGATTGATGGGTTTCCATTTACTTATTAAATTGATTGATGGGTTTCCATTTACTTGATAAATTGATTGATGGGTTTCTATTTAATTGATAAATTGATTGATGTGTTTCTATTTAATTGATAAGTTGATTGATGTGTTTCTATTTAATTGATAAGTTGATTGATGGGTTTCTATTTAATTGATAAGTTGATTGATGGGTTTCTATTTAATTGATAAGTTGATTGATGTGTTTCTATTTAATTGATAAGTTGATTGATGGGTTTCATTTACTTATTAAATTGATTTATGGGTTTCCATTTACTTGATAAATTGATTGATGTGTTTCTATTTAATTGATAAATTGATTGATGTGTTTCTATTTAATTGATAAATTGATTGATCTGTTTCTATTTAATTGATAAATTGATTGATGGGTTTCTATTTAATTGATAAATTGATTGATCTGTTTCCATTTACTTGATAAGTTGATTGATGGGTTTCCATTTACTTGATAAATTGATTGATGGGTTTCCATTTACTTGATAAATTGATTGATGGGTTTCCATTTACTTGATAAATTGATTGATGGGTTTCCATTTAATTGATAAGTTGATTGATGGGTTTCCATTTACTTGTTTCTGTCATATGTTTTCTCACACAGGTGTATGAGGCCCTTCTCTCCTAGTGTTTCTCATACAGGGGTATGAGACCCTTCTCTCCTAGTGATTCTCACACAGGGGTATGAGGCCCTTCTCTCCTAGTGTTTCTCACACAGGGGTATGAGGCCCTTCTCTCCTAGTGTTTCTCACACATGGGGTATGAGGCCCTTCTCTCATAGTGTTTCTCACACAGGGGTATGAGGTCCTTCTCACCTAGTGTTTCTCACACAGGGGTATGAGGCCCTTCTCCTAGTGTTTCTCACACAGGGGTATGAGGCCCTTCTCTCCTTTGTTTTCTCACACAGGGGTATGAGGCCCTTCTCTCCTAGTGTTTCTCACACAGGGGTATGAGGCCCTTCTCTCCTAGTGTGTCTCACACAGGGGTATGAGGCCCTTCTCTCCTAGTGTTTCTCACACAGGGGTATGAGGCCCTTCTCTCCTAGTGTTTCTCACACAGGGGTATGAGGCCCTTCTTTCCTAGTGTTTCTCACACAGGGGTATGAGGCCCTTCTCTCCTAGTGTGTCTCACACAGGGGTATGAGGCCCTTCTCTCCTAGTGTGTCTCATACAGGGGTATGAGGCCCTTTTCTCCTAGTGTGTCTCACACAGGGATACGAGGCCCTTTTCTCCTAGTGTGTCTCACACAGGGGTACGAGGCCCTTCTCTCATATGTTGTCTCACACAGGGGTACGAGGCCCTTCTCTCCTAGTGTGTCTCACACAGGGGTATGAGGCCCTTCTCTCCTAGTGTGTCTCACACAGGGGTATGAGGCCCTTACCTCCTTTGTTGTCTCACTCAGGGTATGAGGGCCTTCTGTCATATATTTACTCACACAGCGGTATGAGGCCCTTCTCTGCTTTGTTGTCTCACTCAGGGTATGAGGCCCTTCTGTCATATATTTACTCACACAGGGGTATGAGGCCCTTCTCTGCTTTGTTGTCTCACTCAGGGTATGAGGCCCTTCTGTCATATATTTACTCACACAGGGGTATGAGGCCCTTCTCTGCTTTGTTTACTCACACAGGGGTATGAGGCCCTTCCCTCAAATGTGTTCTCACACAGGGGTTGGGAGGTTCTTTGCTTAGTTTTTCTGACACTGAGAAATGGTTCATGATTAACCTGTAATGCTGGTGAAACAAGTGCAACCTATATAAACAAAGGGAATGTTAGAATTGTATCACATACATGTAGATAGAGTTTGATTGCAGAAAATAATCCATTGTTTTGAAATTTTCTTTAGTGTAATGTGACTCGCACCATACGAAAATAGGCACTTGGGACATTTTTCATAAAAAGAGAAGAAAATGTTTCAATTAGACTAAACTTACACCTGTTTAGATTACTGTATACAGTCAAACCTGTCTTAAGCAGCCAGCCAAGGGAATCACAGAAAGTGGCTGCTTAGCACAGGTGGCTGCTTAATAGAGGTCAAATGTATAGTAAAACAACATATTGGGAATCTGGAAACTGGCTGTTTAATACAGGTTGGCTGCTTAATAGAAGTGACCACTAACACAGGTTTGACTATAATTCCAATTTGTTTATAGGAACAATGTTTCCAAGCATATCACTTTGTTATAAAATAAATAATGGCCCGATATATGTTCAAATCCTGATATAAACTAAAGTTGTGGATTGTAAATTGAATGATGATGAGAACAATTAGGAATTTCTTATCCTTATATAGGTATTTCTTAACCCTTTCCTTCATAGAGATTTAGGTTAATATACTATTATATCTCCATACAAACAACAGCCATTTAACCCTTTCCTTCATAGAGATTTAGGTTAATATACTATTATATCTCCATACAAACCACAGCCATTTAACCCTTTCCTTCATAGAGATTTAGGTTAATATACTATTATATCTCCATACAAACCACAGCCATTTAACCCTTTCCTTCATAGAGATTTAGGTTAATATACTATTATATCTCCATACAAACCACAGCCATTTAACCCTTTCCTTCATAGAGATTTAGGTTAATATACTATTATATCTCCATACAAACGACAGCCATTTAACCCTTTCCTTCATAGAGATTTAGGTTAATATACTATTATATCTCCATACAAACGACAGCCATTTAACCCTTTCCTTCATAGAGATTTAGGTTAATATACTATTATATCTCCATACAAACGACAGCCATTTAACCCTTTCCTTCATAGAGATTTAGGTTAATATACTATTATATCTCCATACAAACGACAGCCATTTAACCCTTTCCTTCATAGAGATTTAGGTTAATATACTATTATATCTCCATACAAACAACAGCCATTTAACCCTTTCCTTCATAGAGATTTAGGTTAATATACTATTATATCTCCATACAAACAACAGCCATTAAACCCTTTCCTTCATAGAGATTTAGGTTAATATACTATTATATCTCCATACAAACAACAGCCATTTAACCCTTTCCTTCATAGAGATTTAGGTTAATATACTATTATATCTCCATACAAACAACAGCCATTAAACCCTTTCCTTCATAGAGATTTAGGCTAATATACTATTATATCTCCATACAAACGACAGCCATTTAACCCTTTCCTTCATAGAGATTTAGGTTAATATACTATTATATCTCCATACAAACAACAGCCATTTAACCCTTTCCTTCATAGAGATTTATGTTAATATACTATGATATCTCCATACAAACGACAGCCATTTAACCCTTTCCTTCATAGAGATTTAGGTTAATATAGTATTATATCTCCATACAAACAACAGCCATTTAACCCTTTCCTTCATAGAGATTTAGGGTAATATACTATTATATCTCCATACAAACAACAGCCATTTAACCCTTTCCTTCATAGAGATTTAGGTTAATATACTATTATATCTCCATACAAACAACAGCCATTTAACCCTTTCCTTTATAGAGATTTAGGTTAATATACTATTATATCTCCATACAAACGACAGCCATTTAGCTATCATGCAGTGGATATGTAGTCGCCATATCTATCCTACCTCCATAGATATTACTGTGACTTCATAGAGATTTAGGTTAATATACTATTATATCTCCATACAAATGACAGCCATTTAGCTATCATGCAGTGGATAAGTAGTCGCCATATCTATCCCACATCCATAGATATTACTGGGACTACATAGAGATTTAGGTTAATATACTATTATATCTCCATACAAACGACAGCCATTTAGCTATCATGCAGTGGATATTAAAGTAGTCGCCATATTTATCCCACCTCCATAGATATTACTGGGACTACATAGAGATTTAGGTTAATATACTATTATATCTCCATACAAATGATAGCCATTTAACCCTTTCCTTCATAGAGATTTAGGTTAATATACTATTATATATCCATACAAACGACAGC
Source organism: Archivesica marissinica (assembly GCA_014843695.1). Classification (NCBI taxonomy): domain Eukaryota; kingdom Metazoa; phylum Mollusca; class Bivalvia; order Venerida; family Vesicomyidae; genus Archivesica; species Archivesica marissinica. The sequence continues at coordinate 63,099,132 of CM026402.1, forward strand.
CATTTAGCTATCATGCAGTGGATAAGTAGTCGCCATATCTATCCTACCCCCATAGATATTACTGTGACTTCATAGAGATTTAGGTTCATATACTATTATATCTCCATACAAACGACAGCCATTTAGCTATCATGCAGTGGATAAGTAGTCGCCATATCTATCCCACCTCCATAGATATTACTGGGACTACATAGAGATTTAGGTTAATATACTATTATATCTCCATACAAACGACAGCCATTTAGCTATCATGCAGTGGATAAGTAGTCGCCATATCTATCCCACCTCCATAGATATTACTGGGACTACATAGAGATTTAGGTTAATATACTATTATATCTCCATACAAATGATAGCCATTTAACCCTTTCCTTCATAGAGATTTAGGTTAATATACTATTATATCTCCATGCAAACGACAGCCATTTAACCCTTTCCTTCATAGAGATTTAGGTTAATATACTATTATATCTCCATGCAAACGACAGCCATTTAGCTATCAGGCAGTGGATAAGTAGTCGCCATATCTATCCCACCTCCATAGATATTACTGGTACTACATGAGATTCTGGCCTTTATTATGAACATTGGTTTGGCTACTACATTGTCAATGTATGTCGTATTGGTAATGGCATCAAGAGGTGCTTCTATGAGGGAAAGGGTTTATGAACATTGGTTTGGCTACTACATTGTCAATGTATGTCGTATTGGTTTTGGCATCAAGAGGTGCTTCTATGAGGGAAAGGGTTAAATTGATAGAAAAAAATTAGTGACATATGTGACCCAAATTACAGATTATAGAACGTCACTAATGTTGACACTACGTTTCAAACATTCTTTAAAAAAACATCTGTTTACGTGTGTCACTAAACAAGTCACAACTTTCTCAATTTGTAACATATTGAGTTGAGATTTTCAGGATTTGTTTTTGAGACATTGTGGTATAGACCTGATGTATCAAACTTCAATTTTGTTAATTATGTCCGAATGCCCCTTTTCGTGAGTTGCTGGCCATAAAGAATGTAGTTTTTGGTAACTGTTATTTGTTGAACAGATTTGAAATTAGCTTTTAGAATTTAGCAATTACACAATTGGTAAGAATTTTAACTCTGCATGCTGGGTAAAATAAAGGCTATAAATATTTCAAATAGTTGTTGCAGACGACAATTCATTGATGTGTTTTTCTTATTAGTAACTGAAAACTCTGGATATATGTCGTGAAATTTCATTAGAATTGTGTCGTGTCGTTACGATATATTGCTAATGAAATTCCTTGACATATTTTACTGTTATTTTCGCGTCTAGCAGTCAAAGAGTTAATTATTGTTGCAGCTAAAGCTTTGAGTCTTTGGTATATGATATAGTGTATATCGTCATACGGTATTTATGGTCTGTATTTTCAGGGTCTGTTTGATTGATATCTGTCTATATTCCTTATATTTTCTATAGTTTAATATCTACTGTATAGCTCTGAACACAAAGCACAGTTCCGTCCACTTCATTCATGTGCTAAGCTAGGTACCATTATATATCATAAGCCAGGTATTACATGTATATATATATCCAATATTTTCAACAGGAGTACTATATAGTATGTGGTTAGGTGTGTTCATATTATTTATTGCTAAGTGTGTTACCTCTTAAAACTGGGCATTGATCTGTTAATATTATTTATGGACAGGTGTAACCTCGTACAATAGGGCGGTTACTTACCAGTATTATTTATGGACAGGTGTAACCTCGTACAATAGGGCGGTTACTTACCAGTATTATTTATGGACAGGTGTAACCTCTACAATAGGGCGGTTACTTACCAGTATTATTGATGGACAGGTGTAACCTCATACAATAGGGCGGTTACTTACCAGTATTATTTATGGACAGGTGTAACCTCGTACAATAGAGCTGTAGTCCGCCTCCGTGGTCGAGTGGTTAAGGTCGCTGACTTGTATACCACTGTAACCTATCATCACTGATGGTCACGGGTTCGAGCCCCGCTCAGGCCGTGTCTCATTTATATGAAAAAGTTGGCAGTTTCTTACGGAGGTTGGTGCACCCAAGTACTGGTTAACCGCTGGAGCCTGCCCAGGAAAGGTGTTGTTAAGTAAACTGCCCGCCGGCGATATAGCCCAAAATGGTGCTGATGCAGGCGTAAAACCCGAATTATAACATAACTGTTACTTACCAGTATTATTTATGGACAGGTGTAACCTCATACAATAGGGCGGTTACTTACCAGTATTATTTATGGACAGGTGTAACCTCGTACAATAGGGCGGTTACTTACCAGTATTATTTATGGACAGGTGTAACCTCGTACAATAGGGCGGTTACTTACCAGTATTATTTATGGACAGGTGTAACCTCGTACAATGGGCGGTTACTTACAGCAGCATGTGCATGACAGTTGAAACCTTCATTATGTTGGCATGTTTGTAAAATGCGAAAGTTTAGGTATATAGTTATTGAATGCCTGGTTTAGTTGTCTTGTCTGCAGTATATACATGTACATACATAACTTAATAGAGAAGATATGATTGTTATAATTATATTGTGTTCTTTATATGCATGTACTTGCTTCAGTAGCAACAGACCTTTGACCTCGTGCCCACCGCTGTATGTGACCATTACACTGCTATGTTTGATCACAGGTATCCTGCGTATATCCGGTGCCCCGCCCCTAGCCCCCCAGGTGCCCCGCCCCTAGCCCCACGGTGCAACCCCAAATAGTCAAATTACATTGCAACTTTTTGTTAGAAATGTGTGATTTTGACTGGAAACGATATTTGATTTCACAAAGTATTTCGACTATTTGGGATTGTAACGTGCATGGGGGCGGGGGGTTTGACCCAGGGGAGCGGGGTTTCAGTCTATGCGCCGGATGCCTGTGAGTTTGATGGTCAGATCGTCTGACTTATAGCGGGTGTGTAAGTGGTCATTAATTAACCTTCTAAGTTCTAGCGAGAAAACGAGACTGGCAGCGAGTTTATATAGTGATACAGTGCATTGATATTGCAAATTGCAGGATGTTGCAAATTGCATGATGTTGTGCAAATTCCAGGATGCCGCAAATTCCAGCATGTTGCAAATTCCAGCATGTTGCAAATTCCATGATGTTGAAAATTCCAGGATGTTGCAAATTCCAGGATGTTGTGCAAATTCCAGGATGTTGCAAATTGCAGGATGTTGCACAAATTGCAGGATGTTGCAAATTCCAGGATGTTGCAAATTGCAGGATGTTGCGCAAATTGCAGGATGTTGCAAATTGCAGGATGTTGCAAATTCCAGGATGCCGCAAATTCCAGCATATTGCAAATTCCAGCATGTTGCAAATTCCAGGATATTGCAAATTCCAGGATGTTGCAAATTCCAGCATGCTGCAAATTGCAGGATGTTGCAAATTGCAGGCAGTAATCAATTGTTATTTTGTTATTTGCTTCACACATGTTACAAGGATTATAATTAAGTGTGTTCAACCCTAGTTTTAGGCGAAGAGCGTTACCTGAGTGAGTTGCCTTTACATTTGTTCACCACTTTAATATCACAATTTGCATGTGCATTTTTGCAACAGCTGAAGACTGAGATAGGATGAATCTAGTATTTGAAATGGGATGTTACTTAAGATCGGATACTACCGTACTTACTCACCTATTACACGGGATGTTTATCACCAGATTATTGTCTCTTCCGTCTTATAAGTGGGTGATAAGTATTTAAATGGTTTTTTGTGTGTGTGGTTTTTTTTTAAAAATCTTTTTGTTCCAATAATTGATGAAATAACAGAAAGGGTGTAACAAAAGCATAGACTTTCACAACTCTATCTGTAAACTGAACTTGTCAGTACTAACAGCATTTTAGGGAATCAAATTTACTGTTGTGCATTTTTTAATGATTTGACATAATTTACAGTGCTTAATTAATTTGTTTGATTTTTACTTCCGAGTGGTTTCCATTTCCTCAACCCGTCTTGTATGCAAATTACCATTGATTTAAGACCAAAGTTGGGGTGGGGGCCCGTCTTATAGTCGAGAGCGTCTTATAGGCAAGTAAGTAAATATGGTATTTGAGATGTTATTTATTTTGAGTGGGATTGCAGTTGGATTTTATTGGAGATGAGATGTTATTTGAGATAAGATATTAATTGAATTTGATATTTTTGGAATACAACCAATACTATTACAGTATTTACTCCCCTATAAGACGATCTCGTCTATAAGACGACCCCCACCCCAACTTTGGTCTTAAATCAGTATACGACTGGTTGAGAAAATGGAAACCACTCTGAAGTAAAAGATCAAACAAATTGTACTGTAAATTATGTCAAGAAATAAAAAATTTGATTTGCTAAAATGCTATTGGCAAGTTCAGTTTACAGATAGAGCTGTGAAAATTAGCCCTTTCATTTCTTTCAAAGGTCAATTATTGAATTGGAACAAACTGGTTATTTAAAAAAATAAAAATATTTTTAGCATTCACTTATACGTCTGGAATCCATTTGAGACATTAATCTGGTGATAAAAATCCGGTCTTATAGGCAAGTAAGTACGGTACTAAATAAATGTACGGTAATAGGAAATGTTCTGGGAATAATAGGGAGACGATTTTGGAAGAATAGGGAGATATTTTTGTAAATACAAAACGTTATTGTGACACAGTCAATCTATATAGACTATTTGCAAATAACGTCTCACTCAACTAGATATGAAGTGAGGCATCTCAGGAAGACTATATCTCCCTCTCCCTCAAACCCCTGGTTATTGAGATTAAATCTCCCTCTAACTCAAGCCCCTGGTTATTGAGATTAAATCTCCCTCTAGCTCAAGCCCAGGGTTATTGAGATTAAATCTCCCTCTAGCTCAAGCCCCTGGTTATTGAGATTAAATCTCCTGCTAGCTCAAGCCCTGGGTTATTGAGATTAAATCTCCCTCTAGCTAAAGCCCTTGGGTTATTGAGATTATATCTCCCTCTCCCTCAAACCCCTGGTTATTGAGATTAAATATCCCTCTAGCTCAAGCCCATGGGTTATTGAGATTAAATCTCCCTCTAGCTCAAGCCCATGGGTTATTGAGATTAAATCTCCCTCTAGCTCAAGCCCAGGGTTATTGAGATTAAATCTCCCTCTAGCTCAAGCCCAGGGTTATTGAGATTAAATCTCCCTCTAGCTCAAGCCCAGGGTTATTGAGATTAAATATCCCTCTAGCTCAAGCCCAGGGTTATTGAGATTAAATCTCCCTCTAGCTCAAGCCCAGGGTTATTGAGATTAAATCTCCCTCTAGCTCAAGCCCAGGGTTATTGAGATGAAATCTCCCTCTAGCTCAAGCCCAGGGTTATTGAGATTAAATCTCCCTCTAGCTCAAGCCCAGGGTTATTGAGATTAAATATTCCTCTAGCTCAAGCCCCTGTGTTATTGAGATTAAATCTCCCTCTAGCTAAAGCCCATGGGTTATTGAGATTAAATCTGCTAGCTCAAGCCCATGGTTATTGAGATGAAACCTCCCTCTAGCTCAAGCCCCTGGTTATTGAGATTAAATCTCCCTCTACCTCAAGCCCCTGGTTATTGAGATTAAATCTCCCTCTAGCTCAAGCCCATGGTTATTGAGATTAAATCTCCCTCTAGCTCAAGCCCAGGGTTATTGAGATTAAAACTCCCTCTAGCTCAAGCCCCTGTGTTATTGAGATTTAATCTCCCTCTAGCTCAAGCCCAAGGTTATTGAGATTAAATCTCCCTCTAGCTCAAGCCCAAGGTTATTGAGATTAAATCTCCCTCTAGCTCAAGCCCCTGGTTATTGAGATTAAATCTCCCTCTAGCCCAAGCCCCTGTGTTATTGAGATTACATCTCCCTCTAGCCCAAGCCCCTGTGTTATTGAGATTACATCTCCCTCTAGCTTAAGCCCCTGTGTTATTGAGATTAAAAATAACATGTTTGATTCTAGCTTCGTTCCATCTCAGTTATCGACAATGAGGCTCAGCTTTCATCAAATGAAATTGAATAATAATTTACTGTTGCATGACCTTGCCATATTTTGATTGGTCGTATGTTTTTATCTATGTGTTTCTACTCTCCTGTATCTTCTAGCTTCTCATTTGGCAGGTGATGGATGAAAACTGAAAAGCGCAAAACCCTTTCTTACTGTTGTCCTACTTTTTTCTCTTGACAAATTTAAACAAGGTCATAAAAACTTCCAGATTCCAGATCCAATGAAACCTTAAATAGTTTGAGCCCCACTGGAGCCGTTACGATTATGCCCCTTAGGCAAGGTATTTAAATTCCATGTTGCCCCTTCTCTCTCCCTCGTGGCGATGGATTCCATCAGGAATGAGGTCTCGAGAGTGATTAATATAAGTTGTAAGAACTTGTTTATCAAACGAGCTAAATTAAATGTGTATTAACAAAACCTTAAATAAAACACTGGCGTTTTGATACTGGCAATTAAAGCGACACTTCATCGGTGAAACAGCAAATTTCTACAGAATGTAATTTCCTATTATATGGTGGGTTTTTCTCTCAAATATTTGCCACAGAATATGAGTAAACTAATAAAGAAGTGTCATATACCGGTTTGATATCTGTTGATATAATATAATAATGTTAATAGGGTCAACATGCACGTTTTACCTGAATGACAACATTAATGGTACAAATTTACAAATCTGTTTAGCATTTGTACCTGTGCATATTTATTTTTATACCTATCAGATTTAAATTATTAAACAAAGGTATCACGCGTTTTTGATAGCTGCAATAATAAACAAACATTAGTACAGAAGCGTGACTCACCGTTATGTTATGAAATCCTACTTTCACTTTTGAGAGTTTGTAGACCGAAAAACACTGTTTATTGATGGAAAGTTTAATGATTGAATTATTTTAGAAGAATTTGTAGTTGCAATGTTATTTATAGGAAAGATAAAATATGTAATTTTTGTTTGGCTTTTTGCAATGTATTGTCGCTTTAAACTGTTCCACTTGGACTAATCCAATAATTTACATAGGGATGAAAGGAGTAAGTGACAAGGGTCAAGGAGGTTTACTATTCAGATCTAATGGCACCATAATTATACCCAGATTGAAGTGTGTTTTGCTGTCTTCTGTTTTATGCCATGTAACATACAGTAAAACACCTTGATAATGCCTCCCTCATCCATGCCAAAGTTTGCCAAATATTTTCGCCAATTCACAAAATTTTGCGACAGTATATGTTTTTTGTCGCAATTGGCACCATTGGCGACCGACATCGGGAACCCTGCTTTTGTATTATACACTGTTTGATTCTGTGCCTACCACTCTCTCCTTTGGCAGGACTGTGTGGTAGATGGTTGAACTGCCTTGGCTCAATTTTATTTCCGTGCCTACCATCAATTTGGTAGGATCATGGTACCATCCATACTCACCTATAAGACGTGTTTCCTACCACCAGATTATAGCTTCAAAATGGCTTCCCGTCTTATAAGTGATTGCTAAAAGAATTTAATTTTTTTTTAACTCTTTCAACACCAAGTAACTGACATGGACTGGTCCATGATATTCTTAGACCAATAAATGAATAAGAAAATTACATTCGGACCAGTTCATTTATCAAGATGGGTAATTTTGTCTAAAATTAGTAATACTACTTGCAAAAAGTGCAGATCCTGATGAGACGGCTCGTCACGAGCCGGCTCATCTGGATCTACACTTTTTGTAAGCCTATAAATAGAGGTCTGTGGTGTTGAAAGGGTTAATGTTAAATTGTATCCATAGTTACATTTTAGAAAAGAACATACTATGACACTAAAAATTTCTTCGACAATTTATGTGTGTCTGGTGTCCAGTTTTCCAGATTTCAGGACGAAAGTAGGGGGTTGTCTTATAGGCGAGATCATATTACAGGCGAGTATGGACAGTTGAGTACCTGTCTGGCTTCACTCAATTTGTCTCATCACTCACTACTTTGGCAGGACTAGGTAGGCGTTCAAACTCCCTCAGCTGAATTTTATTTCTGTCACCATCAGCTACCATCAATCTGGCAGAACTGGCAGGATCATTGTTTGCTGAAACATTATGGGCTATAGAAGAGGCATTTCCAGGTGTTTTATAATATATATCTTTTCTTGTTCTTGACCATGCAGGCTGATTTCCAACTTTGTCAGAAATTACTGTTTTGTGATGCACAATCTGCTGTTATAAAATCTCAATCATGTACATGTTGTTTATTTCTAGCTTGATGTGTTTTGAATATTTAAGGTTTTTTGCAGTTAAGCTGTTTACTGTTATTCTATCTCTCCCATTATTGCTCCGATATATATTGTCATTACATCGAGGTTATGAAACTTCTCAGATCTCAAACTCGAGCTCAAATGATCTGATTGGTTGATTCTGAGTGTTATTGTCAGCTGAACCAATCAGACGCTTGAGACTGAGTTTTGAGATTGGATTGGAGAAAAGTTTTATAACCTCCAGGCCAGCAGGCCTCAAGGTTATAAAACTTTTCGCAAATTTCAAACTCAGTCTCAGGCTTCTGATTGGTTCAGCTGGCAGTAATAACTCAGAATCAACCAATCATTTGAGCTTGAGTTTGAGATCTCAGAAAAAGTGTTATAACCTTGGGACTGGCTTCGTCAGCATCTGTCCATCCTTCATCTATCCGTATACACAAATGGCAACTTAGGTCGCTACGGGAACAATAGGAACAAAGTTTGTATAGAGTTAGCTCTCTTGTGTGGTTATAATCAGACCAAGGAAGAGAATGTTTAAGCCACCTTTAGTACCCAGTGTAATGTAGAAGTCGTGATAGGTGCGAACGGTCTGGAGTTTGAGCCCCGCTGGAGCCGTTACGATTGTGCCCTTAGGCAAGGCATTTAAATTCCACATTTCTTCTCTCCTTCATGGTGATGGATTCCATCAGGAATGAGGTCTCGAGAGTGATTAATATAATTTGAAAGAACTTGTTTCGCAAACGAGCTAAAATAAATTTGTTTAAACTACCCAGTGTCCATCCATTCATCTCATAACATTAATGTTGGTCATAACCTCTTCATCTCTTGACACTTTCAACGTCATGAAAATCAGAAAAAAGATTGGTTATAATAATTTGCCTGTTTCCGTAAAAAGAACTAGGTTATTAGGTCAAATGAACTCATAACATTAATGTTGGTCATAATCTCTTGAGTAACTTTCTACATCATGAAAATCAGAAAAAAGATCGGTTTCTTTAAATAATTTGCCATTTCCGTGAAAAGAACTAGGTTATTAGGTCAAATGAAGCAAACATCTTGTACCAAGTGATGCAAATCTGTCGGTCAATATTTGTTTTGTACATACCATAGTAAGCCAATTAATTAATTAGATTTAGTTTATACTAGGTTATCAGTTAGACAAAGACATTGATTCCCTCTGATAATCGACATTTTCATACAAAGATGTAGGTCAGTAGGTCAAATTAAGGTCAATTGTATCATTGTAGCATCTTTGCTGTAGTGTTTACCCAATTTTGTTCAAACTTTGAGTTAAAGCAGCATTACATCGTAATAAATGATGTTTTGGGTAAAATATAAATACTAATGTGTGTGTGTTTATAAAAATCAAAATAGTCGCTCAGAAACGATAAAATTACAAAAATATAAACCATCGTATATGCGAATTTGTTTATCAACACACAAAATGTAAACACGCACAGCGCGCATGCGTGAAACAACAGAGGATGTAGAAAACAACGTATATATTTTGAACATGAAAGACTATCTATATATCTTCCTCTAATGCCGAACCCCTCGCGGGGATGTAGACATGTCCCTAAAAGACTTAGATAACAGAGGTATGAATCAACAACTCAAGTAATTTAATTAAAAAAGACAACGTGGGTCAAATGGGGACGATGCATTCCGAATGTAAACAAGTGCGGACAATGCGTTCTGGTTGTAAACAAATGCGTGACCGATCGACTCGGAAAGTCCTACTTTCGGTTTTGAGTTTGTTTTATCGCAAACAAACATTGTTTACCAATTGAACATAAGTATACAAAGTATAATGTTAGAATGTGTAGCAGCATTGCTACCCATACGTAAAAATTGAATTTTTCAAATATCTTTTATTTCATACGATGTAATGCTGCTTTAATGGTTTCGTGTCTATTTCATAATTGATCAATTCCATAAAAAAAGCATGTCACATTACAGAAAATCCTTTTAAATTAGGGAAATTATTGAGATAAACATGGTAAATACTGTAAGTATATTGTTTTCCTGGTTACAGTCGCTGACTTGTATACCACTGTAACCTATCAGCACTGATGGTCACGGGGTTCGAGCCCGGCCCAGGCTGTGTCTCATTTATATGAAAAAGTAGACAGTTTCTTACGGAGGTTGGTGCACAGAGTACTGGACAACCGCTGGAGCCTGCCCAGGAAAATTGATGTCATCATTCAGTGTTGCTATTTATAGAATATTTAATAAGGTCACATAGACTATAGAAAATACTAACATATACCTTTTTTATTGTCATTACGTATGTGAAATTTGCTGGTTAGACCCATGTTTTGTATAATTTAATATATTTTCCAAGATTTTAAAGGGCATGTTCTAATCAAAATGTGTTTTATAATATGTCCTCTACATGCACCCCCTTTAACTCTTGGCATGCTGGGTAAATAAAGGCTATAAATAGTTCAAATATCAAATCAAATAATTGTAGCAGACGACAATTCAATAATTTGTTTTTCTTATTTGTAACTGAAAACACGGAATTTGATAAGAATTACGTCGTTGCGACACAATTTAATGAAGTTGCATGATATATTTGTGTTATTTCCACAGCTAGCATGCAAAGAGTTAATTACATGTACATGTATAGCGTATTGTAATCATTTTAGATGCTGTTTGTTTAATAAGACTTCTAGTTTTAATACAGGGACAACAAAAGTGATGCGTAAAAATTAATGGTATTTTGTGTATGCCCTCAATCCAGGTGAGGAGGTCACACCAACAGCCACCACTACTCAGACTACTGAGGTCCAATCAGTGGAAGGGTCACAGAAGGTATTGGTTCCCGTTTTCAATGCAGATGGTACCCCAGCAACAGATGCTGATGGAAAGGTAACGATATAGTGTAAATTCAGGTATTTAAAGGTAGCGGTATAGTGTAAATTCAGGTATTTAAAGGTAGCGGTATAGTGTAAATTCAGGTATTTAAAGGTAGCGGTATAGTGTAAATCCAGGTATTTAAAGGTACCGGTATAGTGTAAATCCAGGTATTTAAAGGTAGCGGTATAGTGTAAATGCAGGTATTAAAGGTAGCGGTATTGTGTAAATTCAGGTATTTCACACATATATATAGTTATATGACACTTACTTGTCAAAAAAAAGATTTTGTGGTTTATAGTCGCACTGACAGCTTCGTAGTAATACAAATATCCAGATATTATTGGTGTGTGAAGACCCCAGGTGTCTCTCAGTGCAGTATTATAATCACTGCCGAACTGCATGGAACCATCAACCTATCATTTGTTGATGAAATTCATACAATTATGTAATATCATTGCTGCCATATTTATGGGTTTTTTAAATTTGCAACTTATATTTGTTTGCTTTGATCTCTGACCAGGGATCATTCTAGAGGGCGATGTGAGCGAAATTGTCGCCCTAGGGTCCCTGACTTCGTCCTCTGAGGCCCCACTTCTCCTTAAAAAAAAATTGTTTGGTTTTTACGATTTTCAACAAAAAAATTGTCTAGTAAAGCAAGCTGGCTGTAATATTGGAAAATTAATGTTTATCTCTTTGCATGCTGGGTAAAATAAAGGCTATAAATAGTTAAAATAATTGTAGCAGACGACAATTCATTAATTTGTTTTTCTTATTTGTAACGGAAAACTCTTGAAATTTGTTATACAATTTCATGACATATTTTATCGCTAGCATGCAGGGTTAGACTTTGTACTACAATAAGTATTAGTATATATTAACGTCTTAACAATGAATAAAATAATTTATTTTAGGCTTCCCTATGAAATACAGAAATTGATCGGTGAAATAAATTGTGTTGATGAAAGCAATGAAATAACATGTGAAATAACGTCATCGTACCATTGCATCATCGTACCATTGCGTCATCATACCATTGCGTCATCGTACCATTGCGTCATCGTACCATTGCGTCATCGTACCATTGCGTCATCATACCATTGCGTCATCGTACCATTGCGTCATCGTACCATGCGTCATGTACCATCGTACCATTGCGTCATCGTACCATTGCGTCATCGTACCATTGCGTCATCGTACCATTGCGTTGACATCGTGCGTCATCGTACCATTGCGTCATCGTACCATTGCCAGTCATCGTACCATTGCGTCAGTACCATTGCGTCATCGTACCTTGCGTCATCGTACCATTGCGTCATCGTACCATTGCGTCATCGTACCATTGCGTCATCGTACCATTGCGTCATCGTACCATTCGTCATCGTACCATTGCGTCATCGTACCATTGCGTCATCGTACCATTGCGTCATCGTACCATTGCGTCATCGTACCATTGCGTCATCGTACCATTGCGTCATCGTACCATTGCGTCATCGTACCATTGCGTCATCGTACCATTGCGTCATCGTACCATTCGTCATACCATTGCGTCATCGTACCATTGCGTCATCGTACCATTGCGTCATCGTACCATTGCGTCATCGTACCATTGCGTCATCGTACCATTGCGTCATCGTACCATTGCGTCATCGTACCATTGCGTCATCGTACCATTGCGTCATCGTACCATTGCGTCATCGTACCATTGCGTCATCGTACCATTGCGTCATCGTACCATTGCGTCATCGTACCATTGCATCATCGTACCATTACATCATCGTACCATTGCGTCATCGTACCATTGCGTCATCGTACCATTGTACCATTGCGTCATCGTACCATTGCGTCATCGTACCATTGCATCATCGTACCATTGCGTCATCGTACCATTGCATCATCGTACCATTGCATCATCGTACCATTGCATCATCGTACCATTGCTTCATCGTACCATTGCATCATCGTACCATTGCATCATCGTACCATTGCTTCATCGTACCATTGCATCATCGTACCATTGCGTCATCGTACCATTACATCATCGTACCATTGCATCATCGTACCATTACATCATCATACCGTTGTAACACATGTTATTTCTCACAACATTATACATGTCTCTTCCCGGTCTGCACGTGTTCATCTTCTGCTGGATAAAGGCTGTGAGTACTCGTAACTCGTAACCCCAACAAGGTCAAGTCGAAAAGACAATGCGCGCGCACACTGGAAGAGAGTGCGACACGCTGAATATGCACGTGTCCTAGGCTTCTGCTGCGAGATGTGCCGCGACGTGCACGCCATGGAGATTGGCCGGGGCTATTGACATCTCATTTGACATGTGTTTTGATGGTGTTTCAGGTTATAGCTAAGGCAGAAGTTGTTTCCAATACTGAGTGTGTCACTGACAGTGTATATGTTGAGGGAGATCAGAATGGGGAGGTCATGGAGAGGCCCAGCTCTGTGATGGGAGAACGGCTCCCTTCAGGCCCAGGTAAGGGTGTTTGAGTTTCACTTGTAAGAATGGGCACACCCCTGAAAGGATGTGCAGCTCCACTGTATCTGCCTACATGGATGTTAAACCATGGTGTTCGATTAGGACCATCACGGTATAATAAAGACTTCATGAATGCGATGGTACGATGTTGTGATTGTACGATGACGACGGTACGATGATGATGGCGTGATTTACCATCGGCATCGCATCATCATACCATTGCGTCATAGTACCATTGCGTCATCGTACCATTGCGTCATAGTACCATTGCGTCATAGTACCATTGCGTCATCGTACCATTGCGGCATCGTACCATTGCGTCATAGTACCATTGCGTCATAGTACCATTGCGTCTTAGTACCATTGCGTCATCGTACCATTGCGTCATAGTACCATTGCGTCATAGTACCATTGCGTCATAGTACCATTGCGTCATAGTACCATTGCGTCATAGTACCATTGCGGCATCATACCATTGCGTCATAGTACCATTGCGGCATCGTACCATTGCGTCATAGTACCATTGCGTCATAGTACCATTGCGTCATCGTACCATTGCATCATAGTACCATTGCGTCATAGTACCATTGCATCATCGTACCATTGCGTCATAGTACCATTGCGTCATCATACCATTGCGTCATAGTACCATTGCATCATAGTACCATTGCTCATCGTACCATTGTGTCATCGTACCATTGCGTCATCGTACCATTGTGTCATCTTACCATTGTGTCAACGTACCATTGCATCATCGTACCATTGTGTCATCTTACCATTGCGTCATCGTACCATTGTGTCTTCGTACCATTGCCTTCCTGAATTCTTCTAATATAGCTTGGTGTTTTGTTCCTAGAAACAAAGAACAAAACCGAGCGTGTTTAAATCTGCAATAAAACATTGCTAGAGCCAGTCTATTTTATGGCTGTTGAATTTGGCCTGTAAAAAAGTTATTTATGACTGAAATCACGTTACGTAAATAAGTCGTAGTAAAATGTCATGACATGGTTCACATTTTATTTGTAATTGTAATCCCTGTAATATCCATGTAGGTGGTGTAAATATGCTGACTGCTAGGTGATAGCTAAATGGCTGTCGTATGTATGAATATATCTGCTTTCCTATATATGTATGGGATATGTTAACATGACGATGCTTGTTGTTTGCAGATGTTGGTGACTCGAGCCTGCAGATTCTGGTGAGTTATGGCTTAGATATGAATGATAGCCTATGTGTTTGCCGTTATTTGCCTGCCACAATACTGTCTACCACCCAGGTCGATACGCTGTGTGTTCCAGTCTGATATTACGTCAGTCTGATATTATGTTTGCTGGTTTGATAAGGTCACGAGCCCGTATCAAACCAGAAAAAGCCGTATCATAACTAGTTCTTGAGAGAAAAACATATGCGCACTCGGTGCTAGTTTGTTTACTTCCGTAGCATCCCAGTGTGTCAAATTTGACAGATAACAGCTGTTTGTAGTTTGTGGTAATATTTCAATCGTTTTCGTGTATCTAATTCAGTAATAGTGATTTATTCCTGATAAATGGATAATGGAGAGCATGATTTTGATTATTTAATGTTCAAATTCACATCAAAGTGATGGTTTTGATTCGTAGATGAGGTGAACAGTGGTCAGCTGTTTTACGCCATTTGTAATGGAGATGCCAGTTTTGACATTTGTCTGTTTGATTTAGTTTACATCTTTTAAAGTATTTTAATAAACTTTGAATCTTTGATTAACATTTACAGGATTTACTTCACGTATTGGATTTACGTGTGTTGCACAAGATTACATTTGCAGTGAAAATAACAGTCAAATAATTATGTCGTGTAATTTCACTGAAGTTTTCTCCTATAAATAAGATAAACTCTTTGCATGCTGGGTAAAATAAATGATATAAATAAAACAAAAAATTGCAGCAGACGACATTTCCATAATGTGTTTTTCTTGTTTGTAGCCGAAAACTCTGGAAATATGTCATGGAATTTCATTAGAATTGTGTCGTAACGGTAATTCAGGTGAAATTCCACGACATATTTCACCTGTTATTTTCACTACTAGCGTACAAAGGGTTAATGTCGTCTGCTACAATTATTTGAACTGTTTTAACAAATGTCTAGTATTCTGAAAAGAAACTATTTCCAGTTTGTATTGATATTTAGTTGTTCAACCATTGTTCCAGGGTGATTCAGACAACCAGCAAGTGTCGGCCAGCACTAAGGGCTCGGTTACAGCCCCTAGTGCTCATGGGTATTTCCAGTTTGTATTAATATTTAGTTGTTCAACCATTGTTCCAGGGTGATTCAGACAACCAGCAAGTGTCGGCCAGCACTAAGGGCTCGGTTACAGCCCCTAGTGCTCATGGGTATTTCCAGTTTGTATTAATATTTAGTTGTTCAACCATTGTTCCAGGGTGATTCAGACAACCAGCAAGTGTCGGCCAGCACTAAGGGCTCGGTTACAGCCCCTAGTGCTCATGGGTATTTCCAGTTTGTATTAATATTTAGTTGTTCAACCATTGTTCCAGGGTGATTCAGACAACCAGCAAGTGTCGGCCAGCACTAAGGGCTCGGTTACAGCCCCTAGTGCTCAGGTACCCACGCATGCCCAACAGCAAGTCCCGATTGAACATGCTAACCAGGACAAAAATGTGAGCATTGTGAATGGACAGATGGTGAGCCGAGGAGAGGAGAGCATCATTCCAACTACTTCAGGTCATAGTGCAGCCCTCGGTCCTGTGAATGCAGATGACCTTGCCCCTGGCTCGCTGGCCCCAAGGTCGTCTCCTACACATGCCAGTATGCAAGAACAGTTGAGGTTCCAGCAGAATGAGGCAATGAAACGGTAAGTTAGCATTGATTGTTTGATACGTCTGTCTGTCTACGTCAGTGGTTCCGCCCGGATGTACGTCTGTCTGTCTACGTCAGTGGTTCCGCCCGGATGTACGTCTGTCTGTCTACGTCAGTGGTTCCGCCCGGATGTACGTCTGTCTGTCTGTCTACGTCAGTGGTTCCGCCCGGATGTACGTCTGTCTGTCTACGTCAGTGGTTCCGCCCGGATGTACGTCTGTCTGTCTACGTCAGTGGTTCCGCCCGGATGTACGTCTGTCAGTCTATGTCAGTGGTTCCGCCCGGATGTACGTCTGTCTGTCTACGTCAGTGGTTCCGCCCGGATGTACGTCTGTCTGTCTACGTCAGTGGTTCCGCCCGGATGTACGTCTGTGCCTGAAATACTAAACCACCAATAATAGCTGGAGTGTCGCCATATGACCTAAACTGTTGGATTGATTTCAATATCGGTTATGTCAAACTTCGGTTATGTCGAAGTATTTTGTTCTGTTCCCACGGAATTCGACGTAATGAATGTTGTACATGTAGGTAACATTGTCACTAGAATTTGATCATTATCAGCTGAAACTCATCCATATTTTCTTGACCATCAAGCAGGTTTCTATTTGTCAAATTGCTAGTCAGAATAGTTTCCAACTGGGTATGAAGCCCATTTACAACATTACAACATCCGCCTATGACCTCATAAAACCATGCACATACATGAGGATGGCGTCCTTAGGCAAAACATTTAAATCCGTGGAAGTTGTGATAGCGCAGTGATAGCGCAGTGGTAGCTTCAGGTGCGAAAAGCCAGGAGTTCGAGCTCCGCTGTAGCCATTACGAGTGTGCCCTTAGGCAAGGCATTTAAATGCCACATTGCCTCTTCTCTCTTCCTCATGGCGTTTGTTCCCCTCGTAGTATTATATGAAATCTGATATATATGATCTTACTCTCTAATAGCAAAATTCCATAACGAGTTTTATAAAATATGTTATAAAATCACCACGAGTGTAAGATTATTATCACATTACCATGGTAACAACAACCATAAATTTGAAGAAAAAAATACATTCCTGTTTGCCGGTATATTTTTGAGCCTACATTAAGCTGCATCCGCACGCCATAGTAAATAGTCCCTGATAATCAAACAACTTCACGCAAATCAATATTTTTAATCACTGTATTGTGCTAGTTCATATTTAACATTTATTGATTTAGCAGCTGATTTTCAACAAATAAAGCTTGAATACAAACAAAATATAATGTCTATTGCAAGCTGTCAATGTCGTACAGACGGATCTGTAGTCCAGTGGTAACACGCTGGACTGGTAATCCAGGGATCGCAGGTTCGATCCCCGTCTGACCCTAATAAAATTAACAGTCTTTCAGATGGGACGTTAAACCGAGGTCTCGTGTCGGTGCTTTACACCGTGCACGTAAAAGAACCAGAGGAGTTCTGGAATTGGTCTCTGTCTGTATCATGCACTATCCTCCAAAATCTAAAATTACTAATCTCTTCAGGAGGCGTCGCTCATATGGGCAACCGGTAGCGACAATAAATAAACGTAAAACACACATCAATGTCATGCAACGACCAATCAGAATCCTTCCAGGTGTTATTAATCGTAATAAAAAGTTAAGTGATAAAAAATTATATAGACTAATGTTGCACAAACTTGTTTTGGATTAAAGATTAGATAAATTTGTATTAAAAACAACAGACTGCAGGAATTGGAGCAACAAATGGTCGGAGGTGAAAATAAAGAGAACAGTGAATTAAAGGAGAGAAGAATAAAGAGAAAGGCATTTGCAGACGACAGGAAAAGACGACTAGCCGGTAATACACCGAACATTTTAAAAACGCACCACCTATATGGAGATGATATTTCACATCAAAATTTTGTAATTTGCTGAATTTCATCAGATTTGGCACAGACTAAGACTGACCTGCTCTTGGTGTCCCAATGAAATTTATTTCGATACTTCCTCTGAAGTACAGGACACCAAATATATACCCTGTGTGTGCGTGGTGCGTTTTTAAAGTTATGTACTTCCCGAATCCTATACTTGCATGCCAGGCTGGTAGGCAATCAGTAACCATTATTTAACTATGTGGCGGCTCACCAACCGGCCATATCAGAACAAACCCCTGACAAGATTCGAACATTCGACCTCCCGCCCCGTAGTACTACTAGTACACAGAGACGGTATATAATTTCACATTGTGACTATTATCACGGCCACTAAAAGTCAGTTCTGGACAGATTTATGACTCCAGACGACCGATTCTAAAACCAAAATATGTTCAAAAATCGGCCCTAAAACATACTTGAAAGAACAGTTCCAATCACCTGATTAGAGTTATACACCTTCGCTGGATAACACCATAGCAGACACCGAGCTTGTCTCGGAAGTCATTTAAAATTACAAAATGTCCTGTGTAGCAACCTTGGGTTTTGTAAACAATGGATTAAATTAAATTTAACCAGTCAAAGTTACCTAGTCTTTCGGCCAGTTTCCCTCATGTACAAACTGAGTCATAGACTCGGTGTGTAACGGAATGTATTATTTTTCCTCACAGAATCCATTGCCCTCATGTACAATAATGGTCTTTATAATCAGTGTGTAGTTCAATGTATTATTTTTCCTCACAGAATCCATTGCCCTCATGTACAATAATGGTCTTTATAATCAGTGTGTAGTTCAATGTATTATTTTTCCTCACAGAATCCATTGCCCTCATGGATGATGATGGGATTATGTTGGAGATCTATGACCAGATGGGAGACAAACAAAAGGTCACAACAAAACGACTAGAAAACCAGAAAGAGAAGGTGCGCTGATTGGTTCGTCATTATGCAGCTTGCATACTTCTTCTCGAAACTTCAACATGTTTATCATGTTCAATAGAATCCACCTTGTATTACAAACATAATGGTGGAAGTCAAAATCTAAATCTTTCCAGAAGTTCTGAAAGTATGGGAATTTTAAAAATTGTTTAACCCTTTTCCCTCATAGAAGCACCTATTGACGCCATTACCAATACGACATACATTGACAATGTAGTAGCCAAACCAATGTTCATAAACCCTTTCCTTCATAGAAGCACCTATTGATGCCATTACCAATACGACATACATTGACAAGGTAGTAGCCAAACCAATGTTCATAAACCCTTTCCCTCATAGAAGCACCTCTTGACGCCATTACCAATACGATATACATTAACAATGTAGTAGCCAAACCAATGTTCATAAACCCTTTCCCTCATAGAAGCACGTCTCGTCGCCATTGCCAATACGACATACATTGACAATGTAGTAGCCAAACCAATGTTCATAAACCCTTTCCCTCATGGAAGTACCTCTTGACGCCATTACCAATACGACATACATTGACAAAGTAGTAGTCAAACCAATGTTCATAAACCCTTTCCCTCATAGAAGCACCTATTGACACCATTACCAATACGACATACATTGACAATGTAGTAGCCAAACCAATGTTCATAAACCCTTTCCCTCATAGAAGCACGTCTCGTCGCCATTGCCAATACGACATACATTGACAATGTAGTACCCAAACCAATGTTCATAAACCCTTTCCCTCATAGAAGCACCTATTGACACCATTACCAATACGACATACATTGACAATGTAGTAGCCAAACCAATGTTCCTGAATACATTGTAATAAAGGCCAGAATCTCATGTAGTCCCAGTAATATTTATGGAGGTGGGATAGATATGACGACTACTTATCCACTGCATGATAGGTAAATGGCTGCCGTTTGTATGGAGATATAATAGTGTATTAACCTAAATCTCTATGAAGGAAAGGGTTAAATAGCAGCCATTTTTGTGCTTGTTGTTTATACAATGCCCATAAATAGCACATAAATGATGCATGTGATGAATAACCTGCTAATGACGGCGCAACAAGTATCAATATACAATATTTAGTTTAAACTTTATTTATTTTACAATGAATGCGAAACAAGCTTTAACAACTTATATTAATCACTCTCGTTGGTGCAGACGAAAGCGTAAATATGGTCATTCATGTGGGAGGAAACCGGAGTACCCATGTATCCTTAATTTGCCTTTATAACTGAATATCGTATACCGGTATATGAAATTCGTAATCGCAAATTCAGCAGTTGGAAGTCTCACTTAGACCATAAAGAATTCAGTATCGCTTTAGAAATATATATTCCTGTTCAAACTGATTGTTACAATTTCCAAAAACAGTTTCTATCATAATATATATTCCTGTTCAAACTGATTGTTACAATTTCCAAAAACAGTTTCTATCATAATATATATTCCTGTTCAAACTGATTGTTACAATTTCCAAAAACAGTTTCTATCATAATATATATTCCTGTTCAAACTGATTGTTACAATTTCCAAAAACAGTTTCTATCATACAATTGTATTCATTTCAAAATTAGTATTACTCGAGATTTGCAGGAAATGCATCCTTTATAACAGTTTTAATGTGTTGACAGTTTTAATGTGTTGACAGTTTTAATGTTTTGACAGATTTAATGTACTTATAAATATACAATCTTTTTCTTTTTTTGATGAGGGGGGGGGTTGAACATACTATTGATTCAGTTCATTATTTACAAATGTGTACAAGAACAATACACACATACATGTATTAAACCAACAAGCATTCATTCAAATTCAATTTGTTTGTTTGTTTAAATATCAACAAATGTCGTATGCAATGAATTATTTTGTTTCTGTTGCGAATAAAAACAATTCTACAATGTAATGTGAGGGGAGGCACGTGACCTAATGGTTATCGTCGTTGACTTCAAATCACTTGCTTCTCACCGCTGTAGGTTCGAATCCCACTTGGGGCTTCAAATGATTTCATGTGAGGAAGGTATCCAGCTGGGTTGCGGTAGGTCAGTGGTTCTACCTGGTGCCTTCAATACTGCTCGGAGGGGCTCCAGGGGTCTTCTTCCAATAATAGCTGGAGAGTCGCCATATGACCTAAGTTTTTTTGTGCGACTAACTCCCCCCCCCCCCCCAAAACCAACTGTAATATGAACTTATATTCCACTATTATATCATATCAAATACTTTATTCCAGTCATGTGCCGCTTCAGAAAAATGAATAATATGACGCACGTAAGATTTATGTTCGATATTCCAGTGTGAGTCGCTGAACAGAGAGATCTTAGACATTCAGTCGGAGTTTGAGTTTCAACGCATTGATTACCTCGACACGATACGAAAACAAGAGAAGGAAATGAAACTTATGCAGAAGTTAATCGACACTATGCACCCGTGTCTACGTAGGGATTGTAACTATAGCAACCTGGATAAAATAAAAATACTAAGTAAATGGGACGATGAAGAACAGAAGTGGATTATGCCGCCATTGAAGATTGAGAAAACAGCTCTACCCACCACAGGTATATTCATTTTCACCCTTTCCCTCATAGAAGCACCTTTTGACGTCATTACCAATACGACATACATTGACAATGTAGTAGCCAAACCAATGCTCATAATAAAGGCCAGAATCTCATGTAGTCCGAGTAATATCTATGGATGTGGAATAGATATGGCGACTACTTATCCACTGCATGATAGCTAAATGGCTGTCGTTTGTATGGAGATATAATAGTATATTAACCTAAATCTCTATGAAGGAAAGGGTTAAGAGGATATTTAATTTAAACTTTATTTATTTTACAACGAAGTTTTAACAACTTATAGTAATCACTTTCGTTGGCGCAGATGAAAGCATGTGGTCATTCATGTGGGAGGAAACCGGAGAAAACCGATCTGGCGACCACCGTACCATCTCACATACTTCCCGGTCCGAGGATCGAACCCGGGTTGCATTGGTGAAAAGCAAGCGCGCTAACCACTGCCGGGCTCAAGCTAGACCAAAATGTTTAGGAGAAGTGAGAAAACACGCGATTGCGTCATCTAATATATGTCAACATAATAGGGTTAACATACACAATATGACCATTAAATTTGCAATGACCAGTGTAGATAATCTTACTGGACAATATTTTGTCTGGAAAATGTAAAAAAAAAATTATTTTTTTAGGGAGTAAAGTGAGGCCTCTAGAATGAGCCCTGGGTTGTAAATCCCTGTTAAACAATGTAGTTTGTGTATAATAGAGGCCTCTAGAATGAGCCCTGGGTTGTAAATCCCTGTTAAACAATGTAGTTTGTGTATAATAGAGGCCTCTAGAATGAGCCCTGGGTTGTAAATCCCTGTTAAACAATGTAGTTTGTGTATAATATTTACTGTTTTGTACATGGTTGTAGGTACTACCATATCTGTGAATGGTAGCAGGAGTCCTCGCACGCTCAACGGAGATCAGGATGACTTTGACGACAGATATAGACAGGTAAGTACACCGTATTTACCTACGGAATATGGTTCCATATATGGGAATGCACCGTGTGTGTATATCCCGAGTGTGTATATCCGCAAGTGTGTATATCCGCAAGTGTGTATATCCCGAGTGTGTATATCCCGAGTGTGTATATCCGCAAGTGTGTATATCCGCAAGTGTGTATATCCCAAGTGTATATATCCGCAAGTGTGTATATCCGCAAGTGTATATATCCGCAAGTGTGTATATCCCGAGTGTGTATATCTGCAAGTGTATATATCCGCAAGTGTGTATATCCGCAAGTGTGTATATCCCGAGTGTGTATATCCACAAGTGTGTATATCCCGAGTGTGTATATCCGCAAGTGTATATATCCGCAAGTGTGTATATCCGCAAGTGTATATATCCGCAAGTGTGTATATCCCGAGTGTGTATATCCGCAAGTGTATATATCCGCAAGTGTGTATATCCGCAAGTGTATATATCCGCAAGTGTGTATATCCGCAAGTGTGTATATCCCGAGTGTGTATATCTGCAAGTGTGTATATCCCGAGTGTGTATATCCGCAAGTGTGTATATCCGCAAGTGTATATATCCGCAAGTGTATATATCCGCAAGTGTATATATCCGCAAGTGTGTATATCCGCAAGTGTGTATATCCGCAAGTGTATATATCCGCAAGTGTGTATATCCGCAAGTGTGTATATTCCGAGTGTGTATATCCGCAAGTGTGTATATCCCGAGTGTGTATATCCGCAAGTGTATATATCCGCAAGTGTGTATATCCGCAAGTGTATATATCCGCAAGTGTGTATATCCCGAGTGTGTATATCCAAGTGTATATATCCGCAAGTGTGTATATCCGCAAGTGTATATATCCGCAAGTGTGTATATCCCGAGTGTGTATATCTGCAAGTGTGTATATCCCGAGTGTGTATATCCGCAAGTGTGTATATCCGCAAGTGTATATATCCGCAAGTGTATATATCCGCAAGTGTATATAACCGCAAGTGTGTATAACCGCAAGTGTGTATATCCGCAAGTGTGTATATCCGCAAGTGTATATATCCGCAAGTGTATATATCCGCAAGTGTATATATCTGCAAGTGTATATATCCGCAAGTGTTTATAACCGCAAGTGTGTATATCCGCAAGTGTGTATATCCGCAAGTGTATATATCCGCAAGTGTAGATATCCGCAAGTGTAGATATCCGCAAGTGTATATATCCGCAAGTGTAGATATCCGCAAGTGTATATATCCGCAAGTGTGTATATCCCGAGTGTGTATATCCACAAGTGTGTATATCCGCAAGTGTGTATATCCCAAGTGTGTATATCCGCAAGTGTGTATATCCGCAAGTGTATATATCCGCAAGTGTGTATATCCCGAGTGTGTATATCCGCAAGTGTTACCAGTGTGTATATCCGCAAGTGTGTATATCGCAAGTGTATATATCCGCAAGTGTATATATCCGCAAGTGTATATATCCGCAAGTGTGTATATCCGCAAGTGTGTATATCCGCAAGTGTGTATATCCGCAAGTGTATATATCCGCAAGTGTATATATCCGCAAGTGTGTATATCGCAAGTGTATATATCCGCAAGTGTTTATAACCGCAAGTGTGTATATCCGCAAGTGTGTATATCCGCAAGTGTATATATCCGCAAGTGTATATATCCGCAAGTGTATATATCCGCAAGTGTATATATCCGCAAGTGTATATATCCGCAAGTGTATATATCCGCAAGTGTGTATATCCCGAGTGTGTATATCCGCAAGTGTGTATATCCGCAAGTGTGTATATCCCAAGTGTGTATATCCGCAAGTGTGTATATCCGCAAGTGTATATATCCGCAAGTGTGTATATCCGCAAGTGTATATATCCGCAAGTGTGTATATCCGCAAGTGTGTATATCCCGAGTGTGTATATCTGCAAGTGTGTATATCCCGAGTGTGTATATCCGTAAATGTGTATATCCGCAAGTGTATATATCCGCAAGTGTGTATATCCGCAAGTGTGTATATCCGCAAGTGTATATATCCGCAAGTGTATATATCCGCAAGTGTATATATCCGCAAGTGTATATATCCGCAAGTGTATATATCCGCAAGTGTGTATATCCGCAAGTGTATATATCCGCAAGTGTGTATATCCGCAAGTGTGTATATCCCGAGTGTGTATATCCGCAAGTGTGTATATCCCGAGTGTGTATATCCACAAGTGTGTATATCCGCAAGTGTATATATCCGCAAGTGTATATATCCGCAAGTGTATATATCCGCAAGTGTATATATCCGCAAGTGTATATATCCGCAAGTGTATATATCCGCAAGTGTAGATATCCGCAAGTGTATATATCCGCAAGTGTAGATATCCGCAAGTGTATATATCCGCAAGTGTGTATATCCCAAGTGTGTATATCCACAAGTGTGTATATCCGCAAGTGTGTATATCCCAAGTGTGTATATCCGCAAGTGTGTATATCCGCAAGTGTATATATCCGCAAGTGTGTATATCCGCAGTGTGTATCCAGGTGTATATCCGCAAGTGTATATATCCGCAAGTGTGTATCCCGAGTGTGTATATCCCGAATGTGTATATCCGCAAGTGTGTATATCCGAGTGTGTATATCCGCAAGTGTGTATATCCGCAAGTGTATATATCCGCAAGTGTATATATCCGCAAGTGTATATATCCGCAAGTGTATATAACCGCAAGTGTGTATATCCGCAAGTGTGTATATCCGCAAGTGTATATATCCGCAAGTGTATATATCCGCAAGTGTATATATCCGCAAGTGTGTATATCCGCAAGCGTATATATCGCACATGTGTATATCCGCAAGTGTATATATCCGCAAGTGTGTATATCCGCAAGTGTGTATATCCCGAGTGTGTATATCTGCAAGTGTGTATATCCCGAGTGTGTATATCCGTAAGTGTGTATATCCGCAAGTGTATATATCCGCAAGTGTATATATCCGCAAGTGTATATATCCGCAAGTGTGTATAACCGCAAGTGTGTATATCCGCAAGTGTGTATATCCGCAAGTGTATATATCCGCAAGTGTATATATCCGCAAGTGTATATATCCGCAAGTGTATATATCCGCAAGTGTCTATAACCGCAAGTGTGTATATCGCAAGTGTGTATATCCGCAAGTGTATATATCCGCAAGTGTATATATCCGCAAGTGTAGATATCCGCAAGTGTAGATATCCGCAAGTGTGTATATCCGCAAGTGTATATATCCGCAAGTGTGTATATCCGCAAGTGTGTATATCCGCAAGTGTAGATATCCGCAAGTGTATATATCTGCAAGTGTAGATATCCGCAAGTGTAGATATCCGCAAGTGTATATATCCGCAAGTGTAGATATCTGCAAGTGTATATATCCGCAAGTGTAGATATCCGCAAGTGTATATATCCGCAAGTGTGCATATCCGCAAGTGAGCATATCCACAAGTGTATATATCCACAAGTGTATATATCCGCAAGTGTGTATATCCGCAAGTGTGTATATCCGCAAGTGGATATATCTGCAAGTGTGTATATCCGCAAGTGTGTATATCCGCAAGTGTGTATATCCACAAGTGTGTTTATCCGCAAGTGTGTATATCCACAAGTGTGTATATCCGCAAGTGTGTATATCCGCAAGTGTGTATATCCACAAGTGTGTTTATCCGCAAGTGTATATATCCGCAAGTGTGTTTATCCGCAAGTGTATATATCCGCAAGTGTGTATATCCGCAAGTGTGTATATCCGAGTATACTGTATCACATTCAACACCAAGTAGATCAATAAATTAATAAGAAAATTACACTTGGACCAGTTCATTTATCAAAATGGGTAATTTTGTCTAAAAATAGTAATATTATGGGCAAAAAGTACAGATCCTGATGAGACGGCTACACTTTTTGTAAGCCTATTTATGTATGAAGCGTTAAATAAGTTTATACTAACCAAAAATACATGACTAATTGATGTGTAAATAATGTGTAATTATAAGTTTATAACTGGAAATAAACAACTTATTAACCCATTCAACACCAAGTAACTGACATGGACTGGTCCATGATATTAACCCATTCAACACCAAGTAACTGACATGGACTGGTCCATGATATTAACCCATTCAACACCAAGTAACTGACATGGACTGGTCCATGATATTAACCCATTCAACACCAAGTAACTGACATGGACTGGTCCATGATATTAACCCATTCAACACCAAGTAACTGACATGGACTGGTCCATGATATTAACCCATTCAACACCAAGTAACTGACATGGACTGGTCCATGATATTAACCCATTCAACACCAAGTAACTGACATGGACTGGTCCATGATATTAACCCATTCAACACCAAGTAACTGACATGGACTGGTCCATGATATTAACCCATTCAACACCAAGTAACTGACATGGACTGGTCCATGATATTAACCCATTCAACACCAAGTAACTGACATGGACTGGTGCATGATATTAACCCATTCAACACCAAGTAACTGACATGGACTGGTGCATGATATTAACCCATTCAACACCAAGTAACTGACATGGACTGGTCCATGATATTAACCCATTCAACACCAAGTAACTGACATGGACTGGTGCATGATATTAACCCATTCAACACCAAGTAACTGACATGGACTGGTGCATGATATTAACCCATTCAACACCAAGTAACTGACATGGACTGGTGCATGATATTAACCCATTCAACACCAAGTAACTGACATGGACTGGTGCATGATATTAACCATTCAACACCAAGTAA
Source organism: Archivesica marissinica (assembly GCA_014843695.1). Classification (NCBI taxonomy): domain Eukaryota; kingdom Metazoa; phylum Mollusca; class Bivalvia; order Venerida; family Vesicomyidae; genus Archivesica; species Archivesica marissinica. Next base: position 63,126,690 of record CM026402.1, read on the forward strand.
CTGACATGGACTGGTCCATGATATTAACCCATTCAACACCAAGTAACTGACATGGACTGGTCCATGATATTAACCCATTCAACACCAAGTAACTGACATGGACTGGTGCATGATATTAACCCATTCAACACCAAGTAACTGACATGGACTGGTGCATGATATTAACCCATTCAACACCAAGTAACTGACATGGACTGGTGCATGATATTAACCCATTCAACACCAAGTAACTGACATGGACTGGTCCATGATATTAACCCATTCAACACCAAGTAACTGACATGGACTGGTCCATGATATTAACCCATTCAACACCAAGTAACTGACATGGACTGGTCCATGATATTAACCCATTCAACACCAAGTAACTGACATAGTTATTTTACTGACATGATATTTTTAGACCAATAAATTAATACAAAAATTACATTTGGACCAGTTCATTTATCAAAATTTTGTAAGTGTGTCCAAAAGTAATATTACTGGTAAAAAGTGTAGATCCTGATAAGACGAGTGACGCGCCAGCTCATTTGGATCTACAATGTTTGTAAGCCTATTTAGAGGTGTGTAGTGTTGAAAGGGTTAATGTCATTAATTCATGTATATAATATCTTTTTATACAATAGTTCCCAAGGTTCCCTTCATGTTGAAATGTATGAGGCCTAGTAACTGAGAGCTTGAGAGTTCGAACCCCACCACCACCAAGGTGATGGTGTCCTTGGGCGACATTCAAAAATCCACATTGCCTCTTCTCCTCTCCCTCATGGTGATGGATTCCTCCAGGAAGGAGGTTTCGAGTGCGATTAAACAATTGTTGCAAAAACTTGTTTCACAATCGAGCTAAAATTAATTTGTATAAACTAATACTTTCCAAGTATATGGAGTGTATGGATCCGTATATTAACCTTTTCCGTATATTAACCCTTTCCATATATTAACCCTTTCCATATATTAACCCTTTCCATATATTAACCCTTTCCGTATATTAACCCTTTCCATATATTAACCCTTTCCGGATATTAACCCTTTCCATATATTAACCCTTTCCGTATATTAACCCTTTCCATATATTAACCCTTTCCGTATATTAACCCTTTCCATATATTAACCCTTTCCGGATATTAACCCTTTCCATATATTAACCCTTTCCGTATATTAACCCTTTCTGTATATTAACCCTTTCTGTATATTAACCCTTTCCGTATATTAACCCTTTCCATATATTAACCCTTTCCGTATATTAACCCTTTCCGTATATTAACCCTTTCCGGATATTAACCCTTTCCGTATATTAACCCTTTCCGTATATTAACCATTTCCGTATATTAACCCTTTCCGTATATTAACCATTTCCGTATATTAACCATTTCCGTATATTATCCCTTTCCGTATATTATCCCTTTCCGTATATTAACCCTTTCCGTATATTAACCCTTTCCGTATATTAACACTACAGACCATTAAATAGGCTTACAAAAAGTGTAGATTCAGATGAGCTTCAACTTATATTAATCACTCTCGTTGGCGCAGCATACATATGTGGTCATTTGTGTGGTAAGAAACCGGAGTACCCGGAGAAAACCAACTTGTCTGATCTGGCGATTACCATACCATCTCTCATACTTCCTGGTCCGAGGATCGAACCCGGATTGCATTGGTGAGAAGCGAGCGCGCTAACCACTGCGCTAATAATTCACTTTCATACGACATATTATTGTCCAGTATTATATGTATGATGATCCTGTATTTTGGAAAGTTGTATTTCCACGAATTGTAGACACTGCGAATGCTAATTTGCAAAAACAACAGCAAAATATATCCATTTATGGTAATTACTCGGTGTTTGGTCTCGGTAAATGAGAAAGTTGTAAGCAGTATATTTTTTATTCCAACAGAAAATCATGCGTAGTGAGGATAAGACGGGGAACTACTTCCAGTCCAAGAGACCGAGTCAACTCGTGTCCGAGCCTCTCAACAAAGTGGGTGAGTACTGGTTATACCCCCGGAGTTATACCCCCACTAGTCCGGTTATACCCCCGGGGTTATACCCCCACTAGTCCGGTTATACCCCCCGGGGTTATACCCCCACTAGTCTGGTTATATTTGTTTGTATGGAAATATCTATGGAGGTGGGATAGATATGGCGACTACTTATCCACTGCATGATAGCTAAATCGCTGTCGTTTGTATGGAGATATAGTAGTATATTAACCTAAATCTCTATGAAGGAAAGGGTTAAATGGCTGTGGTTTGTATGGAGATATAATAGTATATTAATCTAAATCTCTATGAAGAATAGGGTTAAATGGCTGTGGTTTGTATGGAGATATAATAGTATATTAACCTAAATCTCTATGAAGAATAGGGTTAAATGGCTGTGGTTTGTATGGAGATATAATAGTATATTAACCTAAATCTCTATGAAGCAAAGGGTTAAAGAAATGTATGCGGTCTTGGGGATACGAAACACAACCAGTGGCAGAGAAAATGCCATCTTTCACTGTTTCAAAGCGGTGTAAGTGAAAGAAAACTCCACCATTCATTGGAAAGCATAAAAGAAGAATATATCTTTAAAGAAATGTATGTGGGCTTGGGGATACTTGATGTGTATGGTATGTTAAAGCGACATTACATCGCAAAAAGCAAATAAATACATCTGAACACTAATGTTGAATCAATAAACAGTGTTTTTGTGGTCTATAAACTTTCAAAATTGAAAGTATGATTTCATATAACGGTCATCCACACTCCTGAATTGACGTTTGTCATCGGAGTCAATACTAAATGCGAGGTAATGTCGTTTAGAGATAATTTAACTAAGATTAGGCACAAATGTGAAATATAACAGTAAATCTGTACCATAAATCATGTTATTCATGATATACAAGTTGTATTACGCATGAATGAATTTACATTATTTTGTTATGTCAACAAATCGCGTATACAACATTTGTTTATTAGTTATTGAGGCAAATATTTGGGAAAATGTTATACCATATAATACATTCTGTAGAAATTTGCATTTTCACTAATGTAGTGTCGCTTTAAAGCGTTAAAGAATGTATGCGATCTAGTGTCGCTTTAAAGCGTTAAAGAATGTATGCGATCTTGGGGATACTTGATGTGTTTGGTATGTTTTCAGACATGACCCAGGTAAAGAAGAGTTACAACATTCAGCAGCAGAATTCTCTACCAATGAGCAATATGGGTGGCCGTAACAGCCTCGTGAGCTTGGAAGAACCCAAAATGAGCAAGGGGCTGAAGGCCGCACAGGTTCACGGACAGATCATGAATGACGAAGGTGTTGTGAGAAAACCTGCCAGACTACAGGCTCTGGGTCCTGTGGGCAAGAAGGAGAAGAAGAAGAAAAGGAATAACTATGACGACGGATACTGATGAAGTTCTCGGTGTAGTCTTTGTTTATTACATATCATTCTGTTCCGGTGTAGACCGAAATTCATCGGAGTCCTTGCCAAGGACAGACTTAAATCTGTAAATTGCTGCAATTCTTCAAAGTCCTTGCCAAGGACATACTTAAATCTGTAAATTGCTGCAATTCTTCAAAGTCCTTGCCAAAGACATAACTTAAATCTGTAAATTGCTGCAATTCTTCAAAATCCTTGCCAAGGACATAACTTAGATCTTGAATTTGCTGCAATTCTTCAAATCCTTGCCAAGACATAACTTAGATCTGGAATTTGTTGCAATTCTTCAAAATCCTTGCCAAGGACATAACTTAGATCTGGAATTTGTTGCAATTCTTCAAAATCCTTGCCAAGGACATAACTTAGATCTGGAATTTGCTGTAATTCTTCAAAATCCTTGCCAAGGACATAACTTATATCTGGAATTTGCTGCAATTCTTCAAAATCCTTGCCAAGGACATAACTTATATCTGGAATTTGCTGCAATTCTTCAAAATCCTTGCCAAAGACATAACTTAGATCTATAAATTGTTGACATTCTTCAAAATCCTTGCCAAGGACATAACTTAGTTCTATAAATTGTTGACATTCTTCAAAAACCTTGCCAAAGACATAACTTAGATCTATAAATTGTTGACATTCTTCAAAATCCTTGCTAAGGACATAACTTAGATCTATGAATTGTTGACATTCTTCAAAATCCTTGCTAAGGACATAACTTAGATCTATAAATTGTTGACATTCTTCAAAATCCTTGCTAAGGACATAACTTAGATCTATAAATTGTTGACATTCTTCAAAAACCTTGCCAAAGACATAACTTAGATCTATAAATTGTTGACATTCTTCAAAAACCTTGCCAAAGACATAACTTAGATCTATAAATTGTTGACATTCTTCAAAATCCTTGCTAAGGACATAACTTAGATCTATGAATTGTTGACATTCTTCAAAATCCTTGCTAAGGACATAACTTAGATCTATAAATTGTTGACATTCTTCAAAATCCTTGCTAAGGACATAACTTAGATCTATAAATTGTTGACATTCTTCAAAAACCTTGCCAAAGACATAACTTAGATCTATAAATTGTTGACATTCTTCAAAATCCTTGCCAAAGACATAACTTAGATCTATAAATTGTTGACATTCTTCAAAATCCTTGCTAAGGACATAACTTAGATCTATAAATTGTTGACATTCTTCAAAATCCTTGCTAAGGACATAACTTAGATCTGGAATTTGCTGCAATTCTTCTGCAGGCATAATATATCCGTATGTAATATTGCTGATGAATTGTTTTAAAGGAGTGCTAAAAAATATATATATATATTGTCCTCTCTATTTCCCAATTTTCGACTTAAAAGCCTTTTTCAAGGGAAACAAAAATCATCCGGCTAATGCATTGTCTTTAAGATTATTATCACAAGATTTCAGGACCAAAGTAGGGGAGTCATCTCATAGGCGTAATCATTTCCATATATTTCAGGTTAACAGAAGCAAAGTCATAGCGAGTCTTTAATAATTATTCTGTCTTGCAATTTTAAACTGAAGCAGCCACAAGGATATATGTAACTACCGTCCATAAGCCTATAAGACAAATTCTTTACCACGAGATTACTGCCTGAAAGTGGTCTTATAAGTGAGTGCCGGGAAAAAATACCTTTTTGAGTATCCACTATTACGTTCTAGAAAAAGAAGCACTCTGACACTGAACATTTCTTCAACCTACACTGGCCAAACATGCAATTTATACTTGTGTCTGGTGTCCATTTTATCAAACCGTTTTTATTTGCGAGTGAGTGCATGCCAAAACCCACAGATTTCAGGACCAAAGTAAGGGTTGTCAACTCATTGGCGAGATCGCCTTATATGTGACTATGTCAGAGCAAATGGGCGAATGCGGTAAAATAAATCTTGAGATATAGTCACTTTATTTAACGGGACATTCCAAAGCGTCATTTATTTGAATCAAGGCAGGTTTCAACGAGTAGCAATATTCATACTCGAGTACTCGGACACATTTCTGTTGATTTACATCCATTGACACGCTCAAACTACTTTTTTCTATTATTTTCCGAATACTCGATTATCGTTTTAGCGGACGGATACTAGGATGTTCTACAGAGTATACGAATACTCAAGTATTCATTGCTACCCTAAAAATTAGCGTTGTAATATGTTCTCTTAGATATAAACAAGTGAAATAAAAACTGTTTCCTAAGTGAAATAATTTAATAAAAAGAGGATATTTGTTTGTTTCAGTAAATTATCGAATTATATTTCACCGAATGACAGCATTATGATCATGAGTTGTGCTAGCCACGAGTGATAATAATAGCTTCTATGTTGAAATATTATTCGATCATTCACTTAAACAAAATATTCTTTTTATTTTAGGCTGAAAAATGTCTTAGGATAGAAAATGATGCACTAAATGGCATTAGAATGTTGCATTTACGGTAGATGACCATCATAAATGACATCACTGACCGCTCAACAAGCAGCGACTAGGTACCACACTTAAAACACAGTCGTGACGTCATACCTTTGTACTTGCAATCCATTATTATTAAAAGGCCAGGGTATAATATTAAATCCTACGCGTACATGTACGAAATTATCAATTTTAATTAGTAGGATCTACACGCCTCACACAATTTTACATATTGGATCATTTTCAGCTTATACCGTATACATACAAAGCAGTGAGGTATAAAATGTGTTAATCCACTGCTTTCAACCAGTGGAATAACACATTTTTATTTCACTGATAAATTTCTATATTTCATTGGAAAACATAAAATAAATGTAATTGTTTGTGAAATGCATAAAGCATCCATACGATTGGTGGCTTTGTTTCTTATTGATATTAACCCTTTCAACACCACAGACCTAAATAGGCTTACAAAAAGTGTAGATCCTGATGAGCCGTCTCATCAGGATCTGCACTCTTTGCCAGTAATATTACTATTTTTAGACCAAATTACCCATTTTGATAAATGAACTGGTCCAAATGTAATTTTCTTATTAATTTATTGGTCTAAAAATATCATGTACCAGTCCAACTTGGTGTTGAATGGGTCGTTAATCAGTTTAAAATGTGTAGAATTGCGTAGGATTTAAATAAAATGTGATACTTGCATAATATTTTCACTCCATGTAAATGTACGCATCAATGTTCAATTTTACCCATGATGCATTGCAACACAAACATCTCACCATCACCATAGAAGTTACAGTTGCAATGTTTGTTTGTACTTGTGTGTGTTGGTTTTGCTGTATTTTGTCTTGTTTCACTACTTGCAGTATTGTCATTGTCCATATCTTACAATTATTGATTTATTATTTAAATGGAATCTCTCAATATTTATACAGACGGATCTGAAGTCCAGTGGTAACACGCTGGACTGGTAATCCAGGGATCGCAGGTTCGATCCCCCCGCCTGACCCTAATAATCTCTTTAGATGGGACTTTAAACCGAGGTCTCGTGTCGGTGCTGTACACCGTGCACGTAAAAGAACCAGAGGAGACTCTGGAATGGGTTTCAATCTGTATCATTGCACTATCCTACAAAAATCTAAAATGACTCATCTCTTCAGGAGGCGTCGCTCATATGGGCAACCGGTAGCGACGATAAATAAACGTAAAACTATACTATATCAATATTTATAATGCTACTAGTGTTGCAGCAAGACAGTTATCAGCAAGTAATAGCAAGATTTGTTTTATGTTTTATTTATCGTCGCTACCGGTTGCCCGCATGAGCAACACCTCCTCAAGAGATTAGTCATTTTAGATTTTTGGAGGATAGTGCAATGATACAGACAGAGACCCATTCCAGAGTCTCCTTGGTTCTTTTACGTGCACGGTGTAAAGCACAGACACGAGACCTCTGTTTAAATTCTCATCCGATTACTATTATACAAGTCATTTTAGTATGGTATTGCAGGGGATCGAACCTGCAAACCCTGGTATACAGTCCAATGCGTTAACCACTGGAGCACTGAACAGCTACCATGGCAAGATTTAAAACCTATTGTGATTCAGGAATTCATTTCCAGATTACAAAACAAACCAAAATAATTAATTTCATCTAGAATGATTTAGTACAATCTACAAAGTCGGTTATATCGAATTCTCCGGTTGTCTTGAAGTCGGATCAAAGTCCCGTTTCAGACACTATCATTTTACATATAACTGGCTCCGTTTATATTGAATTTCGTTAAGTCAAGCTTCGGTTATGTCGAAATATTTTGTTCGATCCGACGGAATTCGACAACGGGTGTAGACTGTATATACAATTTTTATTATTTTATTTTTTACAACGATTTTGGATCAAGCTATATCAACTTATATGCTTTCATCCAACGAGAGTGATTAATATATGGTAAATGGTCCTTCGTGTGGTCGAGGAAAATGATTTAGCTTTGAAACCTATAGATAATTAGAATGGACTACAAAATTATTCAGTATTATTATACACAGTACTAATGTAGTACAGTGAAACCCCTCAAAACCGGAACCCCTCTAAATCGGAATTCCCTCCAAACCGGACAATTTTCGCGGTCCCGATATTTTCCCTTCTTTGTTCATTGTAAAAAAACCTCTCTAAACCGGAACCTCTCTTCCGAATACCAGACTAAGTTTTCGGGACCATTTGTGCACATTTCTATTGCAAATTACCCCTGAAAACCGAACAGCCAGCGGCGTAAAATCCGGATCCGAAACAACCTTTGTCTCACCTGAAACATAACACCTTCCGTGTTTTCACAAGTCAATTAATCAGTCGGCATATTGGTGTTTTATCCGTATTGTTTACATCCGACGTGGTGTTGTGAGAATCAATGATGCTGAAAATTTGTTTTAATTACGTTGTTTTCAAATGGATTACGACTGGACACTATTTAATTATGTCCTTTGCAATTGCAGGTTTGTTAATCTCTTCATGTTTGAGTAATTAGTTTTAATACGATCTAATTAGATGTGAATGTGATTTCACAATTGGCAGACTATCATTATTTAAGGCATAACATTGAAACCCCTCTAAACCGAAAACCCCTCCAAACCGAACTTCTCTTCCGGTCCGGAAGCTGTTCGGTTTAGAGGGGTTTCACTGTACTAGAGATGTAGATTGACTAAACTGAAACATGTTACCTGTTTTGATAAAACTCAAATAATGTGAAAATTAAAATGAAAGTTATAAATGCCAAACTCTGGCTCGGCTGGTAAAGTGACAATTGCGCCATGGACTGCTCTAGCGTGGATGGTAATGCGCATGAGCGCAGGACTAGATTTGATTACTGCCCATGACATATATTTTTCATTACTTGATTGTCTAAAATGTTATATTGTTGTTAGGAATGGGTGTTGTTTATGTCTGCGTATGTCTGTGTGCATACAGGATAGCACAAAACGTTGTTGTTTATGTCTGTGTGCATACAGGATAGCACAAAACGTTGTTGTTTATGGCTGCGTATGTCTGTGTGCATACAGGATAGCACAAAACGTTGTTGTTTATGGCTGCGTATGTCTGTGTGCATACAGGATAGCACAAAACGTTGTTGTTTATGGCTGCGTATGTCTGTGTGCATACAGGATAGCACAAAACGTTGTTGTTTATGGCTGCGTATGTCTGTGTGCATACAGGATAGCACAAAACGTTGTTGTTTATGGCTGCGTATGTCTGTGTGCATACAGGATAGCACAAAACGTTGTTGTTTATGGCTGCGTATGTCTGTGTGCATACAGGATAGCACAAAACGTTGTTGTTTATGGCTGCGTATGTCTGTGTGCATACAGGATAGCACAAAACGTTGTTGTTTATGGCTGCGTATGTCTGTGTGCATACAGGATAGCACAAAACGTTGTTGTTTATGGCTGCGTATGTCTGTGTGCATACAGGATAGCACAAAACGTTGTTGTTTATGGCTGCGTATGTCTGTGTGCATACAGGATAGCACAAAACGTTGTTGTTTATGGCTGCGTATGTCTGTGTGCATACAGGATAGCACAAAACGTTGTTGTTTATGGCTGCGTATGTCTGTGTGCATACAGGATAGCACAAAACGTTGTTGTTTATGGCTGCGTATGTCTGTGTGCATACAGGATAGCACAAAACGTTGTTGTTTATGGCTGCGTATGTCTGTGTGCATACAGAATAGCACAAAACGTTGTTGTTGGATTTTGATGAAACTTTGTGGATATATTGAGGTTGATCTAGGAGCGCAAGCTTCTTTATTAGCACTTAGAAAACTGCATGGAGGTTATGATAAAATATGTTGTTTTTTGAAAGGTATTTCAAATGCCTTAAGTTTACACATGATATACAGTCAAACCTGTGTTAAGCAGACAGCCAAGGGAATCACAAAGTGGCTGCTAAGCACAGGTGGCTGTTTAATAGAGGTCAAATGTATAATAAAACAATGGAAATCTGGAAACTGGCTGCTTAATACAGGTTGGCTGCCTAATAGAGGTGACCACTAACACACTAACCTACCACTAACAGTGTTTAGAATTTTATCAACACCGAAATCTCAAAATTCTATAAAAATTGTCCTTAAATTAGTGCCATATTCAACTCTTTGCGCGCTAGCGGGGAAAATAACAGTCAAATATGTCATGCAATTTCATTAGAACTGTGTCGTAACGGCAGAATTCTTTTGAAATGCCATGACATATGTCCAGAGTGTTCAGTTACAAATAAGTTAACCCTTTCAACACCACAGACCTCTAAATAGGCTAACAAAAAGTGTAGATCCAGATGAGCCGGCTCGTGACGAGCCGGCTCATCAGGATCTGCACTTTTTGCCAGTAATATTACTATTTTTAGAGGAAAATTACCCATTTTGATAAATGAACTGGTCCAAATGTAATTTTCTTATTAATTTATTGATCTAAAAATATGATGCATGTCAGTTACTTGGTGTTGAATGGGTTAAACACATTCATGTAGATGACATGAATTGTCGTCTGCTACAATGATTTGAACTATTTATAGTCTTTATTTTACCCAGCATGCAAAAAGTGAAACTATGTTGATTCACCATGAAGTCAAGCTACCCACCCCTTAGAAAGGTGTTTTATGAGCCAGTGTTGTTCTTGACTAAAGTTTATATATAATATATATATATATAGGGTTCACAACGAGTACTCAATACTCAAAGCAGGGGCATAGCTAGTCTATTTGAATTTGTTGGCTCTACTAATAAATTGAGCATTGATGGTACAGGGTGTGGGGGCATGCTCCCCCCAGTAAAATGTTGAATCCTTGAACGCCGTTAAACTGTTAAACTGATGTATTTTTCAAAATGACACCAAATTGAGTCTAAAATTACTATACACAGAGATGAAATATAACATATGACTACAAAAATGCATGTATCTCACAGACATTATACCTATTCCCATTTTTATTGCATTTTTGGACTATTTGAATATTCATTTTCTGTGACAACAATCTGCAGGCCTGGGCCTTCAGTGCCTTATAGGAGCTACACCCCTGCAGTGCCCTATAGGAGCTACACCCCTGCAGTGCCCTATAGGAGCTACACCCCTGCAGTGCCCTATAGGAGCTACACCCCTGCAGTGCCCTATAGGAGCTACACCTCTGCAGTGCCCTATAGGAGCTACACCCCTGCAGTGCCCTATAGGAGCTACACCCCTGCCAAGTACTCCTTGCCAACCCTAATATATAATGCTCTGTTTTACAAAAGTATTTTATTGTTTTATATTTTTAAAAACATAGATATTTGTTTGTTGTTCAAAAATAAGGTAATCAGGTAGTTTACATTCATTCTGTTATCTGCACAATTAAATGTCATTTTAAGTGACTCTTTCCATCGAATTTGCAGTCTGTTGCTTGGCCATCCAAAGAACTAACCCGGAATCTCAGAACACGAGTCTGGCAGGTCATATGATTAGGGTTTGTCAAGGTGTATGCCAACCGTAAATTATTGTTTCATAAATTATTTAGAAGGCCCTGAACAAAATCGTATTTTATTGCAATTTATTAACAGCTGCAAAAGTACCATAATTATGATTGTTTGTGTTTGGGCCTAAAAGTTGCACCAACAAACTAATTGTGTATTTGGTATACTATATATATATGTAATGTATTTGGTATACTATTTGTAATATTGACTGGATTTCACTTGTGTTTGAAATGATGTCCAGAGAGAGATAAATTTGTATTTTATTTGATACAGTTAGCGTTTAAGTATAGAATATCTTTTATGATCTCGACGAAAATACATGTGCAAACGGTTAAACTGTGATATGTGACTGGTATTTAATTATGTATATGAGTGCAATGTTTTTCTATGCGAGTTGTGTATTGTAGGCACTCGGTTGCGTCAACGGTCGTTTTAGGTTCGAATTCTTTTATGTGGTGAAGCTATCCAGCTGGCATGAGGGTGCTAGTCAGTGCCGGAACTACTATCCAGTATCCAGCTGGCATGAGGGTGCTAGTCTGTGCCGGAACTACTATCCAGTATCCAGCTGGCATGAGGGTGCTAGTCTGTGCCAGAACTACTATCCAGTATCCAGCTGGCATGAGGGTGCTAGTCTGTGCCGCAACTACTATCCAGTATCCAGCTGGCATGAGGGTGCTAGTCTGTGCCGGAACTACTATCCAGTATCCAGCTGGCATGAGGGTGCTAGTCTGTGCCGGAACTACTATCCAGCTGGCATGAGGGTGCTAGTCTGTGCCGGAACTACTATCCAGTATCCAGCTGGTATGCCGGAACTACTATCCAGTATCCAGCTGGTATGAGGGTGCTAGTCTGTGCCGGAACTACTATCCAGTATCCATGAGGGTGCTAGTCTGTGCCGGAACTACTATCCAGTATCCAGCTGGCATGAGGGTGCTAGTCTGTGCCGCAACTACTATCCAGTATCCAGCTGGCATGAGGGTGCTAGTCTGTGCCGGAACTACTATCCAGTATCCAGCTGGCATGAGGGTGCTAGTCTGTGCCGGAACTACTGTCCAGTATCCAGCTGGCATGAGGGTGCTAGTCTGTGCCGGAACTACTGCTTGGAGGGGCAGCCAGGATCTTCATCCTCAAATAATAGCTGGAGTCGCCATACCTAAGCCATCGGTGATACGTTAAACCCATCACGACTTTCACAATAATTAGAAAAATCAATGTCGCTCCTGCATCTCATAGCTCCAATTCCCCGTAACAAACTGGAACGGCATTGAAATTATGCGCGTACATCACCTTTAACAGGTCTTATTAATATTGCTGGCATTAAAAACGCGACACTTGCATATGCGGCTTCGTTAAGTTTATATGAAATGAATACGAGCCGCATATTAATATGCTCATTTGATATGAGATAAGGTGTGTTTCTTGTTGTGGCAACCGAGTGCCGATTGTATTTATTGTTTTTTTATTTAAATTAAAGCAACACTATATCGGAATAATGGATTTTTATTGGTATTGGATATTTACGGAATATAATTTCTAATGAAAAAATCATATAAATATAGCACAAATTGATAGTAAAAACAGTTTTCTTCTAATTGTCGATAGAGAGCGATGCGTACCTAATGTATGCAGGGCGTGGCAAACTGATACAGGAATGTATGCATGGCGTGGCAAACTGATACAGGAATTTATGCAGGGCGTGGCAAACTGATACAGGAATGTATGCAGGGCGTGGCAAACTGATACAGGAATGTATGCAGGGCGTGGCAAACTGATACAGGAATGTATGCAGGGCGTGGCAAACTGATACAGGAATGTATGCAGGGCGTGGCAAACTGATACAGGAATGTATGCAGGGCGTGGCAAACTGATACAGGAAAGTCGTACGTTATATTACAAATAATAATTTTTCCAATACGATATAGTGTCGCTTTAAAGTAAAACAGTTACACACTATCGTCACAATAATATTGTTTGCATTCCGTCCACAGTATTATTTATAAATTCATGTCTGTGATGATATTTTGTTGTTAACTACGTGGAATAAAATTCATTTTCTTGTTCTCGTTATTATCTATCTGTTTCTTGAGCATCCAGGTAACCCAGGCGTGATCCAGGTAACCCATGCCCGATCCAGGTAACCCAGGCGTGATCCAGGTAACCCATGCCCGATCCAGGTAACCCAGGCGTGATCCAGGTAACCCAGGCGTGATCCAGGTAACCCATGCCCGATCCAGGTAACCCAGGCGTGATCCAGGTAACCCAGGCGTGATCCAGGTAACCCATGCCCGATCCAGGTAACCCAGGCAATCCATGGCTGATCATACTACAACTACCTTACCCATGACTGATCATACTACAACTACCTTACCCATGACTGATCGTACTACAACTACCTTACCCATGACTGATCGTACTACAACTACCTTACCCATGACTGATCGTACTACAACTACCTTACCCATGGCCTGATCGTACTACAACTACCTTACCCATGACTGATCGTACTACAACTACCTTACCCATGACTGATCATACTACAACTACCTTACCCATGATCGTACTACAACTACCTTACCCATGACTGATCGTACTACAACTACCTTACCCATGACTGATCGTACTACAACTACCTTACCCATGACTGATCGTACTACAACTACCTTACCCATGACTGATCGTACTACAACTACCTTACCCATGACTGATCGTACTACAACTACCTTACCCATGACTGATCGTACTACAACTACCTTACCCATGACTGATCGTACTACAACTACCTTACCCATGACTGATCGTACTACAACTACCTTACCCATGATCGTACTACAACTACCTTACCCATGACTGATCGTACTACAACTACCTTACCCATGGCTGATCGTACTACAACTACCTTACCCATGACTGATCGTACTACAACTACCTTACCCATGACTGATCGTACTACAACTACCTTACCCATGATCGTACTACAACTACCTTACCCATGACTGATCGTACTACAACTACCTTACCCATGGCTGATCGTACTACAACTACCTTACCCATGACTGATCGTACTACAACTACCTTACCCATGACTGATCGTACTACAACGTCCACAGTATTATTTATAAATTCATGTCTGTAATGATATTTTGTTGTTAACTACGTGGAATAAAATTCATTTTCTTGTTCTCGTTATTATCTATCTGTTTCTTGAGCATCCAGGTAACCCATGCCCGATCCAGGTAACCCAGGCGTGATCCAGGTAACCCATGCCCGATCCAGGTAACCCAGGCGTGATCCAGGTAACCCATGCACGATCCAGGTAACCCATGCCCGATCCAGGCAATCCATGGCTGATCATACAACTACCTTACCCATGACTGATCATACTACAACTACCTTACCCATGATCGTACTACAACTACCTTACCCATGACTGATCGTACTACAACTACCTTACCCATGACTGATCGTACTACAACTACCTTACCCATGACTGATCGTACTACAACTACCTTAACCATGACTGATCGTACTACAACTACCTTACCCATGACTGATCGTACTACAACTACCTTACCCATGACTGATCGTACTACAACTACCTTACCCATGACTGATCGTACTACAACTACCTTACCCATGACTGATCGTACTACAATTACCTTACCCATAGCTGATCGTACTACAACTACCTTACCCATGATCGTACTACAATTACCTTACCCATGGCTGATCGTACTACAACTACCTTACCCATGGCTGATCGTACTACAACTACCTTACCCATGACTGATCGTACTACAACTACCTTACCCATGGCTGATCGTACTACAACTACCTTACCCATGACTGATCGTACTACAACTACCTTACCCATGACTGATCGTACTACAACTACCTTACCCATGACTGATCGTACTACAACTACCTTACCCATGATCGTACTACAACTACCTTACCCATGACTGATCGTACTACAACTACCTTACCCATGACTGATCGTACTACAACTACCTTACCCATGACTGATCGTACTACAACTACCTTACCCATGACTGATCGTACTACAACTACCTTACCCATGATCGTACTACAACTACCTTACCCATGACTGATCGTACTACAACTACCTTACCCATGATCGTACTACAACTACCTTACCCATAGCTGATCGTACTACAACTACCTTACCCATGATCATACTACAACTACCTTACCCATGATCGTACTACAATTACCTTACCCATGGCTGATCGTACTACAACTACCTTACCCATGGCTGATCGTACTACAACTACCTTACCCATGACTGATCGTACTACAACTACCTTACCCATGGCTGATCGTACTACAACTACCTTACCCATGACTGATCGTACTACAACTACCTTACCCATGACTGATCGTACTACAACTACCTTACCCATGATCGTACTACAACTACCTTACCCATGGCTGATCGTACTACAACTACCTTACCCATGATCGTACTACAACTACCTTACCCATGGCTGATCGTACTACAACTACCTTACCCATGATCGTACTACAACTACCTTACCCATGGCTGATCGTACTACAACTACCTTACCCATGATCGTACTACAACTACCTTACCCATGGCTGATCGTACTACAACTACCTTACCCATGGCTGATCATACTACAACTACCTTACCCATGATCGTACTACAACTACCTTACCCATAGCTGATCGTACTACAACTACCTTACCCATGATCGTACTACAACTACCTTACCCATGGCTGATCGTACTACAACTACCTTACCCATGGCTGATCGTACTACAACTACCTTACCCATGACTGATCGTACTACAACTACCTTACCCATGCTGATCGTACTACAACTACCTTACCCATGACTGATCGTACTACAACTACCTTACCCATGACTGATCGTACTACAACTACCTTACCCATGACTGATCGTACTACAACTACCTTACCCATGATCGTACTACAACTACCTTACCCATGGCTGATCGTACTACAACTACCTTACCCATGACTGATCATACTACAACTACCTTACCCATGACTGATCGTACTACAACTACCTTACCCATGACTGATCGTACTACAACTACCTTACCCATGACTGATCGTACTACAACTACCTTACCCATGACTGATCATACTACAACTACCTTACCCATGACTGATCGTACTACAACTACCTTACCCATGACTGATCGTACTACAACTACCTTACCCATGACTGATCGTACTACAACTACCTTACCCATGACTGATCGTACTACAACTACCTTACCCATGACTGATCGTACTACAACTACCTTACCCATGACTGATCGTACTACAACTACCTTACCCATGATCGTACTACAACTACCTTACCCATGACTGATCGTACTACAACTACCTTACCCATGATCGTACTACAACTACCTTACCCATGACTGATCGTACTACAACTACCTTACCCATGACTGATCGTACTACAACTACCTTACCCATGATCGTACTACAACTACCTTACCCATGACTGATCGTACTACAACTACCTTACCCATGACTGATCGTACTACAACTACCTTACCCATGATCGTACTACAACTACCTTACCCATGATCGTACTACAACTACCTTACCCATGGCTGATCGTACTACAACTACCTTACCCATGATCGTACTACAACTACCTTACCCATGACTGATCGTACTACAACTACCTTACCCATGACTGATCGTACTACAACTACCTTACCCATGACTGATCGTACTACAACTACCTTACCCATGATCGTACTACAACTACCTTACCCATGACTGATCGTACTACAACTACCTTACCCATGACTGATCGTACTACAACTACCTTACCCATGACTGATCGTACTACAACTACCTTACCCATGACTGATCGTACTACAACTACCTTACCCATGATCGTACTACAACTACCTTACCCATGACTGATCGTACTACAACTACCTTACCCATGGCTGATCGTACTACAACTACCTTACCCATGACTGATCGTACTACAACTACCTTACCCATGACTGATCGTACTACAACTACCTTACCCATGACTGATCGTACTACAACTACCTTACCCATGACTGATCGTACTACAACTACCTTACCCATGGCTGATCGTACTACAACTACCTTACCCATGACTGATCATACTACAACTACCTTACCCATGGCTGATCGTACTACAACTACCTTACCCATGACTGATCGTACTACAACGTCCACAGTATTATTTATAAATTCATGTCTGTAATGATATTTTGTTGTTAACTACGTGGAATAAAATTCATTTTCTTGTTCTCGTTATTATCTATCTGTTTCTTGAGCATCCAGGTAACCCATGCCCGATCCAGGTAACCCAGGCGTGATCCAGGTAACCCATGCCCGATCCAGGTAACCCAGGCGTGATCCAGGTAACCCATGCACGATCCAGGTAACCCATGCCCGATCCAGGCAATCCATGGCTGATCATACAACTACCTTACCCATGACTGATCATACTACAACTACCTTACCCATGATCGTACTACAACTACCTTACCCATGACTGATCGTACTACAACTACCTTACCCATGACTGATCGTACTACAACTACCTTACCCATGACTGATCGTACTACAACTACCTTACCCATGACTGATCGTACTACAACTACCTTACCCATGACTGATCGTACTACAACTACCTTACCCATGACTGATCGTACTACAACTACCTTACCCATGACTGATCGTACTACAACTACCTTACCCATGACTGATCGTACTACAACTACCTTACCCATGATCGTACTACAACTACCTTACCCATGGCTGATCGTACTACAACTACCTTACCCATGATCGTACTACAACTACCTTACCCATGACTGATCGTACTACAACTACCTTACCCATGACTGATCGTACTACAACTACCTTACCCATGATCGTACTACAACTACCTTACCCATGACTGATCATACTACAACTACCTTACCCATGGCTGATCGTACTACAACTACCTTACCCATGATCGTACTACAACTACCTTACCCATAGCTGATCGTACTACAACTACCTTACCCATGATCATACTACAACTACCTTACCCATGATCGTACTACAATTACCTTACCCATGGCTGATCGTACTACAACTACCTTACCCATGGCTGATCGTACTACAACTACCTTACCCATGACTGATCGTACTACAACTACCTTACCCATGGCTGATCGTACTACAACTACCTTACCCATGACTGATCGTACTACAACTACCTTACCCATGACTGATCGTACTACAACTACCTTACCCATGATCGTACTACAACTACCTTACCCATGGCTGATCGTACTACAACTACCTTACCCATGATCGTACTACAACTACCTTACCCATGGCTGATCGTACTACAACTACCTTACCCATGATCGTACTACAACTACCTTACCCATAGCTGATCGTACTACAACTACCTTACCCATGATCGTACTACAATTACCTTACCCATGGCTGATCGTACTACAACTACCTTACCCATGGCTGATCATACTACAACTACCTTACCCATGATCGTACTACAACTACCTTACCCATAGCTGATCGTACTACAACTACCTTACCCATGATCTACTACAACTACCTTACCCATGATCGTACTACAATTACCTTACCCATGGCTGATCGTACTACAACTACCTTACCCATGGCTGATCGTACTACAACTACCTTACCCATGATCGTACTACAACTACCTTACCCATGACTGATCGTACTACAACTACCTTACCCATGACTGATCGTACTACAACTACCTTACCCATGACTGATCGTACTACAACTACCTTACCCATGATCGTACTACAACTACCTTACCCATGGCTGATCGTACTACAACTACCTTACCCATGACTGATCGTACTACAACTACCTTACCCATGACTGATCGTACTACAACTACCTTACCCATGACTGATCGTACTACAACTACCTTACCCATGACTGATCGTACTACAACTACCTTACCCATGACTGATCGTACTACAACTACCTTACCCATGACTGATCGTACTACAACTACCTTACCCATGACTGATCGTACTACAACTACCTTACCCATGACTGATCGTACTACAACTACCTTACCCATGATCGTACTACAACTACCTTACCCATGGCTGATCGTACTACAACTACCTTACCCATGACTGATCGTACTACAACTACCTTACCCATGACTGATCGTACTACAACTACCTTACCCATGACTGATCGTACTACAACTACCTTACCCATGATCGTACTACAACTACCTTACCCATGACTGATCGTACTACAACTACCTTACCCATGATCGTACTACAACTACCTTACCCATAGCTGATCGTACTACAACTACCTTACCCATGATCATACTACAACTACCTTACCCATGATCGTACTACAATTACCTTACCCATGGCTGATCGTACTACAACTACCTTACCCATGGCTGATCGTACTACAACTACCTTACCCATGACTGATCGTACTACAACTACCTTACCCATGGCTGATCGTACTACAACTACCTTACCCATGACTGATCGTACTACAACTACCTTACCCATGACTGATCGTACTACAACTACCTTACCCATGATCGTACTACAACTACCTTACCCATGGCTGATCGTACTACAACTACCTTACCCATGATCGTACTACAACTACCTTACCCATGGCTGATCGTACTACAACTACCTTACCCATGATCGTACTACAACTACCTTACCCATAGCTGATCGTACTACAACTACCTTACCCATGATCGTACTACAATTACCTTACCCATGGCTGATCGTACTACAACTACCTTACCCATGGCTGATCATACTACAACTACCTTACCCATGATCGTACTACAACTACCTTACCCATAGCTGATCGTACTACAACTACCTTACCCATGATCGTACTACAACTACCTTACCCATGGCTGATCGTACTACAACTACCTTACCCATGGCTGATCGTACTACAACTACCTTACCCATGACTGATCGTACTACAACTACCTTACCCATGGCTGATCGTACTACAACTACCTTACCCATGACTGATCGTACTACAACTACCTTACCCATGACTGATCGTACTACAACTACCTTACCCATGACTGATCGTACTACAACTACCTTACCCATGATCGTACTACAACTACCTTACCCATGGCTGATCGTACTACAACTACCTTACCCATGACTGATCATACTACAACTACCTTACCCATGACTGATCGTACTACAACTACCTTACCCATGACTGATCGTACTACAACTACCTTACCCATGACTGATCGTACTACAACTACCTTACCCATGACTGATCGTACTACAACTACCTTACCCATGACTGATCGTACTACAACTACCTTACCCATGACTGATCGTACTACAACTACCTTACCCATGACTGATCGTACTACAACTACCTTACCCATGACTGATCGTACTACAACTACCTTACCCATGACTGATCGTACTACAACTACCTTACCCATGACTGATCGTACTACAACTACCTTACCCATGATCGTACTACAACTACCTTACCCATGACTGATCGTACTACAACTACCTTACCCATGATCGTACTACAACTACCTTACCCATGACTGATCGTACTACAACTACCTTACCCATGACTGATCGTACTACAACTACCTTACCCATGATCGTACTACAACTACCTTACCCATGACTGATCGTACTACAACTACCTTACCCATGACTGATCGTACTACAACTACCTTACCCATGATCGTACTACAACTACCTTACCCATGATCGTACTACAACTACCTTACCCATGGCTGATCGTACTACAACTACCTTACCCATGATCGTACTACAACTACCTTACCCATGACTGATCGTACTACAACTACCTTACCCATGACTGATCGTACTACAACTACCTTACCCATGACTGATCGTACTACAACTACCTTACCCATGATCGTACTACAACTACCTTACCCATGACTGATCGTACTACAACTACCTTACCCATGGCTGATCGTACTACAACTACCTTACCCATGACTGATCGTACTACAACTACCTTACCCATGATCGTACTACAACTACCTTACCCATGATCGTACTACAACTACCTTACCCATGACTGATCGTACTACAACTACCTTACCCATGATCGTACTACAACTACCTTACCCATGACTGATCGTACTACAACTACCTTACCCATGACTGATCGTACTACAACTACCTTACCCATGACTGATCGTACTACAACTACCTTACCCATGACTGATCGTACTACAACTACCTTACCCATGGCTGATCGTACTACAACTACCTTACCCATGACTGATCATACTACAACTACCTTACCCATGGCTGATCGTACTACAACTACCTTACCCATGACTGATCGTACTACAACGTCCACAGTATTATTTATAAATTCATGTCTGTAATGATATTTTGTTGTTAACTACGTGGAATAAAATTCATTTTCTTGTTCTCGTTATTATCTATCTGTTTCTTGAGCATCCAGGTAACCCATGCCCGATCCAGGTAACCCAGGCGTGATCCAGGTAACCCATGCCCGATCCAGGTAACCCAGGCGTGATCCAGGTAACCCATGCACGATCCAGGTAACCCATGCCCGATCCAGGCAATCCATGGCTGATCATACAACTACCTTACCCATGACTGATCATACTACAACTACCTTACCCATGATCGTACTACAACTACCTTACCCATGACTGATCGTACTACAACTACCTTACCCATGACTGATCGTACTACAACTACCTTACCCATGACTGATCGTACTACAACTACCTTAACCATGACTGATCGTACTACAACTACCTTACCCATGACTGATCGTACTACAACTACCTTACCCATGACTGATCGTACTACAACTACCTTACCCATGACTGATCGTACTACAACTACCTTACCCATGACTGATCGTACTACAACTACCTTACCCATGACTGATCGTACTACAATTACCTTACCCATGATCGTACTACAACTACCTTACCCATGGCTGATCGTACTACAACTACCTTACCCATGATCGTACTACAACTACCTTACCCATGACTGATCGTACTACAACTACCTTACCCATGACTGATCGTACTACAACTACCTTACCCATGATCGTACTACAACTACCTTACCCATGACTGATCGTACTACAACTACCTTACCCATGATCGTACTACAACTACCTTACCCATAGCTGATCGTACTACAACTACCTTACCCATGATCATACTACAACTACCTTACCCATGATCGTACTACAATTACCTTACCCATGGCTGATCGTACTACAACTACCTTACCCATGGCTGATCGTACTACAACTACCTTACCCATGACTGATCGTACTACAACTACCTTACCCATGCTGATCGTACTACAACTACCTTACCCATGACTGATCGTACTACAACTACCTTACCCATGACTGATCGTACTACAACTACCTTACCCAACTGATCGTACTACAACTACCTTACCCATGGCTGATCGTACTACAACTACCTTACCCATGATCGTACTACAACTACCTTACCCATGGCTGATCGTACTACAACTACCTTACCCATGATCGTACTACAACTACCTTACCCATAGCTGATCGTACTACAACTACCTTACCCATGATCGTACTACAATTACCTTACCCATGGCTGATCGTACTACAACTACCTTACCCATGGCTGATCATACTACAACTACCTTACCCATGATCGTACTACAACTACCTTACCCATAGCTGATCGTACTACAAACTACCTTACCCATGATCGTACTACAATTACCTTACCCATGGCTGATCGTACTACAACTACCTTACCCATGGCTGATCGTACTACAACTACCTTACCCATGACTGATCGTACTACAACTACCTTACCCATGGCTGATCGTACTACAACTACCTTACCCATGACTGATCGTACTACAACTACCTTACCCATGACTGATCGTACTACAACTACCTTACCCATGACTGATCGTACTACAACTACCTTACCCATGATCGTACTACAACTACCTTGCCCATGGCTGATCGTACTACAACTACCTTACCCATGACTGATCATACTACAACTACCTTACCCATGACTGATCGTACTACAACTACCTTATCCATGACTGATCGTACTACAACTACCTTACCCATGACTGATCGTACTACAACTACCTTACCCATGACTGATCGTACTACAACTACCTTAACCATGACTGATCGTACTACAACTACCTTACCCATGACTGATCGTACTACAACTACCTTACCCATGACTGATCGTACTACAACTACCTTACCCATGACTGATCGTACTACAACTACCTTACCCATGACTGATCGTACTACAACTACCTTACCCATGATCGTACTACAACTACCTTACCCATGGCTGATCGTACTACAACTACCTTACCCATGATCGTACTACAACTACCTTACCCATGACTGATCGTACTACAACTACCTTACCCATGACTGATCGTACTACAACTACCTTACCCATGACTGATCGTACTACAACTACCTTACCCATGATCGTACTACAACTACCTTACCCATGACTGATCATACTACAACTACCTTACCCATGGCTGATCGTACTACAACTACCTTACCCATGATCGTACTACAACTACCTTACCCATAGCTGATCGTACTACAACTACCTTACCCATGATCGTACTACAACTACCTTACCCATGACTGATCGTACTACAACTACATTACCCATGACTGATCGTACTACAACTACCTTACCCATGACTGATCGTACTACAACTACCTTACCCATGATCGTACTACAACTACCTTACCCATGACTGATCATACTACAACTACCTTACCCATGACTGATCGTACTACAACTACCTTACCCATGATCGTACTACAACTACCTTACCCATGACTGATCGTACTACAACTACCTTACCCATGATCGTACTACAACTACCTTACCCATGACTGATCGTACTACAACTACCTTACCCATGACTGATCGTACTACAACTACCTTACCCATGACTGATCGTACTACAACTACCTTACCCATGATCGTACTACAACTACCTTACCCATGACTGATCGTACTACAACTACCTTACCCATGACTGATCGTACTACAACTACCTTACCCATGGCTGATCGTACTACAACTACCTTACCCATGACTGATCATACTACAACTACCTTACCCATGGCTGATCGTACTACAACTACCTTACCCATGACTGATCGTACTACAACGTCCACAGTATTATTTATAAATTCATGTCTGTAATGATATTTTGTTGTTAACTACGTGGAATAAAATTCATTTTCTTGTTCTCGTTATTATCTATCTGTTTCTTGAGCATCCAGGTAACCCATGCCCGATCCAGGTAACCCAGGCGTGATCCAGGTAACCCATGCCCGATCCAGGTAACCCAGGCATGATCCAGGTAACCATGCACGATCCAGGTAACCATGCCCGATCCAGGCAATCCATGGCTGATCATACAACTACCTTACCCATGACTGATCATACTACAACTACCTTACCCATGATCGTACTACAATTACCTTACCCATGGCTGATCGTACTACAACTACCTTACCCATGACTGATCGTACTACAACTACCTTACCCATGACTGATCGTACTACAACTACCTTAACCATGACTGATCGTACTACAACTACCTTACCCATGACTGATCGTACTACAACTACCTTACCCATGACTGATCGTACTACAACTACCTTACCCATGACTGATCGTACTACAACTACCTTACCCATGACTGATCGTACTACAACTACCTTACCCATAGCTGATCGTACTACAACTACCTTACCCATGATCGTACTACAATTACCTTACCCATGGCTGATCGTACTACAACTACCTTACCCATGGCTGATCGTACTACAACTACCTTACCCATGACTGATCGTACTACAACTACCTTACCCATGACTGATCGTACTACAACTACCTTACCCATGGCTGATCGTACTACAACTACCTTACCCATGACTGATCGTACTACAACTACCTTACCCATGACTGATCGTACTACAACTACCTTACCCATGACTGATCATACTACAACTACCTTACCCATGATCGTACTACAACTACCTTACCCATGACTGATCGTA
>CM026402.1:63153267-63168090 GCA_014843695.1 Archivesica marissinica
GATCGTACTACAACTACCTTACCCATGACTGATCGTACTACAACTACCTTACCCATGGCTGATCGTACTACAACTACCTTACCCATGATCGTACTACAACTACCTTACCCATGGCTGATCGTACTACAACTACCTTACCCATGATCGTACTACAACTACTTTACCCATAGCTGATCGTACTACAACTACCTTACCCATGATCGTACTACAATTACCTTACCCATGGCTGATCGTACTACAACTACCTTACCCATGGCTGATCATACTACAACTACCTTACCCATGATCGTACTACAACTACCTTACCCATAGCTGATCGTACTACAACTACCTTACCCATGATCGTACTACAACTACCTTACCCATGATCGTACTACAATTACCTTACCCATGGCTGATCGTACTACAACTACCTTACCCATGGCTGATCGTACTACAACTACCTTACCCATGATCGTACTACAACTACCTTACCCATGACTGATCGTACTACAACTACCTTACCCATGACTGATCGTACTACAACTACCTTACCCATGATCGTACTACAACTACCTTACCCATGACTGACCATACTACAACTACCTTACCCATGACTGATCGTACTACAACTACCTTACCCATGATCGTACTACAATTACCTTACCCATGGCTGATCGTACTACAACTACCTTACCCATGGCTGATCGTACTACAACTACCTTACCCATGACTGATCGTACTACAACTACCTTACCCATGACTGATCGTACTACAACTACCTTACCCATGGCTGATCGTACTACAACTACCTTACCCATGACTGATCGTACTACAACTACCTTACCCATGACTGATCGTACTACAACTACCTTACCCATGATCGTACTACAACTACCTTACCCATGACTGATCGTACTACAACTACCTTACCCATGATCGTACTACAACTACCTTACCCATGGCTGATCGTACTACAACTACCTTACCCATGATCGTACTACAACTACCTTACCCATGACTGATCGTACTACAACTACCTTACCCATGATCGTACTACAACTACCTTACCCATGGCTGATCATACTACAATACCTTACCCATGATCGTACTACAACTACCTTACCCATAGCTGATCGTACTACAACTACCTTACCCATGATCGTACTACAATTACCTTACCCATGGCTGATCGTACTACAACTACCTTACCCATGGCTGATCGTACTACAACTACCTTACCCATGACTGATCGTACTACAACTACCTTACCCATGACTGATCGTACTACAACTACCTTACCTGTTACTACAACTACCTTACCCATGATCGTACTACAACTACCTTACCCATGACTGATCGTACTACAACTACCTTACCCATGACTGATCGTACTACAACTACCTTACCCATGACTGATCGTACTACAACTACCTTACCGTACTACAACTACCTTACCCATGACTGATCGTACTACAACTACCTTACCCATGACTGATCGTACTACAACTACCTTACCCATGACTGATCGTACTACAACTACCTTACCCATGACTGATCGTACTACAACTACCTTACCCATGACTGATCGTACTACAACTACCTTACCCATGACTGATCGTACTACAACTACCTTACCCATGATCGTACTACAACTACCTTACCCATGACTGATCGTACTACAACTACCTTACCCATGATCGTACTACAACTACCTTACCCATGGCTGATCGTACTACAACTACCTTACCCATGACTGATCGTACTACAACTACCTTACCCATGACTGATCGTACTACAACTATCTTACCCATGATCGTGCTACAACTACCTTACCCATGATCATACTACAACTACCTTACCCATGATCGTACTACAATTACCTTACACATGACTGATCGTACTACAACTACCTTACCCATGACTGATCGTACTACAACTACCTTACCCATGACTGATCGTACTACAACTACCTTACCCATGACTGATCGTACTACAACTACCTTACCCATGGCTGATCATACTACAACTACCTTACCCATGGCTGATCGTACTACAACTACCTTACCCATGATCATACTACAACTACCTTACCCATGATCGTACTACAACTACCTTACCCATGACTGATCGTACTACAACTACCTTACCCATGATCGTACTACAACTACCTTACCCATGACTGATCGTACTACAACTACCTTACCCATGACTGATCGTACTACAACTACCTTACCCATGACTGATCGTACTACAACTACCTTACCCATGACTGATCGTACTACAACTACCTTACCCATGATCGTACTACAACTACCTTACCCATGACTGATCGTACTACAACTACCTTACCCATGACTGATCGTACTACAACTACCTTACCCATGACTGATCGTACTACAACTACCTTACCCATGACTGATCGTACTACAACTACCTTACCCATGACTGATCGTACTACAACTACCTTACCCATGACTGATCATACTACAACTACCTTACCCATGACTGATCATACTACAACTACCTTACCCATGACTGATCATACTACAACTACCTTACCCATGACTGATCATACTACAACTACCTTACCCATGACTGATCGTACTACAACTACCTTACCCATGACTGATCGTACTACAACTACCTTACCCATGACTGATCGTACTACAACTACCTTACCCATGACTGATCGTACTACAACTACCTTACCCATGACTGATCGTACTACAACTACCTTACCCATGACTGATCATACTACAACTACCTTACCCATGATCGTACTACAACTACCTTACCCATGACTGATCGTACTACAACTACCTTACCTATGATCATACTACAACTACCTTACCCATGACTGATCGTACTACAACTACCTTACCCATGATCGTACTACAACTACCTTACCCATAGCTGATCGTACAACTACCTTACCCATGACTGATCGTACTACAACTACCTTACCCATGATCGTACTACAACTACCTTACCCATAGCTGATCGTACTACAACTACCTTACCCATGATCATACTACAACTACCTTACCCATGATCGTACTACAATTACCTTACCCATGGCTGATCGTACTACAACTACCTTACCCATGGCTGATCGTACTACAACTACCTTACCCATGACTGATCGTACTACAACTACCTTACCCATGGCTGATCGTACTACAACTACCTTACCCATGACTGATCGTACTACAACTACCTTACCCATGACTGATCGTACTACAACTACCTTACCCATGACTGATCGTACTACAACTACCTTACCCATGACTGATCGTACTACAACTACCTTACCCATGGCTGATCGTACTACAACTACCTTACCCATGATCGTACTACAACTACCTTACCCATGGCTGATCGTACTACAACTACCTTACCCATGATCGTACTACAACTACTTTACCCATAGCTGATCGTACTACAACTACCTTACCCATGATCGTACTACAATTACCTTACCCATGGCTGATCGTACTACAACTACCTTACCCATGGCTGATCATACTACAACTACCTTACCCATGATCGTACTACAACTACCTTACCCATAGCTGATCGTACTACAACTACCTTACCCATGATCATACTACAACTACCTTACCCATGATCGTACTACAATTACCTTACCCATGGCTGATCGTACTACAACTACCTTACCCATGGCTGATCGTACTACAACTACCTTACCCATGATCGTACTACAACTACCTTACCCATGACTGATCGTACTACAACTACCTTACCCATGACTGATCGTACTACAACTACCTTACCCATGATCGTACTACAACTACCTTACCCATGACTGATCGTACTACAACTACCTTACCCATGACTGATCGTACTACAACTACCTTACCCATGATCGTACTACAATTACCTTACCCATGGCTGATCGTACTACAACTACCTTACCCATGGCTGATCGTACTACAACTACCTTACCCATGACTGATCGTACTACAACTACCTTACCCATGACTGATCGTACTACAACTACCTTACCCATGACTGATCGTACTACAACTACCTTACCCATGACTGATCGTACTACAACTACCTTACCCATGACTGATCGTACTACAACTACCTTACCCATGACTGATCGTACTACAACTACCTTACCCATGATCGTACTACAACTACCTTACCCATGGCTGATCGTACTACAACTACCTTACCCATGATCGTACTACAACTACCTTACCCATGGCTGATCGTACTACAACTACCTTACCCATGATCGTACTACAACTACCTTACCCATGGCTGATCATACTACAAATACCTTACCCATGATCGTACTACAACTACCTTACCCATAGCTGATCGTACTACAACTACCTTACCCATGATCGTACTACAATTACCTTACCCATGGCTGATCGTACTACAACTACCTTACCCATGGCTGATCGTACTACAACTACCTTACCCATGACTGATCGTACTACAACTACCTTACCCATGACTGATCGTGCTACAACTACCTTACCCATGATCATACTACAACTACCTTACCCATGATCATACTACAATTACCTTACCCATGACTGATCGTACTACAACTACCTTACCCATGACTGATCGTACTACAACTACCTTACCCATGACTGATCGTACTACAACTACCTTACCGTACTACAACTACCTTACCCATGACTGATCGTACTACAACTACCTTACCCATTGCTGATCATACTACAACTACCTTACCCATGGCTGATCGTACTACAACTACCTTACCCATGATCATACTACAACTACCTTACCCATGATCGTACTACAACTACCTTACCCATGACTGATCGTACTACAACTACCTTACCCATGATCGTACTACAACTACCTTACCCATGACTGATCGTACTACAACTACCTTACCCATGACTGATCGTACTACAACTACCTTACCCATGATCGTACTACAACTACCTTACCCATGACTGATCGTACTACAACTACCTTACCCATGACTGATCGTACTACAACTACCTTACCCATGACTGATCGTACTACAACTACCTTACCCATGACTGATCGTACTACAACTACCTTACCCATGACTGATCGTACTACAACTACCTTACCCATGACTGATCGTACTACAACTACCTTACCCATGACTGATCGTACTACAACTACCTTACCCATGACTGATCGTACTACAACTACCTTACCCATGACTGATCGTACTACAACTACCTTACCCATGACTGATCGTACTACAACTACCTTACCCATGACTGATCGTACTACAACTACCTTACCCATGACTGATCGTACTACAACTACCTTACCCATGATCGTACTACAACTACCTTACCCATGGCTGATCGTACTACAACTACCTTACCCATGATCGTACTACAACTACCTTACCCATAGCTGATCGTACTACAACTACCTTACCCATGACTGATCGTACTACAACTACCTTACCCATGATCGTACTACAACTACCTTACCCATGGCTGATCGTACTACAACTACCTTACCCATGATCGTACTACAACTACCTTACCCTACTGATCGTACTACAACTACCTTACCCATGACTGATCGTACTACAACTACCTTACCCATGATCGTACTACAACTACCTTACCCATGGCTGATCGTACTACAACTACCTTACCCATGATCGTACTACAACTACCTTACCCATAGCTGATCGTACTACAACTACCTTACCCATGACTGATCGTACTACAACTACCTTACCCATGATCGTACTACAACTACCTTACCCATGGCTGATCATACTACAACTACCTTACCCATGATCGTACTACAACTACCTTACCCATGGCTGATCATACTACAACTACCTTACCCATGATCGTACTACAACTACCTTACCCATAGCTGATCGTACTACAACTACCTTACCCATGATCATACTACAACTACCTTACCCATGATCGTACTACAATTACCTTACCCATGGCTGATCGTACTACAACTACCTTACCCATGGCTGATCGTACTACAACTACCTTACCCATGATCGTACTACAACTACCTTACCCATGACTGATCGTACTACAACTACCTTACCCATGACTGATCGTACTACAACTACCTTACCCATGATCGTACTACAACTACCTTACCCATGACTGACATACTACAACTACCTTACCCATTCGTACTACAACTACCTTACCCATGATCGTACTACAATTACCTTACCCATGGCTGATCGTACTACAACTACCTTACCCATGGCTGATCGTACTACAACTACCTTACCCATGACTGATCGTACTACAACTACCTTACCCATGGCTGATCGTACTACAACTACCTTACCCATGACTGATCGTACTACAACTACCTTACCCATGACTGATCGTACTACAACTACCTTACCCATGACTGATCGTACTACAACTACCTTACCCATGACTGATCGTACTACAACTACCTTACCCATGATCGTACTACAACTACCTTACCCATGGCTGATCGTACTACAACTACCTTACCCATGATCGTACTACAACTACCTTACCCATGGCTGATCGTACTACAACTACCTTACCCATGATCGTACTACAACTACCTTACCCATGGCTGATCATACTACAAATACCTTACCCATGATCGTACTACAACTACCTTACCCATAGCTGATCGTACTACAACTACCTTACCCATGATCGTACTACAATTACCTTACCCATGGCTGATCGTACTACAACTACCTTACCCATGGCTGATCGTACTACAACTACCTTACCCATGACTGATCGTACTACAACTACCTTACCCATGACTGATCGTGCTACAACTACCTTACCCATGATCATACTACAACTACCTTACCCATGATCATACTACAATTACCTTACCCATGACTGATCGTACTACAACTACCTTACCCATGACTGATCGTACTACAACTACCTTACCCATGACTGATCGTACTACAACTACCTTACCGTACTACAACTACCTTACCCATGACTGATCGTACTACAACTACCTTACCCATTGCTGATCATACTACAACTACCTTACCCATGGCTGATCGTACTACAACTACCTTACCCATGATCATACTACAACTACCTTACCCATGATCGTACTACAACTACCTTACCCATGACTGATCGTACTACAACTACCTTACCCATGATCGTACTACAACTACCTTACCCATGACTGATCGTACTACAACTACCTTACCCATGACTGATCGTACTACAACTACCTTACCCATGATCGTACTACAACTACCTTACCCATGACTGATCGTACTACAACTACCTTACCCATGACTGATCGTACTACAACTACCTTACCCATGACTGATCATACTACAACTACCTTACCCATGACTGATCATACTACAACTACCTTACCCATGACTGATCATACTACAACTACCTTACCCATGACTGATCATACTTTTGTACAATACCTTACCCATGACTGATCATACTACAACTACCTTACATGATCTACTACAACTACCTTACCCATGACTGATCGTACTACAACTACCTTACCCATGACTGATCATACTACAACTACCTTACCCATGACTGATCGTACTACAACTACCTTACCCATGACTGATCGTACTACAACTACCTTACCCATGACTGATCGTACTACAACTACCTTACCCATGACTGATCGTACTACAACTACCTTACCCATGACTGATCGTACTACAACTACCTTACCCATGATCGTACTACAACTACCTTACCCATGACTGATCGTACTACAACTACCTTACCATGATCGTACTACAACTACCTTACCCATGACTGATCATACTACAACTACCTTACCCATGATCGTACTACAACTACCTTACCGCTAGCTGATCATACAACTACCTTACCCATGACTGATCGTACTACAACTACCTTACCCATGATCGTACTACAACTACCTTACCCATGGCTGATCATACTACAACTACCTTACCCATGATCGTACTACAACTACCTTACCGCTAGCTGATCATACTACAACTACCTTACCCATGACTGATCGTACTACAACTACCTTACCCATGATCGTACTACAACTACCTTACCCATGGCTGATCATACTACAACTACCTTACCCATGATCGTACTACAACTACCTTACCCATGGCTGATCATACTACAACTACCTTACCCATGATCGTACTACAACTACCTTACACATGACTTATCTTTCAAAGAACACAGTTTGTCCACACTAGATCTTATTCAAGACCTTTTTCTCATCCAGAAATGTGATGACAGATTTTTGAGTTATGGCCCATAAACAAGCAAAAATAAAATTTGGAAGAAACATTTAGTTTTTAAGATATTTATTTACTACATACAGGTTCACCACAGAAAAAGTTTACAGTCAAACCTGTCTTAAGCAGCTAGCCAAGGGAATCACAGAACGTGGCTGCTTAGCACAGGTGGCTGCTTAATAAAGGTCAAATGTATAACAAAACACCATATTGGGAATCTGGAAACTGGTTGATTAATGCAGGTCGGTTGCTTAATAGAGGTGACCACTAACACAGGTTTGACTGTATACACAAACTTCATCTATTGCAGTGCATTTTCTTACGATTTGTAAAGGAATAACGTCAACCAGATATCTCAAATTGAGCCCAGTTTCATTTCAAAATGAGGGGGGAAAAAACATTATTGCAAGTTATAAGTCGACAAAGTACCCTCGACTTATGGAAGGATTCAGCATAAAATCAGCTTTTTCAAGCCAAAGTTTGATCTATGGTCGAGATCCACTTACGGCCGGAATATACTGTAGGTACATAATCATGGACATTCTCATCATAGAGAAATAACATCCTACAGTACTTATAATAATAATATAAACTTAAAAAATACTAGCTGTCTTTCAGATATTTATTTATTGGCGAGTAAATCATCGTTTGGAGTTCTGACATAGGAATTAACCATGCAGGCAGTGACCAAAATATCTATAGGTAAATTGCAAAAATAGTTGGCGTTATTTTTTTAGAGTGGGTAAATGATGTCAAAAAACTACAAACTTTTATCAACACCCATAGCACTATGCGATTGTGTCGCATTTGGTGCTTTATTCAGAATCGGTAGACCAACCTGCATTGATTTAAACATATTTATTCATTCCTAATGTACAGTACATATCTATTGTATACAGAATGAAAATGGATTTAATCGAAAGTTTAAAGCTTATTGAGATTATCTCCATCAAATCTGTATTGATGACTGACTCGATACCCCAAGAAATCAATGAAAAATCAAAAATGGATCAAAGTCTGGGACTTCTTTTACAAGCACTTCTGTTTCCATGTCAACATTCTCATGTGGCGGGGAAGGTATTACAGCTTTCCCCTTTGCCCCGTACTCCTCATCTGAGATCATTATAACATCATCTTCGTTATCATCCTCACTAGCATTGTAGTCTTTGTCCTTGTCATCGTCCGGATTAGGGTCATCGTCGCTGCTGATGAGATCTATTTCTTCGTCATTATCACTACTTTCCTCTTCGTCTTCCGTCGTTGGAAGTACCTTCATTCTCTGCTTTATTATTTGCGGCTTTTTAACTTCTTTTTTGGAGAGCTCTTTCAGATTTTGCTTATTTTCATCATCACTTTCACTATCATCATCATCTGCTTCATCCTTGTCATCATCATTATCATCACTGCTGCTGCTGCTATCACTACATGATGATGATGATGATGATGATGATGATGATGATGATGATGAAGAAGAAGAGGAGGAAGTTCGAGAACTGGCCTTGTCCTCTTGATTCTCCGAAGCAGACGGCAAAGGAGCCTCACTTTCATCTTCTGATACAGCAGACGATGCAGCTTCATCCTGAGATGTTTCATTGTCACCGCTGGTTACTACCCCTTCTTTTGCATTTGGTTTCAATCTTTTGACAGCTTGGAGTAAACCCATCTTTATTTTCACAGTTGGGGCATTGGCAGATAGACTTGGTGTCGAAGGTTTGTCGCCATCAACTTGATCGGTTCTTTTATCATCAGGATGTAACTTTACTGGTGAATCAACAGAACTATCCGATAATATGATAACATCGGGTTCTTCTCTCACATCCGTCTGCTGTTTACTAGGAAGTGAAGCATCTGGTTTTGATTGGCTGCTATTTATAGAAGCAGCCATTGGTTTATTCTCATTGGACGGTTTATTCTCACTGGACTGCCCTACTTTATGCAAGCTGTAGTTTGTGGACTGGGATTTCATAATGTTTGTCAGGCTGACGAAGCTTTGGGCCTGGATGGCTCTAGAAGGTATATCTCCTGTCACCGTTGGTGTATGTGTTGGCACGGTGCCAGGAATGCTTGCCTGAGATCTCGAATCCTGTGGCTGCAATAAACATTGTATGAACAATTAGTCATCTTTGTCTGATATTGGACATGTGTTGTTGATGCAGTTGGATTGTCTTTTACGGTGCACCAAATTGAGTTCAAATCGATTGCCTCTCACCAGTGTAGGTTCGGATCCCATTTTCATGAATTCTTACATGTGAGGAAGCTTGTGGAAGGTCGGTGGTTCTACTCTGGTGCCCATACATGCCTGAAATACTGCTCAGATGGGCACCCGGGTCATTCTCTACAAATAATAACTGGAGTCGCCATATGACCAAAGCTGTTGGTGCTACTTAAACTCCAAAAATAGACAAAATAGTGGGACAATACATTTCCGGTTACAACTAATGGGAATGAAAAGTTGACTACAAATCTCATTTACATCAAAATAACAATATTTTCATACGGTATCACAGAAACATGCAGCAAATAATAACCTTCTGAGCGCAATTGTCACCTCTCACCTTCACGCAAGGCCGTGGTATCTTTCTATGGAGCCTACTTGTCACCTCTCACGTTCACGCAAGGCCGTGGTATCTTTCTATAGAACCTACTTGTCACCTCTCACAATTACGCAAGGCTCAGTCCCTTTCTTTTGTTTGTTCAGGTTTTACGCCTTCATCAGCACCATTTTGGGCTATATCGTCGGCAGGCATTGAGTTTACCTAACAAAACCTTTCCTGGGCAGGCTTCATATAAATTGACATGGCCTGAGCGGGACTCGAACCTGTGACCATCAGTGATGGTAGGTTACAGAAGTATACAAGTCAGCAACCACGGGGGAGTCAGTAACTTTCTATAATCCTAAATATCAATAAAAACTGGCCTTTATTATGAACATTAGTTTGGCTACTACATTGTCAATGTATGTCGTATTGGTAATGGCGTCAAGAGGTGCTTTTATGAGGGAAAGGGTTAATCCTAACAATACCTTTTCTGACTTAGTTTTCTGGGCTGCTAGTTGTCTACAGAATCTAACAGCTTGGTCCAGCAACATTTTCTGTGGTAACGTCTGAAACAGACAGAATACATAACATAACACTGGCCCATTATAAAGCACTCCTTCTATTCAAATGTTGTATTTAATGGTTGTACTGTGCATTTTAACGCTATTTTGCAGAAGTATATTAAAGAACACCATTTAAGGAAGCGATCACGCGCTTTCTCACTTCTCCCAAAACTTCTGACCTAGAATGAACCCTGGAATACATAACATTACAGAATCTAGCAGCTTGGTCCAGCAACATTTTCTGTGGTAACGTCTGAAATCGAATACATAACATTACAGTACAGAATCTAGCAGCTTGGTCCAGCAACATTTTCTGTGGTAACGTCTGAAATCGAATACATAACATTACAGTACAGAATCTAGCAGCTTGGTCCAGCAACATTTTCTGTGGTAACGTCTGAAATACAACACCTCTATACAGTACAGAATCTAATACTGGTCTATAAACAGCTACTGTGGTAATGTCTTGAAATACAACACCTCTATACAGTACAGAAGCTTACAGACTGGTCGACCAACATCCACTGCAGTAACATACGACTAAACACCACTTCACTGCAATGATGTCTATATGATCCTGCTAATATTACGGTCCTAACATTCACTGTATGCAACATGATACAAACAAATCAGCTTTACTTTGAATAGTTTATGTCACCCTATGCAACACAATACAAACAAATCAGCTTTACTTTGAATAGTTTATGTCACCCTATGCAACACAATACAAACAAATCAGCTTTACTTTGAATAGTTTATGTCACCCTATGCAACATGAAATAAATAAATCAGCTTTACTTTGAATAGTTTATCTCACCCTATGCAACACAATACAAACAAATCAGCTTTACTTTGAATAGTTTATACAACAGAATTTGGAAATCAATAACAAACCAAGGCGAATATTGGCTTCAATCGCACTTTCAGGTTTGGTTGCATAACATTTTCATGTTTGGTTGCATCGCATTTTCATGTTTGGTTGCATCGCATTTTCATGTTTGGTTGCATCGCATTTTCACGTTTTGTTGCATCGCATTTTCACGTTTTGTTGCATCACATTTTCACGTTTGGTTGCATCACATTTTCACGTTTTGTTGCATCACATTTTCACGTTTTGTTACATTAAATCTTCAGGTTTGGTTTGTATCGCACTTTCAGGTTTGTTGCCCTGATGTCTATTGTCGGCGAAGTCATGGAATATAAAGTGACCATTTCGCCCGAATTGCCCTCTAGCGTGAGCCCTGATGTATTTAGAGGTTATTACATAGCTAGTTTCATATTCGGTCTCTAGGCTGATACCAAGTTACCGAGGGTCGATACCTAGGCTGATATGAAACTACCACGTAATAACGTCTTTATTACTGAGGGTCGATAACTAGGCTGATATGAAACTAGCCACGTAATAACGTCTTTATTACTGAGGGTCGATACCTAGGCTGATATGAAACTACCACGTAATAACGTCTTTATTACTGAGTGTCGATACCTAGGCTGATATGAAACTAGCCACGTAATAACGTCTTTATTACTTTGATATGAATTTTAACATTTAATAATCGAAATCATGCTCTCCGTTATCCATGTATCAGGAATAAATCACAATTACTGAAATAAATACACGAAAACAATTGAAATATTACCAAGACACTACAAACATCTGTTATCTGGCAAATTGGACACGCTGAGACACTACAGGAAGTAAACAATAATCAAAGTTCTCATGCGTTATTTTCTCAGGAACTAGTTATGATACTGTTTTTTCTAGATTGATACGTGCTCGTGATCGTATCAAACCAGCAAACGTAAACTCAGACTGGAAAACACAGCATATCAACCTGGATGGTAGACCACAGGGATTCGGTGCGTTTGGGGGTACTAGTATATAAATTTAAGTACTTAAATTTATATACTAGTACCCCCAAATGCGCCAAATCCGTGTGTGGTAGACAATATTGTGGAAGGCAAATAACGGCAAAAAGTAGGTTAAAATTCATATCCAACCAATAAACACTAATATCATACCTCCAACTTCCGCACCACGACTCTGTATGCCTCGGCGAGTAATCGATTAGTCCGTTCTACGTGCTTGTTCAGCTTGTGTACGCCGTGCTCGTGGATTTTATACACTACAGCGAGGAACTTGTGTCTGGTCTCGATGTCAGTGACGGTCTTCATGTCGTCTATCTGCAGCTCGATGGCATCCAGCGTGTATCTGAACGATGTGAGTGCGTAATACCGCTTCTCTGCATCACGCAGGTATTTCCTGCAAGTTCAAACACTCACATATATCATATAATGATACAGCAGTGAGGGCATCACTGATCGGATTGAGGAGTGGGGGACGAATGGAAAGGTGCGAAACAGTCAGGGTATTGCTGATCGGGAGGGGGACACATGGATGGGTGTGCAGCAGTGAGGGTATTGCTGAGGGATGTGGATGGGTGTGGTGTGCAGCAGTGAGGGTATGCTGAGGGATGTGGATGGGTGTGGTGTACAACAGGGAGGGTATGCTGATGTGGATGGGTGTGGTGTGCAGCAGTGAGGGTATGCTGATGGGGATGCAGGAGGGTGTGGTGTACAGCAGTGAGGGTATGCTGATGTGGATGGGTGTGGTGTGCAGCATGAGGGTATGTGATGGGGATGCAGGAGGGTGTGGTGTGCAGCAGTAGGGTATGCTGAGGGATGTGGATGGGTGTTGTGTGCAGCAGTGAGGGATGCTGAGGGATGTGGATGGGTTTGTGTGCAGCAGTAAGGGTATGCTGAGGGATGTGGATGGGTGTGGTGTGCAGCAGTAAGGGTATGCTGAGGGATGTGGATGGGTGTGCAGCAGTGAGGGTATGCTGAGGGATGTGGATGGGTGTGGTGTGCAGCAGTAAGGGTATGCTGATGTGGATGGGTGTTGTGTGCAGCAGTGAGGGTATGCTGATGGGGATGCGGGAGGGTGTGGTTGTGCAGCAGTAAGGTATGCTGAGGGATGTGGATGGTGTGCAGCAGTAAGGTATGTGAGGGATGTGGATGGGTGTGGTGTGCAGCAGTGAGGGTATGCTGAGGGATGTGGATGGGTGTGGTGTGCAGCAGTAAGGTGTGGGGTGGTGGGTGTGTGTGGGTGGGTTGTGGGGTGTGGTGGGTGTGGTGTGGTGGGGTTGTGGGGTGTGGTGGGTGGTGTGGGTGGGTATGCTGAGGGATGTGGATGGGTTTGTGTGCAGCAGTAAGGGTATGCTGAGGGATGTGGATGGGTGTGGTGTGCAGCAGTGAGGGTATGCTGAGGGATGTGGATGGGTGTGTTGTGCAGCAGTGAAGGTATGCTGAGGGATGTGGATGGGTGTTGTGTACAGCAGTAAGGGTATGCTGAGGGATGTGGATGGGTGTGGTGTGCAGCAGTGAAGGTATGCTGAGGGATGTGGATGGGTGTGGTGTGCAGCAGTGAAGGTATGCTGAGGGATGTGGATGGGTGTGGTGTGCAGCA
>CM026402.1:63169090-63304707 GCA_014843695.1 Archivesica marissinica
GTATGCTGAGGGATGTGGATGGGTGTGGTGTGCAGCAGTGAGGGTATGCTGAGGGATGTGGATGGGTGTGGTGTGCAGCAGTGAGGGTATGCTGAGGGATGTGGATGGGTGTGGTGTGCAGCAGTGAGGGTATGCTGAGGGATGTGGATGGGTGTGGTGTGCAGCAGTGAGGGTATGCTGAGGGATGTGGATGGGTGTGGTGTGCAGCAGTGAGGGTATGCTGAGGGATGTGGATGGGTGTGGTGTGCAGCAGTGAGGGTATGCTGAGGGATGTGGATGGGTGTGGTGTGCAGCAGTGAGGGTATGCTGAGGGATGTGGATGGGTGTTGTGTACAGCAGTAAGGGTATGCTGAGGGATGTGGAGGGTGTGGTGTGCAGCAGTGAAGGTATGCTGAGGGATGTGGATGGGTGTGGTGTGCAGCAGTAAGGGTATGCTGAGGGATGTGGATGGGTGTTGTGTACAGCAGTAAGGGTATGCTGAGGGATGTGGAGGGGTGGTGTGCAGCAGTGAAGGTATGCTGAGGGATGTGGATGGGTGTGGTGTGCAGCAGTGAGGGTATGCTGAGGGATGTGGATGGGTGTGGTGTGCAGCAGTGAGGGTATGCTGAGGGATGTGGATGGGTGTGGTGTGCAGCAGTGAAGGTATGCTGAGGATGTGGATGGGTGTGGTGTGCAGCAGTGAAGGTATGCTGAGGGATGTGGATGGGTGTGGTGTGCAGCAGTGAAGGTATGCTGAGGGATGTGGATGGGTGTGGTGTGCAGCAGTGAAGGTATGCTGAGGGATGTGGATGGGTGTGGTGTGCAGCAGTGAAGGTATGCTGAGGGATGTGGATGGGTGTGGTGTGCAGCAGTGAAGGTATGCTGAGGGATGTGGATGGGTGTGGTGTGCAGCAGTGAAGGTATGCTGAGGGATGTGGATGGGTGTGGTGTGCAGCAGTGAAGGTATGCTGAGGGATGTGGATGGGTGTGGTGTGCAGCAGTGAGGGTATGCTGAGGGATGTGGATGGGTGTGGTGTGCAGCAGTAAGGGTATGCTGAGGGATGTGGATGGGTGTGGTGTGCAGCAGTGAAGGTATGCTGAGGGATGTGGATGGGTGTGGTGTGCAGCAGTAAGGGTATGCTGAGGGATGTGGATGGGTGTGGTGTGCAGCAGTAGGTATGCTGAGGATGTGGATGGGTGTGTGTGCAGCAGTGAGGGTATGCTGAGGGATGTGGATGGGTGTGGTGTGCAGCAGTAAGGGTATGCTGAGGGATGTGGATGGGTGTGGTGTGCAGCAGTGAGGGTATGCTGAGGGATGTGGATGGGTGTGGTGTGCAGCAGTGAGGGTATGCTGAGGGATGTGGATGGGTGTGGTGTGCAGCAGTGAGGGTATGCTGAGGGATGTGGATGGGTGTGGTGTGCAGCAGTAAGGGTATGCTGAGGGATGTGGATGGTGATGCCAAGAATTTGGTATATCAAATTTGAACAATGATGAACATACAGAATTTCATAAACATTTACCAGTGGTTCGGAATGATAGATAGATTTTCAGGATGTCACTCGTTTGGTATATATTGAATTTAGGCGTTTGATCTATTAGCTCCCACGATGCACCATGCAAAATTTCATCAAAATTAACCGAGTGGTTCAGAAGAAGTCGAAGGTAGATTTCAAGATGGACATGATAAACGAACAAACATTCCCAGTTTTAGTAGATCAGAAAGGAACATACTTTCATGCTTTGAGCAGTTGAGAACTGAACATATCCCCCCTCACCCCCTGAACATATCCCCACCCACCCCCCGTTTCTGACATGCAATACATGAGATGGTACGGAAAAAAATGTTTATACTTTATTTATTTTACAACGACTGCGAAGCAAGTTCTAACAACTTATATTAATCACTCTCGTTGTCGCGGATGAAAGCGTATCTGTGGTCATTCGTGTGGGAGGAAACCGGAGTACCCCGGAAAAGACCCACCTGTCCGATCTGGCGACAACCGTACCATCTCACATACTTCCCGATCCGAGGATCGAACCCAGGTGCCATTGGTGAAAAGCGAGCGAGCTAACCACTGCGTTAATCGGACAGCCGATGGTACGAGCATTTTCACCTTAGGGTTGAAGAGAAATGAGCTTACTTTCCCGGTTCGGGCTGTCGGTTGAGCTGTAGGTGGACCTGGTGTAAAGTCTGACTGTCCTTCTTGGCCTTCAGTACCTCCAGTACCAGCTCAATACATCGGTTCAAGTGTGAAGGGAAGCTACCAGATCTGTCTATCTCATCTATCGGAATCTTCCATATACCCTGTACAATTGGTTGAATTCATATCGTTATAATTACAACTTTATGCCATGTGTCTATTCTGATTGGCTGATTAGTTTCTACAAATTTATTTTAGCTCGATTGCGAAACAAGTTCTTACAACTTATATTAACCACTCTCGAGACCTCATTCCTGATGGAATCCATCGCCACGAGGGAGAGAAAAGAGGCAACGTGGAATTTAA
This sequence comes from Archivesica marissinica, assembly GCA_014843695.1. Lineage (NCBI taxonomy): Eukaryota > Metazoa > Mollusca > Bivalvia > Venerida > Vesicomyidae > Archivesica > Archivesica marissinica. Next base: position 63,171,578 of record CM026402.1, read on the forward strand.
ATGCCTTGCTTAAGGGCACAATTGTAATGGCTCCAGCGGGGAGAAAGAGGCAACGTGAAATTTAAATGCCTTGCTTAAGGCACAATCGTAACGGCTCCAGCAGGGCTCGAACTCAGGACCTTTCGCGAATGCGCATCCACTGCGCTATCACTGATTGGCTGATTCAGCCCATGTGATCACCGTTCATAACCCTACCGCTTTATTCAATAGTAACAAGAGTGTAGCCTGCGAGTGTGTGTTTTACGTTTATTTATCGTCGCTACCGGTTGCCCATATCAGCGACGTCTCCTGAAGAGATTTATCATTATATTTCTGGTTTTACGCCTGCATCAGCACCATTTCTGGCTATATCGCCGCCGGGCAGTTTACGTAACAACACCTCTCCTGGGCAGGCTCCAGCGGTTAACCAGTACTTGGGTGCACCAACCTCCATAAGAAACTGCCAACTTTTTCATATAAATGAGACACGGCCTGAGCGGGGCTCGTCTCCTGAAGAGATTAGTCATTTTAGATTTTTGGAGGATAGTGCAATGAAACAGGCAGAGACCCATTCCAGAGTCTCCTCTGGTTCATTTACGCGCACAGTGTAAAGTACCGACACGAGACATCGGTTTAAAGTCCCATCTGAAAGACTGTTAATTTTATTAGGGTCAGACGGGGGATCGAACCTGCGATCCCTGGATTACCAGTCCCAATGTGGTAACCACTGGACTACAGATCCGCCTGCGAGACAAACGCTGTATTACTATACGTACTACAGATCCGCCTGCGAGACAAACACTGTATTACTATACGGACTACAGATCCGCCTGCGAGACAAACGCTGTATTACTATACGGACTACAGATCCGCCTGCGAGACAAACGCTGTATTACTATACGGACTACAGATCCGCCTGCGAGACATACGTTGTATTACTATACGGACTACAGATCCGCCTGCGAGACAAACGCTGTATTACTATACGGTGACAATGCAGCACACAATAGAAGCTTTACCTGAAAGAATTTTGTTTGTTTCCTTTCTCCAAACAATCCCTGGCATGGCATGTGATCTAGCTGCTGCCACTTGGGTGACCCCAGCAGGATGTGATGGGCCTTCAATAGATCCTGCAAGAACAATGCTGCGTAAAATATTCAACAAATTTGAATGACCCCGGCAGGATGTGATGGGCCTTCAATAGATCCTGCAAGAACAATGCTGCGTAATATATTCAACAAATTTGAGTGACCCCAGCAGGATGTGATGGGCCTTCAATAGATCCTGCAAGAACAATGCTGCGTAATATATTCAACAAATTTGAGTGACCCCAGCAGGATGTGATGGGCCTTCAATAGATCCTGCAAGAACAATGCTGCGTAAAATATTCGAAACAACTACACCTACAACATTGTCCCATTTCTATTTATTCTATTAACCCTTTCCCCCATAGAGGTTTATTTCATACATTTGTCTGTAATTTACCACAATCCGTACACAATGGATAAGCTGTGAATTTGCCTAATCCACCTTCATGGAGGTTACTAGCAATTATTAAGTGTTGTATACACTGCGTTGTTCCGATCTTTATTATAGCTTGTTTGACTACTAATGTGTCGATCTATGTGCAATAGGCATTGGTGTCGAGAGGCGCTTCTAAGGGGAAATGGGTTAAGAGTCTATTTAAGCGTCGACCCCTGGTATTTTGGGGCATCACCCCCAGGGGTATGTTCGTTGTTTTATATTTTGGAGGCTAGTGCAAGCTGCCAAATTCCCAAAAGCATCATCGATTCTTTTACACACCTGTGTGATGTTGATTGAGCTTATTTACCCTCGCCTCCGGCAAACCATGTGGGCGAGCGACACCTGTGTGTGTTTTACGTTTATTTATCGTCGCTACCGGTTGCCCATATGAGCGACGCCTCCTGAAGAGATTAGTCATTTTAGATTTTTGGAGGATAGTGCAATGATACAGACAGAGACCCATTTCAGAGTCTCATCTGGTTCTTTTACGTGCACAGTGTAAAGCACCGACACAAGACCTTGGTTTAACGTCCCACCTGAAAGACTGTTAATTTTATTAGGGTCAGATGGGGGGATCGAACGAGCGATGCCTGGATTACCAGTCGCCTGGTGTATAGCATAAATATATTGAGTTTCGTATTCATCCACAGTTGGATCTGTAGTCCAGTGGTAACACACTGGACTGGTAATCCAGGGATCGCAGGTTCGATCCCCCCGTCTGACCCTAATAAAATTAACAGTCTTTCAGATGGGACTTTAAACCGAGGTCTCGTGTCGGTGCTTTACACCGTGCACATAAAAGAACCAGAGGAGACTCTGGAATGGATCTCTGTCTATTTCATTGCACTATCCTCCAGCAATGTAAAATGACTAATCTCTTCAGGAGGCATCGCTCATATGGGCAACCGGTAGCGACGATAAACAAACGTAAAACACACACACTATTCATCCACAGTTGGATGTACTTTTGTATTTTAGCTATTTTCTGACAATCATGATTGTTAATTATAACATAATATATTCTAATGCATTTCTTTTTGACTGTAGTTTTTAATTTTGTCAGCAAACAGAATCTAACTTGAAAATGACCGTAACAACTCGGCCCCCTTCTACCATCATAAATGTCAAGTCATACAAACATAAATGACCCACCTTGTGGTACGGTGAATGAAGATACAAGTAGGCAAGGCGGTAATGTGACTTGTAGTGGGTGGGGAACCTCTGTAGACATGTGACCAGGGCTAGTCGACACCTCTCTACCAGTTCCTCGTGCAGTGCTGGCACAGACAGCTTCAATAAACCATTGATCTGGTCATCCTTCTTAGAGTCACACAACACTGTAATATACATACACTGTAATATACATACACAACACTATAATATACATACACTGTAATAATATACATACATGACACTGTAATATACATACACTGTAATATACATACATGACACTGTAATATACATACACAACACTGTAATATACATACACAACACTGTAATATACATACATGACACTGTAATATACATACACAACACTGAATATACATACAAACTGTAATATACATACATGATACTGTAATATACATACATGATACTGTAATATACATACGCAACACTGTAATATACATACACAACACTGTAATATACATACATGACACTGTAATATACATACACGACATTGTAATATACATACACAACATTGTAATATACATACACAACACTGTAATATACATACACGACACTGTAATATACATACATGACACTGTAATATACATACACAACACTGTAATATACATACACAACACTGTAATATACATACATGACACTGTAATATACATACACGACATTGTAATATACATACACGACATTGTAATATACATACACAACACTGTAATATACATACACAACACTGTAATATACATACACAACACTGTAATATACATACATGACACTGTAATATACATACCCAACACTGTAATATACATACACAACACTGTAATATACATACACAACACTGTAATATACATACACAACACTGTTATATACATACACGACACTGTAATATACATACATGATACTGTAATATACATACACGACACTGTAATATACATACACAACACTGTAATATACATACACAACACTGTAATATACATACACAACACTGTAATATACATACACAACACTGTTATATACATACACGACACTGTAATATACATACATGACACTGTAATATACATACATAACACTGTAATATACATGACACTGTAATATACATACACAACACTGTAATATACATACACAACACTGTAATATACATACATGACATTGTAATATACATACACACCATTGTAATATACATACACAACACTGTAATATACATACATGACACTGTAATATACATACATGACACTGTAATATACATACACGACCCTGTAATATACATACACAACACTGTAATATACATACACAACACTGTAATATACATACACAACACTGTAATATACATACATGACACTGTAATATACATACACAACCCTGTAATATACATATGCGACACTGTAATATACATACACGACACTGTAATATACATGACACTGTAATATACATACACGACACTGTAATATACATACACAACACTGTAATATACATACACAACACTGTAATATACATACACGACACTGTAATATACATACATGATACTGTAATATACATACACACCACTGTAATATACATACACAACACTGTAATATACATACACAACACTGTAATTACATACACAACACTGTAATATACATACACAACACTGTAATATACATACACAACACTGTTATATACATACACGACACTGTAATATACATACATGATACTGTAATATACATACACGACACTGTACTATACATACACGGCATTGTAATATACATACACAACACTGTAATATACATACATGACATTGTAATATACATACACAACACTGTAATATACATACATGACATTGTAATATACATACACAACACTGTAATATACATACACAACACTGTAATATAAATACACAACACTGTAATATACATACACGACACTGTAATACACATACACAAACTGTAATATACATACATGATACTGTAATATACATACACAACACTGTAATATACATACACAACACTGTAATATACATACATGATACTGTAATATACATACACAACACTGTAATATACATACACGACACAGTAATATACATACATGATACTGTAATATACATACACAATACTGTAATATACATACACAACACTGTAATATACATACACGACACTGTAATATACATACATGACACTGTAATATACATATACGACACTGTAATATACATACACAACACTGTAATATAAATACACAACACTGTAATATACATACACGACACTGTAATATACATACACAACACTGTAATATACATACACAACACTGTAATATACATACACAGCACTGTAATATACATACACAACACTGTACTATACATACACGACATTGTAATATACATACACAACACTGTACTATACATGACACTATAATATACATACACAACACTGTAATATACATACACGACACTGTAATATACATACACAACACTGTAATATACATACATGATACTGTAATATACATACACAACACTGTAATATACATACATGACACTGTAATATACATGACACTATACTATACATACACAACACTGTAATATACGTACACAACACTGTAATATACATACATGACACTGTAATATACATGACACTATACTATACATACATAACACTGTAATATACATGACACTATAATATACATACACAACACTGTAATATACATACATGACACTGTAATATACATACATAACACTGTAATATACATGACACTGTAATATACATACATGACACTGTAATATACATACATGACACTGTAATATACATAAACAACACTGTAATATATATACATAACACTGTAATATACATACACAACACTGTAATATACATACATGACACTGTAATATACATACATGACACTGTAATATACATACATGACACTGTAATATACATACACAACACTAATATACATACATGACACTATAACAATTTCTGAAGAGGTTATATATATTACAATAGAGTAAATGTATACCATTTAAGGGTGCTTTGTCTTTTAAATCCGTATATTTTTGCTGATCCTGCAGCGCATTTCTTACATCATCCTCATCCACTTCCATCACATCTACATTATCCGATCCATCTACCGTATCAGTTTTATCTGCACCACCCTTGTGCACACTCTCTTGTTTAAGTTTCTCTTCAATTAAGTCCTTGATATGTGACAGAACGTTTCGTACTTCCGTTTCTGTCTCGCTCAGACAGGTCTCTTCCGTTTCGACTTTTGCGTCTGTATCGTGTTTCATGGTTTCGTTACCAACATCGCCATCTGCTACAGCAAGTCGTCCGTGCACAGCTTCAACATTATTCTGCTTAGCTTGCACATCTTGTTTAGCAATACAAATATTCTCCTGCTGATCTGCAACTAAGCCATCACCAGGTCCTAGAGCAGTTGGGGCCCTTTTAGGGCTTTCATTGCCATTGTCATTATGTATTGTCTCTCCAAGTATACTTGATATAGAAAATGGAGATTTGTTAAGTTTTTGTATGTTGGCACTCTCTTTATCGTCTTTAGCACCAGCTTTTGAATCAGTTACTTCCCTTTGTTGTGAGCTCTCTATTGCAGGAAGACCAGAATAAGCCGCAGTTGTCATGGTGATGTCCACCTCTGCCATTTGCTCCTCGGAATGCAATTCCAGGGTCGTCACAGATTTGCTAGGAAAAAAGTCATCAATTTTTATGACATTTGTCACGTCTGCATTGTTTTGTTCTTCACCATCAGTATCCATGGCAACATGCTCTATGTCTCCCTTGCCACTGGAATTATACTTCTGTCTGAAGTAAGTGTGGTCAGTCGACTGCTTAGACTTGGTAGAGGCAGGCTCCATGCAAGAATTCTCATCTGCTGATGAGTCCCTGCTGTATGAACATGGAAACATACATACATTAATAATATATGTTATATTTCGGGTTTTACGCCTGCATCAGCACTATTTCGCGCTATATCACCGGTGGGCAGTTTACCTAACAACACCTTTCCTGGGCAGGCTCCAAAACCTGAATGCTGATAATTATAGCTTTCTATGTTCATGAGTGAAAAATAATTTGATCATTCACTTAAACAAATATTCTTTTTATTTTAGACTGAAAAGGTTTATTAGGATAGAAAAATGATGCACCCGTGCGCTAATTGGTATGAGAACTCGTGCTTAGACAACATTAAATGACATCATACAAGACCCCATATCCCTGGTGGGTATAATATACGGGGATAAATGAGCGGGGATATCAGAATAAATCAAAATGAACCGCACATGCTCATTTTGTGCTTACTATTGACAATCTCCATTGGATTTCCGCAACTGTCCATAGCAAACACAAGCTGAAATGTCATTTCTACGGGTAAATTTACCTTCATTTATTCAAAACTTGTTTTTTCCTATTACACTCGTAAGTTTTCGTTCATGAAGTCAATATTTTGGTGAATTTCAATGAATTTGGTATCTTATCAGCTGCATTTGACATTTGTAAGGTGCCCGCTACTCATGTGACGTCACATGATTGCCTTGTATGGCATGTATTGCTACTGGTATAAACTTGTGAGGCGAAATTTACATAGTCACCGGTCATTGCTATCACCGCGTAAATTAAAGATGGAGGCCAGTGCTGTTGCTTTCACTTTGTTATTGATTCAGTTATGAAGGCCAGTGCTGTTGCCTTCACTTTGTTATTGATTCAGTTATGAAGGCCAGTGCTGTTGCTTTCACTTTGTTATTGATTCAGTTATGAAGGCCAGTGCTGTTGCTTTCACTTTGTTATTGATTCAGTTATGGAGGCCAGTGCTGTTGCTTTCACTTTGTTATTGATTCAGTTATGAAGGCCAGTGCTGTTGCTTTCACTTTGTTATTGATTCGGTTATGGAGGCCAGTGCTGTTGCTTTCACTTTGTTATTGATTCAGTTATGAAGGCCAGTGCTGTTGCTTTCACTTTGTTATTGATTCAGTTATGAAGGCCAGTGCTGTTGCTTTCACTTTGTTATTGATTCAGTTATGAAGGCCAGTGCTGTTGCTTTCACTTTGTTATTGATTCAGTTATGAAGGCCAGTGCTGTTGCTTCACTTTGTTATTGATTCAGTTATGAAGGCCAGTGCTGTTGCTTCACTTTGTTATTGATTCAGTTATGAAGGCCAGTGTTGTTGCTTCACTTTGTTATTGATTCAGTTATGAAGGCCAGTGCTGTTGCTTCACTTTGTTATTGATTACAGTTATGGAGGCCAGTGTTGTTGCTTCACTTTGTTATTGATTCAGTTATGATTTATTTCTTACTAACTTATATTGGTATAAGCAGCATTACATCATATGAAATAAAAGATTTTTGAAAAATTTGAATTTTACGTATGGGTAGCAATGCTGCTACACATTCTAACATTATACTTTGTATACTTATGTTCCATTGGTAAACAATGTTTTTTTTGCGATAAAAGAAACTCGAAACCGAAAGTAGGACTTTCTGAGTCGATCGGTCATGCATTTGTTTACAACCAGAACGCATCGTCCGCACTTGTTTACATTCGGAATGCATCGTCTCCATTTGTCCCACGTTGTCTTTTTTAATTAAATTACTTGAGATGTTGATTCATACCTCTGTTATCTAAGTATTTTAGGGACATGTCTACATCCCCGCGAGGGGTTCGACATTAGAGGAAGATAGATAGATAGTCTTTCATGTTCAAAATATATACATTGTTTTCTACATCCTCTGTTTTTTCACGCACGCGCACTGTGCGTGTTTACATTTCGTGTGTTGATAAACAAATTCGCATATACGCGGTTTATATTTATTGGAATTTTATCGTTTATGAGCGACTATTTCGATATTTGTAAACACACACACATTAGTATTATTTGTAAACACACACACATTAGTATTGATATTTTACCCAAAACATCCTTTATTACGATGTAATGCTGCTTTAAACAGTATTTATTCCAATAAATTTACATGTATAACACAAAAAATATTACAAATTACATAAATTGTGAATGGATTGGAAAACAAGTTTTCAGACAACTTATATTAATTCCTCTCAAATGTACATAATAAATATTTGCAACGTTTTCGGTAGGTATAAAGAATAATACTACAATCGAGTGTAACTTGAGGTGGATATTCTATATACATTTATGCAAGAAGTACTGTTCTAAGAAGGGACAGTTGGACTTGAAAATACTTAATAATCATTCAAACATCGAAACCACACACCGATCAACAGGTCAGCCAGCGCGTCCCTGGAGGCCTTACGATGCCTCGAAACGGATATTGCATACAATAAAATAAATATCTTCAAGCTTAATTGAGAGTGAACATTATTTACACAGCCTCTTTTTGAAACACAAATACACAAGTTATTGCTTATGTCACCGGTTACCCAGGATACACGACGCCACCGACACCTTCAATATGCAAACCTTCGCATTAACACCATTTCAACATGCAGTGGCTACGTGCAAACCAGCTATGTACCTCACACGCAAACCAGTGAGAAATAAAATGTGTTATTCCACTGCTTGAAAGCGGACGGATCTGTAGCCCAGTGGTAAAACGCTGGACTGGTAATCCAGGGATCGTAGGTTCGATCCCCCGTCTGACCCTAATAAAATTAACAGTCTTTCAGATGGGACGTTAAACCGAGGTCTCGTGTCGGTGCTTTACACTGTGCACGTAAAAGAACCAGAGGAGACTCTGTAATGGGTCTCGTTCTGTATCATTGCACTATCCTCCAAAATCTAAAATTACTAATCTCTTCAGGAGGCGTCGCTCATATGGGCAACCGGTAGCGACGATAAATAAACGTAAAACACACACTTGAAAGCACATTTTATTTCACTGAAAAGTTTCTATTGGAAAGCATAAAAGCACTGTATTGTGTATTGGTGAGAATGAACAAAATTAAAAACAGTGTGTGTTAAGAAGATCGTTTTTGCACAGCAGCTGCTAGAAGATAAAAATAGCATTTTTACTCTTAATGTGTGGCGATGGATTCTACGAGGAACGACGTATACGGGAATGATTAATCTAAACTTGTTTTGCAAAGCTGAGGGAAAATTTATTTAATTAGCAATATTCCAGGCATTGACTGGCACTCGGGTACAACCATTGACAGAATTGAAGAATTTGACACCACCAGTGGGATTTGTACCTACAGCGGTGAGTGATTTGATTGTCAAGACCATAACCACTAGACCATGGATGCCTCACTGATGTGTTAATACATGTGATAGTAGTTATGGCGTTGAATGGTGCTTTTATGTGAGATAGTTAAAACAGTTCTTATTTTTGTAAATAGTACCGTATTTACTCGCTTATAATACGCTCCCAACTATAAGACAACCCCCAACTTTGGTCTTAAATCAGAGGTATTTTGTATAGACCCGCGTATAATACGCTCCCAACTATAAGACAACCCCCAACTTTGGTCTTAAATCAGTGGTATTTTGTATAGACCCGCGTATAATACGCTCCCAACTATAAGACAACCCCCAACTTTGGTCTTAAATCAGAGGTATTTTGTATAGACCCGCGTATAATACGCTCCCAACTATAAGACAACCCCCAACTTTCATCTTAAATCAGAGGTATTTTGTATAGACCCGCGTATAATACGCTCCCAACTATAAGACAACCCCCAACTTTGGTCTTAAATCAGTGGTATTTTGTATAGACCCGCGTATAATACGCTCCCAACTATAAGACAACCCCCAACTTTGGTCTTAAATCAGTGGTATTTTGTATAGACCCGCGTATAATACGCTCCCAACTATAAGACAACCCCCAACTTTGGTCTTAAATCAGTGGTATTTTGTATAGACACGCGTATAAGACGGGTTGAGAAAATGGAAACCACTCGAATGTAAAGATCAAACAAATTCATTAAGCACTGTAAATGATATCAAATCATAAATGCACTAATACACACCAATACGTTTCATTTGCTAAAATGTCATCAATTATTAACTTGAAACAAATTGAGTTGAAGAAGAAAAAATAATGAAAACTTGCTTATAAGACGTGAAGACACAGATAATAATCTCGTGATAAAAATTCTGTCTTATAGGCAAGTACGGTAGATGGAACACAAGAACAGTCTTTTAGATGGGACAAACCATGCACGTAAAAGAACCAGAGGAGATTCTGGAATGGGTCTCTGTCTGTATCATTGCACTATCCTCCAAAAATCTAAAATGACTAATCTCTTCACGAGGCGTCGCTCATATGGGCAACCGGTAGCGACAATAAATAAACGTAAAAACACACAAGGTCAGACCGGTTTACATCTTCAAACAAGATTCATAAAGGGAGCTTACTCTGTCTTGCTGGTCTGTCCTCGCTCGATCCGTTTTACAAATGGAGTATTAGCTGCTTCTACGACATACTTCACGTAGACTTTGTAGTCGTGGACGTCGGACTCGGCGCCATGTTTTAACAGCTTCTTCAATATTATCAGATGGATTCGGTAATACATCTACATCGTGGGATAAGAAAACACGAACATCTTACAATCCTACATTGCAATTGAAATTCTTTGTTTGTGTTGGTTTTATGCATATAGTCAAACCTGTCTTAAGCAGCCAATTAAGGGAATCACAGAAAATGGCTGCTTAGCACAGGTGGCTGTTTAATAAATAAAGGTCAAATATATAATAAACTTTATGCATACAGTCAAATCTGTCTTAAGCAGCCAATTGAGGGAATCACAGAAAGTGGCCGCTTAGCACAGGTGGCTGCTTAATAAAGGTCAAATATATAATAAAACTTCATGCATACAGTCAAACCTGTCTTAAGCAGCCAATCAAGGGAATCACAGAAAGTGGCTGCTTAGCACAGGTGGCTGCTTAATAATGGTCAAATATATAATAAAACAACTTTGGGAATTTGGAAACTGGCTGCTTAATAGAGGTGACCACTAACACAGGTTTGACTGTATATGTGAATCTAGAGCACAAAGGAGGACACCTCTCAACCAGAAGAAGCCTTGTGGTGTATGGATACTGTGTAACCGAGAGGTTGCGAGTGTGAGACCCATCAGAACCACGGTGGTGACATCATTATGCAAGACACTTAATCAACGTTGACTCTTCTCTCTCCATCATGGCGATGGATTACATCAGGAATGAGGTCACGAGGTGGTGGATTCCACAAGCATACCTCTCATGCCTCCATGGCTCGATGCGGTGTGTTATATGCATAGACAAGCCTACCTCTAATGCCTCCACGGCTAGATGTGGTGTGTTATATGCATAGACAAGCCTACCTCTAATGTCTCCACGGCTAGATGTGATGTGTTATATGCATAGACAATACATGGACAAGCCTACCTCTAATGCCTCCACGACTAGATGCGGTGTGTTATATGCATAGACAAGCCTACCTCTAATGCCTCCACAGCTAGATGTGGTGTGTTATATGCATAGACAATACACGGGCAAGCCTACCTCTAATGCCTCCATGGCTAGATGTGGTGTGTTATATGCATAGACAATACACAGGCAAGCCTACCTCTAATGCCTCCATGGCTAGATGTGGTGTGTTATATGCATAGACAATACACAGGCAAGCCTACCTCTAATGCCTCCATGGCTAGATGTGGTGTGTTATATGCATAGACAATACATGGACAAGCCTACCTCTAATGCCTCCACGGCTAGATGTGATGTGTTATATGCATAGACAAGCCTACCTCTAATGCCTCCACGGCTAGATGTGATGTGTTATATGCATAGACAAGCCTACCTCTAATGCCTCCACGGCTAGATGTGGCGTGTTATATGCATAGACAATACACAGGCAAGCCTACCTCTAATGCCTCCACGGCTAGATGCGGTGTGTTATATGCATAGACAATACACAGGCAAGCCTACCTCTAATGCATCCACGGCTAGATGCGGTGTGTTATATGCATAGACAAGCCTACCTCTAATGCCTCCACGGCTAGATGCGGTGTGTTATATGCATAGACAATACGTTTTGGATATTTGGCATGTTCTGCATGTAAGCACTCCAATGCCTGAAATTATTTGAGTTATAAAGTATATTAAGTAAGGATGGCAACAAGTATTCGAGACAACGAGTATTCGAGAGGAGTAATCAAGAGAATGAGTATTCAAGAGGAGTATTCGAGACAACGAGTATTCGAGAGGAGTAATCAAGAGAATGAGTATTCGAGAGGAGTATTCGAGACAACGAGTATTCGAGAGGAGTATTCAAGAGAAGGAGTATTCAAGAGGAGTATTTGAGAGGAGTATTTGAGGAGTATTCGAGAGAAGTCGTATTCCAGAGGAGTATACGAGAGAAGGAGTATACGAGAGGAGTATTCAAGAGAATGAGTATTTGAGGAGTATTCGAGAGAATGAGTATTCGAGAGGAGTATTCGAGAGAAGGAGTATTCGAGAGAAGGAGTATTTGAGAGAACGAGTATTTGAGAGAACGAGTATTTGAGAAGGAGTATTCAGAGAATGAGTATTTGAGAGAAGGAGTATTCAGAGAATGAGTATTTGAGAGAATGAGTATTTGAGAGAATGAGTATTTGAGAGAATGAGTATTTGAGAGAAGGAGTATTCAGAGAATGAGTATTTGAGAGAATGAGTATTTGAGAGAATGAGTATTTGAGAGGAGTATTCAGAGAATGAGTATTTGAGAGGAGTATTCAGAGAATGAGTATTTGAGAGAATGAGTATTCGAGAGAATGAGTAACAGCGCAATGTTTTATCACAGAATCAAATAATTTAGCATCAGTTTTCAGACAAGCATCATCCGAAATACTGGAAATTACATGAAACATACAATCCCATTAACGTAATGCACATGTAGCCAACAATCAACAATCCCATTAACGCAATGCACATGTAGCCAACAATCAACAATCCCATTAACGTAATGCACATGTAGCCAACAATCAACAATCCCATTAACGTAATGCACATGTAGCCAACAATCAACAATCCCATTAACGTAATGCACATGTAGCCAACAATCAACAATCCCATTAACGTAATGCACATGTAGCTAACAATCAACAATCCCATTAACGTAATGCACATGTAGCCAACAATCAAATGATCGTTTCCGAGTACTCGATCGGAACTGTGTCCGAGTACTCGAGTATCAAAATTGCTACTCATTGCCGTCCTTAATAAACAGTATTTATTTTAGAACGATTGCAAAACAAGCTTTAAAACAACTTATATTAATCCCTGTTGTTGACGTGGATGAAAGCGTATATATGGTCGTTCACATGGAAGGAAACTGGAGTACACAGAGCAAACAATCCTGTCCGATTTGAACTCTCCCGATTTGGGCATGAGTTTCCCGAATTCAACACCAACTCCCACACATACATATGAACTCTCCCGATTTGGGCACGAGTTTCCCAAATTCACCACCAACTCCCACACATACATATGAACTCTCCCGATTTGGGCACGAGTTTCCCAAATTCACCACATACATATGAACTCTCCCGATTTGGGCACGAGTTTCCCAAATTCACCACCAACTCCCACACATACATATGAACTCTCCCGATTTGGGCACGAGTTTCCCAAATTCACCACCAACTCCCACACATACATATGAACTCTCCCGATTTGGGCATGAGTTTCCCAAATTCAACACCAACTCCAGCATACCATGATCGGGAGAACGGATATACCGATTTAAGAATCCCGTAAATAATCCCTTTTTTAAGACATCACTTCAAGTTCAACATTTTTTTACATTTATTTTTCACGAGTCCGTTCTAGAATTCGGAACCAATTGCAGGTAGGTAAATTAAGTTCTCGCCATTTCAGTATTTAATATTCATTGATAAATTCTTCACAATTTAACAAATATGACAAAACGACTGAAAATATGCCTTTTTACTAAAACTGAGTTTTTTGTTCGTTTCTCGTCCATAAGTCAACACCCTACTTTCATATCACATTTCTGGAGGAGAAAATGGTCTACATACGGTCATTCGTGTGGGAGTAAAACCAGAGTACCCGGAGAAAACCACCTGTCCAATCTGGCGACCACCGTAGAATGTTGTGTTTAGGTGACCGTAAAATTTACATGAGGTTACTGACAGATCGAGTCCGAATACGTTCGTGTTCACAACATTTCAACATGCAGCGGCCAGGCATTGAGAAATCAAATGTGTTGCTTTCAACCAGTAGAATAACACATAATATTTCACTGAAAAGCATAAAATAACAGAGTTTAGAAACGCAAAGTCATATAACATAACTAAGCGCATAACGAAACTCAATTTCGTACAAACCTTAAAATAATAGGAGAGTGAGTCTTTGACTCTTTTATTATGTTTTTCGAGACATTTTCCTAGCATATAATTGTGCAGCCATTCATCCTCCGACCAGTCACGATCACAATCTGCTGCCATTTTGAAACAGTCTGTTGCCGTCTGCAACATCTTGCGTCTGCTGTCGAGCGCAATCTGTACCGTCTCTTCATCCATGGCAAACCATTTTTTCTACAAATTATGAGTCATTCTCACTCTATCATCGTGTGAAAATAGAAAGTTGTTTATTGTGATAGCTGTGCGTCTCCTCCGCCAAAGGGATTTTCCCCAGCACCCTTTTATATGTTATGTTATATTTCGGGTTTTACGCCTGCATCAGCACTATTTTAGGCTATATCGCCGGCGGGCAGTTTACCTAACAACACCTTTCCTGGGCAGGCTCCAGCGGTTAACCAGTACTTGGGTGCACCAACCTCCGTATGAAACTGCCAACTGAGCGGGGCTCTAACCCGTGACCATCAGTGATGATAGGTTACAGTGGTATACAAGTCAGCGACCATAACCACTTGACCACGGAGGAGGACCCAGCACCCTTTTAAGAGAGCAAAATATACAACGCTCTACCGTAATTTAACAAGAAATATCACAGTAGGTGATGAATGCCACTGCAACAGCTAAAGAAGTTACAGCACGGACTGGGAATATTGCCTCGGACGGACAGTGTTTTACGTTTATTTATCGTCGCTATCGGTTGCCCATACCAGCGACGCCTCCTGAAGAGATTAGTCATTTTAGATTTTTGGAGGGTAGTGCAATGATACAGACAGAGACCCATTCCAGAGTCTCCCCTGGTACTTTTACATGCACGGTGTACAGCACCGACACGAGACCTCGGTTTAAAGTCCCATCTGAAAGACTGTTAATTTTATTAGGGTCAGACGGGAGAATCGAAATAATATTGCTGAGACCAACAAATATATCAGTTTTTAGTGGGAATCCATGTGAATTATAGTAAAATGAGCATTATTTTACCCTGTATGTTCACTCTAAATTGTCAAATTCTCGAGGCAAACATTAAGTGCATGAAAGGCCCGAACATGTACCGACTTATTGTTTAAAACTACCGGTATGTGTTGTGTTTACATTGAATCTGCTGTTCTCCAGATATATTCTAAGGGACAGATTGTTCTAAATTATGATTATTTTCTTACATTCCCACTTTTACAATAATAATATACACTCAAACCTGCGTTAAGCAGCCAGCAAAGGGAATCACAGAAAGTGACTTAGCACAGGTTGGCTGCTTAATACAGGTGACCACTAACACAAGTTTGACTGTATTGGGATTCTAAGTAGATGTTATATTTATGTTATATTTCGGGTTTTACGCCTGCATCAGCACCATTTTGGGCTATATCGCCGGCGGGCAGTTTACCTAACAACACCTTTCCTGGGCAGGCTCCAGCGGTTAACAAGTACTTGGGTGCACCAACCTCCGTAAGAAACTGCCAACTTTTTCATATAAATGAAACACGGTCTGAGCGGGGCTCGAACCCGTGACCATCAGTGATGATAGGTTACGTGGTATACAAGTCAGCGACCTTAACCACTCGACCACGGAGGCGGACATTCTAAGTAGAATCTTCGAAGATACTGACCATTACTTGTTTCTATATTGATGTTGGCAGTTTGGAAGGCTTCTGTGCATGAGATAGGATTAGGAAAATGGGGCAGGGAGGTTGTGGGCCACAACTCTTATCAAACTTGTTGATCGGCGGCAATGTTTAGTTCTTTGTAATTTTCAACAGGTGATAGCTCTGGTCAAATACCTAGGGAACAGACTTCATATCAAATACCTAGGGAACAGACTTCATATCAAATACCAAGGGACTTCATATCAAATACTTAGGGAACAGACTTCATATCAAATACCTAGGGAACAGACTTCATATCAAATACCAAGGGACTTCATATCAAATACTTAGGGAACAGACTTCATATCAAATACCAAGGAACTTCATATCAAATACTTAGGGAACAGACTTCATATCAAATACCCAGGGAACAGACTTCATATCAAATACCTAGGGAACAGACTTCATATCAAATACCTAGGGACTTCATATCAAATACCTAGGGAACAGACTTGATATCAAATACCTAGGGAACAGACTTGATATCAAATACCAAGGACTTCATATCAAATACTTAGGGAACAGACTTCATATCAAATACCAAGGAACTTCATATCAAATACTTAGGGAACAGACTTCATATCAAATACCCAGGGAACAGACTTCATATCAAATACCAAGGGACTTCATATCAAATACTAGGGAACAGACTTCATATCAAATACCAAGGGACTTCATATCAAATACCTAGGGAATAGACTTCATATCAAATACCAAGGGACCAACAAACCAGACAGACTTCATATCAAATACCCAGGGAACAGACTTCATATCAAATACTTAGGGAACAGACTTCATATCAAATACCAAGGGACTTCATATCAAATACCTAGGGAATAGACTTCATATCAAATACCAAGGGACTTCATATCAAATACTTAGGGAACAGACTTCATATCAAATACCCAGGGAACAGACTTCATATCAAATACCTAGGGAACAGACTTCATATCAAATACCAAGGGAACAGACATCATATCAAATACCTAGGGAACAGACTTCATATCAAATACCTAGGGAACAGACTTCATATCAAATACCTAGGGAACATACTTCATATCAAATACCTAGGGACTTCATATTAAATACCTAGGGAACAGACTTCATATCAAATACCCAGGGAACAGACTTCATATCAAATACCTAGGGAACAGACTTCATATCAAATACCCAGGGAACAGACTTCATATCAAATACCTAGGGAACAGACTTCATATCAAATACCTAGGGAACAGACTTCATATCAAATACCTAGGGAACAGACTTCATATCAAATACCTAGGGAACAGACTTCATATCAAATACCTAGGGAACAGACTTCATATCAAATACCTAGGAACAGACTTCATATCAAATACCTAGGGAACAGACTTCATATCAAATACCTAGGGAACAGACTTCATATCAAATACCTAGGGAACAGACTTCATATCAAATACCTAGGGAACAGACTTCATATCAAATACCTAGGAACAGACTTCATATCAAATACCTAGGGAACAGACTTCATATCAAATACCTAGGGAACAGACTTCATATCAAATACCTAGGGAACAGACTTCATATCAAATACCTAGGGACTTCATATCAAATACCTAGGGAACAGACTTCATATCAAATACCTAGCGAACAGACTTGATATCAAATACCTAGGGACTTCATATCAAATACCTAGGGAACAGACTTCATATCAAATACCTAGGGACTTCATATCAAATACCTAGGGAACAGACTTCATATCAAATACCTAGGGAACAGACTTCATACCAAATACCAAGGGAGATGAATATATTGGTGATTGGTGATATGGACAACTAGACTTCCAAAGACTCCTGTAACGTTTTGTGACAATCTGATGAAATGCGTACATACTTGAGGGGGACATATGGAGGAGGCAAAGAGGAAAAATAAAAAATATAAAAATTGTCAACTTTCACCCCTATTTAGGATACAATTTCGATGCAAATCTAGCAATAAATTGTTAATAACTCACCCATTTGATCTGCCTGGACGCGTGTGAATGTAGCTGGTATGCCAGTGTCCCATACTCAATCCACAGCTTACTGTTGGAGTTGTCAATTTCCACAGCACGCTTAAAACAGCGAAGTGCAGCAATAGACTTCTTGTAGATTGGTGTATCCATTTTTAACTCCGTCTGAAATTTTGGCATAGAAAATTAAATAATTTTGTTAATTAGTAATATGTAATTATAAAATAAAAACAATTTTGCAGCTTTGTGAAAGTCGTGATAGCGCAGCGGTAGCGCGTTTGCTTCAGGCGCGAAAGGCACAGAGTTTGAGCCCCGTTGGAGCTGTTATGATTGTGCCCTTAGGCAAGGCATTTAGATTCCATGTTGCCTCCTCTCTCTCCCTCGTGGCGATGGATTCCATCAGGAATGAAGTCTCGAGAGTGATTGATATAAGTTGTAAGAATTTGTTTCGCAATCGAGCTAACATAAATTTGTATAAACTAATTTTGCTAACTACTTTGACTAGTCAGTCTACACGAATAGCAAATAACGTGTTACACACAAAGTATCTATAGGGGCTCAATAATAACATAGCATAACATATGTGTAGAGTTGTTATATTTTATATTTCGGGTTTTACGCCTGCATCAGCACCATTTTGGGCTATATCGCCTGCGGGCAGTTTACTTAACAACACCTTTCCTGGGCAGGCTCCAGCGGTTAACCAGTACTTGGGTGCACCAACCTCCGTAAGAAACTGCCAACTTTTTCATATAAATGAGACACGGCCTGAGCGGGGCTCGAACCCGTGACCATCAGTGATGATAGGTTACAGTGGTATACAAGTCAGCGACCGTAACCACTCGACCACGGAGGCGGACCCAATGTGTAGAGTGGAATCAAATATGGACACACAAGTCTGTGTACAGTAAAAGCTGTCTATACGGACCACTCACCGAATGGCAAAATGTGGTCTTTGTTGACATGTAGTCTGTGCTTACAGACATCTTTGTAGACAGGTGGTCTTTGTTGACATGTGGTCTGTGCTTACAGACGTCTTTGTAGACAGGTGGTCTTTGTTAACAGGTTACAATGCATTTATAACAGCTTGACAGAAGACCAAAATAGTGGTCGATATAGAAGGGTGGTCTTCATTCGGAGGTTGTCTAGTTGCAATTAATTTCCGCGCCTTATAGCCACATGTTATATGTATATGAAACATATATTCCCATGTACTGATGATCAGTTGAGACCCCAGGCCTGGCGGTTATAAAACTTTTCTCAGAGCTCAAAGTAAATATTACAGACGGATCTGTAGTCCAGTGGTAACACGCTGGACTGGTAATCCAGGGATTACAGGTTCGATCCCTCATCTGAATATTTTATAATTAACAGTCTTTCAGATGGGACTTTAAACCGAGATCTCATGTCTGTGCTGTACACCGTGCACGTAAAAGAACCAGAGGAGATTGTGGAATGGGTCTCTGTCTGTATCATTGCACTATCCTCCAAAAATCTAAAATGACTAATCTCTTCAGGAGGCGTTGCTGAAATGGACAACCGGTAGTGACGATAAATAAACATAAAACACACACTCAAAGTAAATCTCAAGCTTCTGATTGGTTGAGCTGAGAGTAAATATCAGAATCATCCAATCATATCACTTGAGCTCTGAGAAGTTTTATGATGTCGGAGCCAGCATGTCCAGCTACTCGCATTTTGTTATCTTACCTCCGGACGGACATACATCAGCAAGAGGTAGGTATTTAGAGGGCAGCATTTCAGACGACCAAACCATAGTGCTGTCAACTACAGCATACATACCGAAGTCAACTTGGAATCAAGTTGACTCATCCGTGCCAAAGCCATGCCAGCCCAGGAGTCCAATCTGGTTGGGTTCATACACAGGTCCTGCATGTAAAATTTAATCGCTTTCCTGAAATACATTTTTTCAGACAAATCAAGAAATGAAAAAGCCACGTTTCAATATAGACTCGATAAGTGACTGGCTAGTTTAACAGTGAATCGAAACACACAATAGCACATTGGGTGACTTAGCTAACAAATGTTTAACTGTGTCAGTTAACGTTTGTGGAGTCTGTCATGATATGTGTCAATGTCAAGTTCAGATATATGCCAATGTCAAGTTTGGATATATATCAAGTTCAGACATTGGGTACGAAACATCTGACATTGGGTACGAAACATCTCAGACATTGGGTACGAAACATCTCAGACATTGGGTACGAAACATCTCAGACATTGGGTACGAAACATCTCGGACATTGGGTACAAACATCTCAGACATTGGGTACGAAACATCTCAGACATTGGGTACAAACATCTCAGACATTGGGTACAAACATCTCAGACATTGGGTACAAACATCTCAGACATTGGGTACAACATCTCAGACATTGGGTACGAAACATCTCAGACATTGGGTACGAAACATCTCGGACATTGGGTACAAACATCTCAGACATTGGGTACAAACATCTCAGACATTGGGTACAAACATCTCAGACATTGGGTACAAACATCTCAGACATTGGGTACGAAACATCTCAGACATTGGGTACAAACATCTCGGACATTGGGTACGAACATCTCGGACATTGGGTACGAAACATCTCAGACATTGGGTACAAACATCTCAGACATTGGGTACAAACATCTCAGACATTGGGTACAAACATCTCAGACATTGGGTACGAAACATCTCAGACATTGGGTACAAACATCTCGGACATTGGGTACAAACATCTGACATTGGGTACGAAACCAGACATTGGGTACAAACATCTCGGACATTGGGTACAAACATCTCGGACATTGGGTACAAACATCTCGGACATTGGGTACGAAACATCTCGGACATTGGGTACAAACATCTCAGACATTGGGTACGAAACATTTCAGACATAGGTACGAAACGTCCAAACTTGGTACAACATGTCGAGGATATGAAATGACTGTCATTCCTAGCAAGTACAAGAACAGCTATTCTATATGCAGATAAACCTATCCATGCATGAAACAGTACCTATCCATGCATGAAACAGTACCTATCCATGCATGAAACAGTACCTATCCATGCAAGAAACAGTACTGGTAGACTGGTAATGGTCAACGGTCATGGGGTCAAGGGTCATATATCAGTCTACAACGAGAATTGTGTGCAAATACGAGATAAATCCGACACAACATGAAGAAGTTATGGACAACATTTTGAGATGGACTGATGCAAGAGAGACCTATAGGAGAGATGAATGAAGAAATCATGGACAACATTTTGAGATGGACTGATGCAGGAGAGATGGATGAAGAAATCATGGACAACATTTTGTGATGGACTGGTGCAGGATAGACCTATAGGAGAGATGGAGGAAGAAGTCATGGACAACATTTTGAGATGGACTGATGCAAGAGAGACCAATAGGAGAGATAGATGAAGAAATCATGGACAACATTTTGAGATGGACTGATGGATGAAGAAATCATGAACATTTTGTGATGGACTGGTGCAGGAGAGACCTATAGGAGAGATGGATGAAGAAGTCATGGACAACATTTTGAGATGGACTGATGCAGGTGAGACCTATAGGAGAGATGGAGGAAGGAGTCATGGACAACATTTTGAGATGGACTGATGCAGGAGAGACCTATAGGAGAGATGGATGAAGAAATCATGGACAACATTTTGAGATGTACTGATGCAGGTGAGACCTATAGGAGAGATGGAGGAAGAAGTCATGGACAACATTTTGAGATGGACTGATGCAGGAGAGACCTATAGGAGAGATGGGAGGAAGAAATCATGGACAACATTTTGAGATGGACTGATGCAGGAGAGACCTATAGGAGAGATGGATGAAGAAGTCATGGACAACATTTTGAGATGGACTGATGCAGGAGAGACCTATAGGAGAGATGGATGAAGAAGTCATGGACAACATTTTGAGATGGACTGATGCAGGAGAGACCTATAGGAGAGATGGATGAAGAAGTCATGGACAACATTTTGAGATGGACTGATGCAGGAGAGACCTATAGGAGAGATGGATGAAGAAGTCATGGACAACATTTTGAGATGGACTGATGCAGGAGAGACCTATAGGAGAGATGGATGAAGAAGTCATGGACAACATTTTGAGATGGACTGATGCAGGAGAGACCTATAGGAGAGATGGATGAAGAAGTCATGGACAACATTTTGAGATGGACTGATGCAGGTGAGACCTATAGGAGAGATGGATGAAGAAGTCATGGACAACATTTTGAGATGGACCTGATGCAGGAGAGACCTATAGGAGAGATGGATGAAGAAGTCATGAACAACATTTTGAGATGGACTGATGCAGGAGAGACCTATAGGAGAGATGGAGGAAGGGGGAATGCCGAGGCATTTACAATTTTCACCACTACCATCCAACTTGTGACATCACAAGCACCGACTCGATTCATGAAGCAAATACGACATCATAAATTCATTTCAATCGGCAGCTAGACTTACCAGCAGTATAGAGGATAAATACTTACACGACTTCTTTATTTTTGAGGTAATAATCGGCCAGCAGATAGTACACAGCGTCTACTACAGGTCTACAATACAAGACACAGCTCCATTATTGTTGAAGTCACCGCTAGCGTTAATCATTAAAGATATATTCCTGTTCAAACTTATTGTCACAATTTCTAAAAAAAGTTGCTATATTTTATAATATTTCCTTTATTTTTATTATTCTTTTAAATCTACTTACTCTTATTGTTCCTCATTTTGCACACGATAATTATATTTTTTAAGTACATCGATCTATTTTTGTCAATGGACATACCGGTACCTCTTTTCAGAAAGATATCCACCAAAAAAAATCATGATAAATGTTTTGTTCTAAACTATTATAGAAATAGAGCTCTGTTTTAAACTATTATAGAAATAGAGCTTTGTTCTAAACTATTATAGAAATAGAGCTCTGTTCTAAACTATTATAGAAATACATGTAGAGCTCTGTTCAAACTATTATAGAAATAGAGCTCTGTTCTAAACTATTATAGAAATAGAGCTCTGTTCTAAACTATTATAGAAATAAAGCTCTGTTCTAAACTATTATAAAAATAGAGCTCTGTTCTAAACTATTATAGAAATAGAGCTCTGTTCTAAACTATTATAGAAATAGAGCTCTGTTCTAAACTATTATAGAAATGGAGCTCTGTTCTAAACTATTATAGAAATAGAGCTCTGTTCTAAACTATTATAGAAATAGAGCTCTGTTCTAAACTATTATAGAAATAGAGCTCTGTTCTAAACTATTATAGAATAGAGCTCTGTTCTAAACTATTATAGAAATAGAGCTCTGTTCTAAACTATTATAGAAATGGAGCTCTGTTCTAAACTATTATAGAAATGGAGCTCTGTTCTAAACTATTATAGAAATAGAGCTCTGTTCTAAACTATTATAGAAATAGAGCTCTGTTCTAAACTATTATAGAAATGGAGCTCTGTTTTAAACTATTATAGAAATGGAGCTCTGTTCTAAACTATTATAGAAATGGAGCTCTGTTCTAAACTATTATAGAAATGGAGCTCTGTTTTAAACTATTATAGAAATAGAGCTCTGTTCTAAACTATTATAGAAATAGAGCTCTGTTCTAAACTATTATAGAAATGGAGCTCTGTTCTAAACTATTATAGAAATGGAGCTCTGTTTTAAACTATTATAGAAATAGAGCTCTGTTCTAAACTATTATAGAAATAGAGCTCTGTTCTAAACTATTATAGAAATGGAGCTCTGTTCTAAACTATTATAGAAATGGAGCTCTGTTCTAAACTATTATAGAAATGGAGCTCTGTTTTAAACTATTATAGAAATAGAGCTCTGTTCTAAACTATTATAGAAATAGAGCTCTGTTCTAAACTATTATAGAAATAGAGCTCTGTTCTAAACTATTATAGAAATGGAGCTCTGTTTTAAACTATTATAGAAATAGAGCTCTGTTCTAAACTATTATAGAAATGGAGCTCTGTTTTAAACTATTATAGAAATAGAGCTCTGTTCTAAACTATTATAGAAATAGAGCTCTGTTCTAAACTATTATAGAAATAGAGCTCTGTTCTAAACTATTATAGAAATAGAGCTCTGTTCTAAACTATTATAGAAATAGAGCTCTGTTCTAAACTATTATAGAAATGGAGCTCTGTTCTAAACTATTATAGAAATGGAGCTCTGTTCTAAACTATTATAGAAATGGAGCTGTTTTAAACTATTATAGAAATAGAGCTCTGTTCTAAACTATTATAGAAATAGAGCTCTGTTCTAAACTATTATAGAAATGGAGCTCTGTTCTAAACTATTATAGAAATGGAGCTCTGTTCTAAACTATTATAGAAATAGAGCTCTGTTCTAAACTATTATAGAAATAGAGCTCTGTTCTAAACTATTATAGAAATAGAGCTCTGTTCTAAACTATTATAGAAATAGAGCTCTGTTCTAAACTATTATAGAAATAGAGCTCTGTTCTAAACTATTATAGAAATGGATTACAATCGAATCATGACTGTACTAATTGATCCTAATTCACTATTAGCAGTATTAAATACCATCATCTATGTTAAAGCGACACTACATCAGTGAAAACGCAAATTTCTACAGAATGTACTTTCCTATTATATGGTATAATTTGTTTCCAAATATTTGCCTCAAATACTGAGTATTTCAACTAATAAACAAACATCGTATATGCGGTTTGTTGACATAACAAAATAATGTAAATAGTGTCAACATCCATGCGTAATACAACCTGTGTATCCTGAACAACACGATTTATGGTACAGATTTACCGTTGTATCTCATTTTGTGCCTATTTATTTGCAAACTATTCTTAGATAAATGATCTCTAAATGACATTATCTCGCATTTAGTATTGACTCCGATGACAAACAAACGTCAATTCAGGAGCATGGATGACCGTCATATGAAATCATACTTTCAATCCACAAAAACACTGTTTATTGATTCAATGTTAGTGTTCGAATGTATTCGGAAGAATTTGTAGCAAGCAATGCATTTATACGTGAAAAAGCTGCATTTTATTTGCTTTTTGCGATGTAATGTCGCTTTAATGTGTTAACCCATACCCTGATATAAAACATCATCTATTTTTCTAAATTTTTTATTCTTACCATAAATATATTAAAGTAAGTTTTTATCAGGGAAAACAGGGTTAAACATGATAGGGGTCATTTTATCAGTTTTTCCTGAAATACCTTATGGGTACAGTTATTGGTTTCTTATCTATTGGTAGCTGATAAGCTATTACATAGTTACTGTATTGGGCTGGAGAACCTGATATGACTGTTTTATTATGAGGGAAAGGGTTAAGATAACATTGTAATCTATGTTGAATGTGGAATAAAAATTAATTTAAAAAACAAACAAGTTGCTATCATACAATTGTAATCTGTAAAAAATCTATACATTATACAGTAAAGAAATCCATCCTTTTTAAAAGTGTTTATATATTATTTTCCTGCCTATCAATCAATTGATAGAGAGAAGAACTATATAAGTTTTCTTTCGTTCTAATCCCTTTCAGTCTACTGCTGTTAAATTATATGTAAAATGTTCAGTCCTTGATTACATGTACAAATACTGAAATAAATAACGTTTAAACTAAGTGTTTAATATACTTGAACATTGTTGAAAAATGTAAATCTTTTCAGACTATGGTAATATTTTTTTCGTTCGGCTTTTCCGTAGTTCCGTTTCTCCGCAACAAAGCAAAGAATAAATAACCTTTAGCAGGTTTTATTAAAATTGTTGCCATGACAAACTGGAGACACTCGCATACACTGAAATTTCGTTAATGTTCACAAACTTTCTTCGACTGTGTGTTTTATGTTTATTTATCGTCGCTACCGGATACCCATATGAGCGACGCCTCCTGAAGAGATTAGTCATTTTAGATTTTGGAGGATAGTGCAATGATACAGAAAGAGACCCAATCCAGAGCCTCCTCTGGTTCTTTTACGTGCACGGTGTAAAGCACCGACACGAGACCTCGGTTTAACGTCCCATCTGAAAGACTGTTAATTTTATTAGGGTCAGACGGGGGATCGAACCTGCGATCCCTGGATTACCAGTCCAGCGTGTTAACCACTGGACTACAGATCCGTCTGTTTTTCTTCGACTGTACAGTAGCGGGCGGGTATAATGAGTTTGTTGTGTTTTGTTTGTTTGTTTGTATTTTGTGGGTTTAAAGTCGCACCAACAGCTTAGGTCATACGGCGACTCTCCAGTTGTTATTGGTGGAGGACGACCCTGGGTGCACCTACGAACAGTATTTAATAATAATAATAAAGACTTTATTTTACATGGACGGGCACCCAGGTAGAACTACCTACCTTCTGTGAACCAGCTGTAGACAGAATTTGACACCTCCCAGTGGGAATCAAACCTACTGCGGTGAGGGGCTAGAGATTTAAAGCCAACAATCCATAACCGCTCGACCCCGGGGAGGGTACGGCCCAGGGGTATAATGTGAGATACTTACAATGAGACCCGTCTGCCGTCCTGTATAGCCGGAGTAGTACTGCTGCTGCCCTCTATGTAACTGTGTATATCCTCCACCGATATACCTACAATACACACAGCTTCACATATCACTACATATAATATGAAAGATCAGATATCAACACCTGCTATATCTGTCAAACACCACTAATACCAAACATATCAAAGAGGTCTCTCTATGTGACTCACGGGACAAGGGTCAGAGGTTACAAGGGTCAGAGGTTATAAAATTGTTCTCAGTGATATGATTGCTTGAGCCTGAGATTTACTCTCGGCTCAACCAATCCGAAAGCTTCAGACTGAATTTGAGAGAAAAAAGTGTGGACTACATCAATGATAAGTTTCTATGTTTCGTTTCCTTTTTTCACGATGCGTGCGTGCGTTACGTTTATTTATCGTCGCTACCAGTTGCCCATATGAGCGACGCCTCCTGAAGATATTAGTCATTTTAGATTTTTGGAGGATAGTGCTATGATACAGAGAGAGACCCATTCCAGAGTCTCCTCTGGTTCTTTTATGTGCACGGTGTAAAGCACCGACACGAGACCTCGGTTAACGTCCCATCTGAAAGACTGTTAATTTTATTAGGGTCAGACGGGGGATCGAACCTGCGATCCCTGGATTACCAGTCCAGCGTGTTACCACTGGACTACAGAACAGTCTGTTTTAGACAGTCACACAAACAGCTTAGTTCATATGAACTTTATGGGTGAAGGAAGATCCAAGGTGGGCCATTTCAGGCAGTATTTTAGGCACAAACAGGTACCCAGGTAGGTAATCCAGGGATCGCAGGTTCGAAACTATGAAACTGCCAACTTTTTCGTATAAATGAGACACGGTCTGAGCGGGGCGCGAACCCGTGACCATCAGTGATGATATGTTACAGTGGTATACAAGTCAGCGACCTTAACCACTCGACCACGGAGGCGGACTGAAACCCAAGACAGAAATATAATATCACGGTGAAACGACTTTGCTCAGACTACTTCAGAAATACCAGAGCTCAAATCGCTTAACCCTTTCAACACATACACACCTCTAAATAGGCTTACAAAAAGTGTAGATCCAGATGAGCCGGCTCGTGACGAACAGTCTCATCAGGATCTGCACTTTTTGCCAGTAATATTACTATTACTCATTTTGATAAATGGACTGGTTCAAATGTAATTTTCTGATTCATTTATTGGTCTAAATATATCATGCACCAGTCCCCATGTCAGTTACTTGGTGTTGAATGGATAACTTGGTGTTGAATGGGTGCACCAGTCCATGTCAGTTACTTGGTGTTGAATGGGTGCACCAGTCCATGTCAGTTACTTGGTGTTGAATGGGTGCACCAGTCCATGTCAGTTACTTGGTGTTGAATGGGTGCACCAGTCCATGTCAGTTACTTGGTGTTGAATGGGTTAAATAAACTCCATTAATTTGAATCACAATTCATCAGGGAAACATTCCATGTAACTATTTGTTTTTGTTTTTAACTTTTAACAACTTATATTAATCAGTCTCGTTGGCGCGGATAAATGCGTAAATGTGGTCAACTATATTTAACATGTACCCATACTCTTACTGCTCTCTGGTATCATTCCTGTAATTCTTTTCAACAGAAACTCCACCTGAAATATAATTTGCTAAAGGTCAAAGATCAATGTCAAGATTTGTGGAAGTTGTGATAGCGCGTTCACTTCCTGTGTGAAAGGCCCAGAATTCGAGTCCCATTGGAGCCGTTACGATTATGCCCTTAGGCAAGGCATTTAAATTCTACATTGCCTCTTCTCTCCCCCTCGTGGCGATGGATTCCATCAGGAATGAGGTCTCGAGAGTGATTAATATAAGTTGTAAGAACTTGTTTCGCAATCGAGCTAAAATAATTTTGTATAAACTAAGATTGAAATGCGTATGACATTGTTGAACTATGTTGCATAATAGAACACTGCTCATTTTCATAATATGGCTTATATACGCATATAGGAATATTGGATTATGACAGTATATTTTCATACATGAACCAATCATAAAAAGGAATGTTTTTGTTGATCATCATCATCATCATCATCATCATCATCATCATCATCATCATCTATAGTGATTGCCTCTTTCCTACATGTGACCATTTCTTCGAGTCAATGAATTTTTTCACACCCTAACATTCTCTCCTGTTTGCACATGGATGTGTACCTCAATGCATGATATATTATGAAGATACGCTACGCCATTTAGGATAAAAAATGCCTTTTGTGTCTACACACACCAGGCATCGACTGGCATCACAACAGCTCCCCATGACATTCCTTACTGTTATATTCACATCTAGCAAGCAAAGAGTTGCACACACACCAGGCATCGACTGGCATCACAACAGCTCCCCATGACATTCCTTACTGTTATGTTATATTTCGGGTTTTACGCCTGCATCAGCACCATTACGGGCTATATCGCCGGCGGGCAGTTTACCTAACAACACCTTTCCTGGGCAGGCTCCAACGGTTAACCAGTACTTGGGTGCACCAACCTCCGTAAGAAACTGCCAACTTTTTCATATAAATGAGACACGACCTGAGCGGGGCTCGAACCCGTGACCATCAGTGATGATAGGTTACAGTGGTATACTAGTCAGCGACCTTAACCACTCGACCACGGAGGCGGACCATTCCTTACTGTTATATTCACGTCTAGCATACAGAGTTGCACACACACCTGGCATCGACTGGCATCACAACAGCTCCCACGACATTCCTTACTGTTATATTCACGTCTAGCATACAGAGTTGCACACACACCGGCATCACAACAGCTCCCATGACATTCCTTACTGTTATATTCACGTCTAGCATACAGAGTTGCACACACACCGGCATCACAACAGCTCCCATGACATTCCTTACTGTTATATTCACGTCTAGCATACAGAGTTGAACACACACCAGGCATCGACTGGCATCACAACAGCTCCCACGACATTCCTTACTGTTATATTCACGTCTAGCATACAGAGTTGCACACACACCGGCATCGACTGGCATCACAACAGCTCCCATGACATTCCTTACTGTTATATTCACGTCTAGCATACAGAGTTGCACACACACCGGCATCGACTGGCATCACAACAGCTCCCATGACATTCCTTACTGTTATATTCACGTCTAGCATACAGAGTTGAACACACACAGGCATCGACTGGCATCACAACAGCTCCCACGACATTCCTTACTGTTATATTCACGTCTAGCATGCAGAGTTGCACACACACCGGCATCGACTGGCATCACAACAGCTCCCATGACATTCCTTACTGTTATTTTCACGTCTAGCATGCAGAGTTGCACACACACCGGCATCGACTGGCATCACAACAGCTCCCATGACATTCCTTACTGTTATTTTCACGTCTAGCATGCAGAGTTGCACACACACCGGCATCGACTGGCATCACAACAGCTCCCATGACATTCCTTACTGTTATTTTCACGTCTAGCATGCAGAGTTGCACACACACCGGCATCGACTGGCATCACAACAGCTCCCATGACATTCCTTACTGTTATTTTCACGTCTAGCATGCAGAGTTGCACACACACCGGCATCGACTGGCATCACAACAGCTCCCATGACATTCCTTACTGTTATTTTCACGTCTAGCATGCAGAGTTGCACACACACCGGCATCGACTGGCATCACAACAGCTCCCATGACATTCCTTACTGTTATTTTCACGTCTAGCATGCAGAGTTGCACACACACCGGCATCGACTGGCATCACAACAGCTCCCATGACATTCCTTACTGTTATTTTCACGTCTAGCATGCAGAGTTGCACACACACCGGCATCGACTGGCATCTTAACAGCTCCCATGACATTCCTTACTGTTATTTTCATGTCTAGCATACAAAGAGTTGAACCGAGTGGAACACGTTGATGATATACACAACTAGACTCGGAACTGATCATGCTCCGCGTGTATTGTTTCTAAATTCAGCCAGGGGCCATAACTCTGTCAAACATAAACCATGAGGAACATGATGACAAACTGCACAACAAGACTTCATAGTGATGCTTCCCCGTGACAAACTGCACAACAACACTTCATAGTGATGCTTCCCCGTGACAAACTGCACAACAAGACTTCATAGTGATGCTTCCCCGTGACAAACTGCACACCAAGACTTCATAGTGATGCTTCCCCGTGACAAACTGCACAACAAGACTTCATAGTGATGCTTCCCCGTGACAAACTGCACACCAAGACTTCATAGTGATGCTTCCCCGTGACAAACTGCACACCAAGACTTCATAGTGATGCTTCCCCGTGACAAACTGCACACCAAGACTTCATAGTGATGCTTCCCCATGACAAACTGCACACCAAGACTTCATAGTGATGCTTCCCCATGACAAACTGCACACCAAGACTTCATAGTGATGCTTCCCCGTGACAAACTGCACACCAAGACTTCATAGTGATGCTTCCCCGTGACAAACTGCACAACAAGACTTCATAGTGATGCTTTCCCGTCAAGTTTCATGAAAATTCCAAACAGAGTTTTCTTGGAGATTAACCCATTTCATTCTGGATACATCTAAAGGCTTTTGCAAACAACATAGATCCAGATCAGCCGCAGCATGACGATGAGTGCTGATCAGGATCTATGTTGTTTGCTACATAGCCAAGTGTCTTAGCAAGATCATCTGAATAGCAAACAGCATAGAGCCTGATCAGACGGCCCGTTCCGGGCGGCCGATATGGCTCTTATGTCCTTTGCAAATACTGTTTGAACGGTATCCAGAATCAAATGGGTTAAGTAATGAAAAAAGGGTACTGCACTTAAAACATTGTATTCTTTAATAAAAGAAAGCCAGTTACCTCAGCAGTGATGGTTTCGGATTTGTATCCGTCAAACTCGGGCAACGTCCTTGGTCTAAAGAATTCAAACACGTCGACAGCGCGCGTCCACACAAGAGTGATGTTAGCTGCATTGTGGTCCTGTAATGTTATATATACATGTCTGAAATACTCGTCTCACTTTATTCAAGTAAACATTCGGTAGATTTATATACACTTCAAACCAAGATGTGTTTTATTTAACATTCGGTAGATTTATATACACATCAAAACAACACATGTTTTATTTAAGTCAACATTCGGTAGATTTATACACACTTCAAACCAACACGTGTTTTATATAACATTCGGTAGATTTATACACACTTCAAAACAACACATGTTTTATTTAAGTCAACATTCGGTAGATTTATACACACTTCAAACCAACACGTGTTTTATATAACATTCGGTAGATTTATATACACATCAAAACAACACATGTTTTATTTAAGTCAACATTCGGTAGATTTATACACACTTCAAACCAACACGTGTTTTATATAACATTCGGTAGATTTATAC
Source organism: Archivesica marissinica (assembly GCA_014843695.1). Taxonomy (NCBI): domain Eukaryota; kingdom Metazoa; phylum Mollusca; class Bivalvia; order Venerida; family Vesicomyidae; genus Archivesica; species Archivesica marissinica. Next base: position 63,204,143 of record CM026402.1, read on the forward strand.
ACACTTCAAAACAACACATGTTTTATTTAAGTCAACATTCGGTAGATTTATACACACTTCAAACCAACACGTGTTTTATATAACATTCGGTAGATTTATATACACATCAAAACAACACATGTTTTATTTAAGTCAACATTCGGTAGATTTATACACACTTCAAACCAACACGTGTTTTATATAACATTCGGTAGATTTATATACACTTCAAAACAACACGTGTTTTATTTAATTCAACATTCAGTAGATTTATACACACTTCAAAACAACATGTGTTTTATTTAATTCAACATTCAGTAGATTTATATACACTTCAAAACAACACGTGTTTTATTTAATTCAACATTCAGTAGATTTATACACACTTCAAAGCAACATGTGTTTTATTTAAGTCAACATTCAGTAGATTTATATACAGACATATTTTCAATTAGTTACAAAACAAAAACACATGCATAGCAAATAATGGATAAGAATAAAAATCTAAATTACAGCTGCTTGTAGTCTCAACAACATATTACCCCACCCATCTCTACAGAGGTGTAAATGTGACAACGGATTGGTTTCTACAAATAATAATTGCAGCATCGAACAATGGAATGTTCTTTTCATTTTTACGTTTATTTATCGTCACTCCCGGTTGCCCATATGAGCGACGACATCTCCTGAAGAGATTAGTCATTTTAAATTTTGGAGGATAGTGCAATGATCTAGACAGAGACCCGTTCCAGAGTCTCCTCTGGTTCTTTTACGTGCACGGTGTAAAGCACCGACATGAGACCTTGGTTTAAAGTTGATGGTGAAAGACTGTTAATTTTATTAGGGTTAGATGGGGAATCAAACCCTTTTTCTGTATTTCATCAATGTATCAAAATGTTTTACACCTAATTTGCATAAAAACCTTCTCATTCAATTGTTATAATAACAACTAATATTTTACAAATTACAAAACAAGTATTTTTGATTAATGACATCATACAAAAAGTATGAATATTAATGAGAATAGAATAATTTTACAATTCATTGGGTTATGAACTACGATCACATGGGCTGAATAAGCCAATCAGAATGGTGATATTGCAAGAAGTTGTTACATCAATAAACTTGATTTCATATCCAATAGGTCAATATGACCCATGAGGTACAACAATTTACAAGTACGAACATAACAAATAGTGGTGACAAATCTTGCGGAGAAGGCATAGTATGCATTGTAACGATGTTATTATTCAATTTTAAAATTAATCACAAGAATATACCATACCAATGATAGCATACCAATGTTCATAATATATATATCAAACCTGCATTTACTTCCATTGTTATATCCCTATGTCATACAGTTAAATTATAATGTCTATATTTACATGCAAGTGTTTAGCTTTTCCCTTCCTGTTCGGATGTCCGTACAGACAGTATATACACTGTTCAAAAGCTTGCTGGTATTCTTCCTGGAACTTTGATACTGGCTCCCTGCCCATCTCCTGCTTCAGTACAGACATGAAGAACAGGAGCAGGGCACCATCTGATTTGGTGCACCAACATCGGCTATTGAAAATGAATAGACGAAAATCAGACATTAAAAAATGTATCAGTGAGCTCTAAGTGAGCTCTAAGCAAGTGAGCTCTAAGTGAGCTCTAAGCGAGCTCTAAGTGAGTTTTACGGTAACGCCAGTTGAGAAAAAAGTATCAATATTGATCTAACAAAAATGTCTGTGTATTTTACGTTTATTTATCGTCGCTACCGGTTGCCCACATGAGCGACGCCTCCTGAAGAGATTAGTCATTTCAGATTTTTGGAGAATAGTGCAATGATACAGACAGATACCCATTCCAGAGTCTCCTCTTGTTCTTTTACGCGCACGAGACCTCGATTTAACGTCCCATCTGAAAGACTTGTTAATTTTATTTGGGTCAGAACGGGGGATCGAACCTGCGATTCCTGGATTACCAGTCCAACGTGTTAACCACTGGACTACAGATCTGTCTGACAAAACCTTTGTTTCCCGGAAATATGTTCTACCAGAAATCAGTGACATGGAGACACTGACCGAGTGTTCTATGATCTAGATCAAAATATATCTATGTCATCTGAAATGCTGTCAACACAAACGTTTCCGGTCTCACATGATCAGTGAAGTCATTTATGACGTCTATTACGACGTAATTTTTGCTCATCTAAATAACAACGTTGTAGCACTATATCTATGCTTGAGCTCGTTTGCCGTATTCATATTAATTGAAACAAAAGATAAAGATCTTAATACAGTGAAATCCCTCTAAACTGAACAGCCTCCGGACTAGAGGAAATGTTCAGTTTGGAGGCGTTTTCGGATTAGAGGGTATGTATGATGCGGGTACAGTCCAATTAGAGCAGTGGTTAGCGCGTTCGCTTCTCACCAATGCAACCCGGGTTTGATCCTCGGACCGGCAAGTATGTGAGATGGTACGGATATCACCAGAGCGGACAGGTGGGTTTTAGTTTAATTTATTAGGGTTTTTTTTACAAACATTTTCTCCGGGTTTCCTCAACACACGAATGACCACATTTACGCTTTCATCCGCGCCAACAAACGTGATTAATATAAGTTGTTGAAACTTGATTCGCAATCGTGTAAAATAAATAAAGTTTAAACTTATTTTCAGGTACAACAAGAAATTATAAGAGTATATACATACATCATTACAGCCAAATCCATTGCCTGGCCGCTAGTGTTTGTAACTGCAGGACAATCAACGCTTACCTGCTGTCATCCATGTACGGCAAATGCTTTGAAAATCGTATTTTATGACACTATTAATACTTGAATGTTTACGGCATGTTGTGATGAGGACATATGTTGGTCAATTATCAAATCAAACGATATGTGACCTGCTCGACTGATCCTTGTTAATTGTCCGATAATCCCGAAGCCATACATTAATCAAAGACAGTTTTAAAAGATAGTTTTCCCCCCCCCGAGGCACTAAATTGTCAATAAACTTCAAATTGTGATTGAATACCGTAAACTGACTGAACGCATTATAGATTATAGTCTATAAGGGAAGTAACTGCTACAGAGCTTCTTAAAATTACAACAAGTGCTTATCTAAAAATAGATATGAAATTTCTGTGTTTTGTTTCTAGAAAATTGATTTTGCTACATGCTACACAGTGCGCACTTACGGCTCAGAGAACATCTTTTTATCGATATTGTCCAAATATAATTAACTGTGCTGTTAATCGCAATGCATCACGCAGACTGGAGATAACACTTTATAATAATAATAATTAAACATCTTTATCACGCCTTTTTATTCTTGCAACAATTCGGTTTTCAGAGGTAATTTGCAATAGAAATGTGGACAAATGGGTCTTAAAACTTGTCGGAGAGTAATCTTAGGGGTCACCATGGTGTAATGTCTATGGTGAATTAAGGTAGAAGGTGATAGATACCCGGTTATGTGGGTCACATTAATCTATAATACTGATATTGTATTATGGTAGGTCTGTCATGTCTGCGAGGGTGTTCATGTGATGATGAACGATATTTAGAAATATTTGACATATCTCTCTCTCCAACCTTACCTGCCGAGGTACCTCTCTCTCCAACCTTACCCTCTCCAACCTTACCTGCCAAGGTACTTCACTCTCCAACCTTACCTGCCGAGGTACTCGTGAGCTATATTTAGCAGCATATGTGATGAGGACATATCTCTCTCTCTCTAACCTTACCTGCCAAGGTACTTCTCTCTCCAACCTTACCTGCCAAGGTACTGGTGAGCTATATTTAGCAGCATATGTGATGAGGACATATCTCTCTCTCCAACCTTACCTGCCAAGGTACTCGTGAGCTATATTTAGCACCATATGTGATGAGGACATATCTCTCTCTCCAACCTTACCTGCCAAGGTACTTCTCTCTCCAACCTTACCTGCCAAGGTACTTCTCTCTCTAACCTTACCTGCCAAGGTACTCGTGAGCTATATTTAGCAGCATATGTGACGAGGACATATCTCTATCTCCAACCTTACCTGCCAAGGTACTTCTCTCTCCAACCTTACCTGCCAAGGTACTTCTCTCTCCAACCTTACCTGCCGAGGTACTCGTGAGCTATATTTAACAGCATATGTGATGAGGACATATCTCTCTCTCTCTCTCTCTCTCTCTCTCTCTCTCTAACCTTACCTGCCGAGGTACTCGTGAGCTATATTTAACAGCATATGTGACGAGGACATATTTTCCACTTTTTCTCCAGCTTCCTTTATTCTTGCTTCATCAATTCTGTCTTCATCTCTAGAAAACAAAATTTTTAAAACAAACAGTTTTAAGGTGTGATATCACCAGTGCATTGATATTGATGACCAAAATTGGCCAAATTACCCATCAGCTATATTTAGTAATTACATTTTGTATTAATTGGCAGCAAGGTGAAAATAAAACACTGACATCTATACAATCTCATTCCATCATTCCAACCCCAACATCTACACAACCTCATTCCAACCCCAACATCTACACAACCTCATTCCATCATTCCAACCCCAACATCTACACAACCTCATTCCATCATTCCAACCCCAACATCTACACAACCTCATTCCATCATTCCAACCCAGATATCTACACAACCTCATTCCAACATTCCAACCCCAACATCTACACAACCTCATTCCATCATTCCAACCCCAACATCCACATAACCTCATTCCATCATTCCAACCCCAACATCTACACAACCTCATTACATCATTGCAACCCAGATATCTACACAACCTCATTACATCATTGCAACCCAGATATCTACACAACCTCATTCCATCATTCCAACCCAGATATTTGCTCAACTTGATTCATCCACATAGGAGTCTAATACCATCTCTCTCACAGAGTCTATGGCGATCTCTGTGATACTCTCTGGTAGACAACTTACTGTTTTATGATACGATACAGCAGTATCCATGGTAACACAGAGTCTATGACCATCTCTGTGATACTCTCTGGTAGACAACTTACTGTTTTATGATACGATACAGCAGTATCCATGGTAACACAGAGTCTATGACCATCTCTGTGATACTCTCTGGTAAGCACATATTCACATTGATCAGTTTGATCAGGTTCTCACAGAGCCTTGTCAACTTTGCCGATGTCAGAGCCGTTGATATAGTAACGTTTCTTTTGAATATCCTGCAAAATACAAATGTTTCAATACTGTTAGTCAATCTAAACAGATGTGTTTTGTATAAACTAGAAATAGTACAACAGGAAGTGGCAAATATAGACAGAAATGATGGCAAAATATTTAATATCAACACTCTTACAGGAAGTGGCAAATATGGACAGAAATGATGGCAACATATTTAATATCAACACTCTTAGTCTTACAGGAAGTGGCAAATATAGACAGAAATGATGGCAAAATATTTAATATCAACACTCTTACAGGAAGTGGCAAATATGGACAGAAATGATGGCAACATATTTAATATCAACACTCTTAGTCTTACAGGAAGTGGCAAATATAGACAGAAATGATGGCAAAATATTTAATATCAACACTCTTACAAGTGGTATATATCGACAGAAATGATGGCAAATGTCAACACTCTTACAAGAAGTGACAGAAATGATGACAAATGTCAACACTCTTACAAGAAGTGGCAGATATCGACAGAAATGATGACAAATGTCAACACTCTTACAAGAAGTGGTAGATATCGACAGAAATGATGACAGAAGTCAACACTCTTACAAGTGGTAGATATCAACAGAAATGATGACAAATGTCAACACTCTTACAAGAAGTGGCAGATATCGACATTGGGTCTCACGGGAGATTAATCTAAAGTTGTAAGAGCTTGTTACGCAATCAAACTAACATACATTTCGTTTGTATATGTCTGGAGTTTGAGGTCACACCATCAGCTTAGGTCATATGGCGACTCTCCAGCTATTATTGGTGGAGGAAGCTTAGGTCATATGGCGACTCTCCAGCTATTATTGGTGGAGGAAGCTTAGGTCATATGGCGACTCTCCAGCTTTTATTGGTGGAGGAAGCTTAGGTCATATGGCGACTCTCCAGCTATTATTGGTGGAGGAAGCTTAGGTTATATGGCGACTCTCCAGCTATTATTGGTGGAGGAAGCTTAGGTCATATGGCGACTCTCCAGCTATTATTGGTGGAGGAAGCTTAGGTCACATGGCGACTCTCCAGTTATTATTGGTGGAGGAAGACCCAGGTGCACCTCTGAGCAGTATTTCACGCACCCGGGTAGAACCACCGACCTTCTGTAAGCCAAACTCTTACCTCTGCATGTAACGGAATATACTGATCATGGTTTTCACCCAGCTCGATCTCTCCTCCGACTTACAGGCACGTCTATACATCTGGTAACACTCGTTGAACGACTCTTCACCCCATACTAGACAATTCTTAAAACATACAAATCACAAATTCCGTATGTACGCCCCTGTATGCATTTAAACATAATGTGTTTTACATAGAGATATTCTGACACGGCTCATCCTTGAGGGTGACATAGGTAAAAAAGTCGCCCTAGGGATCGTGACTTCACCCCAGGGGCCCCATTTCTCCCTAAAAAAGTTGTTTTTATATAGAAAATTTTGTTAAATGCAACACTGCCCCTTCGAGCAGTATTCCAGGCGTGAATGAGCACCCAGGTAGAACCATTAACCTGCCAGCTGAATAGCTTCCTCATATGAAAGATTTGATACCCTCAGTGGGATTTTTAGTTTATACAAATTTATTTTAGCTCGATTGCGAAATAAAGTTCTTTCAACTTATATTAATCACTCTCGAGACCTCATTCCTGATGGAATCCATCGCCACAAGAGAGAGAAGAGGCAACGTGGAATTTAAATGCCTTGCCTAAGGGCATAATCGTAACAGCTCCAGCGGGGCTCGAACTCCGGACCGTTCGCACCTGAAGCGAACGCGCATCCACTGTGCTATCATGACTTCCACTAGTGGGATTTGAACCAATAACGAGGAGAGGCAAGCAATTTGAAGTCAATGACAGTAATCACTCGACCACGGAGGTCCTCGAACAACTATTTGTAAATTACCTCCCATTATAGATATTTATTTACAAAATCATCAATAACTTTGTAAATAGTGGTGTACTTTGTGTGTTTTATGTTTATTTATCGTCGCTACCGGTTGCCCATATGAGCGAGGCCTCCTGAAGAGATTAGTCACTAGATTTTTGGAGGATAATGCAATGATACAGACAGAGACCCATTCCAGAGTATCCTCTGGTTCTTTTACATGCACAGTGTAAAGCACCGACACCAGATCTCGGTTTAACGTCCCATCTGAAAGACTGTTAATTTTATTATGGTCAGACGGGGGATCGAACCTGCAATCTGGATTACCAGCATGTTAACCACTGGACTACAGATCCGTCTGTTAGCGGTTTACTAAACCGCACACTGGGATATATGAATTGTATTTTTCCATTTGATGAAAAAAACGGATAGAGACTGTGGTTAGTGGGAAGTGCCAAATCACGGCTATGGTCTGGATAGTTCCCTGAAATGTAGACGATCACAAACAAATGCAGCAACCTCTCGATGTATGCTTGTTTATACTCACAATATTTAATGACAATCCTCGATTTTATTATATATAAATAATTAAGATATATCGCGGGTTAATAGTTTCCATCTTAACTTTAAACTCAATGTAGTTCATACCCCAATGGAAACTATTAACCCGCGATTCATTGCTTATATTTATATTAATTTTTTTTTTCAAATGAGACAAAGAAAATATAGCATACTTTGTATTTTTTACCAGATTTGCAACTCACCGTGTGCCGAAATAGGTAAATAGATCATCCTTGGAACAGCATAAACTGTCAGACGCGTCTTTTTTCATGACAAACGCTGCCTAACACTACGCATGAGTAACTTCGAGTGCGCATGTCAGCTGCATATTAGACAAAAACCCTCATACGAAAATGTATACAATCAGTGCACATACGTTCATCGAAGGAAATGCAATAGCGATGCAACACTTACATGCAAATCCTCGGTTTTATACAGAGATTCCTGTAACATGATCAGTTGGGCCTGTCTCTCGCCCGGGTCACTCGTCATTTTCACCATCTAATAAAAAGAATAAATAAAAAATTCGAAATTGAGGAAAACAAATATTTATCCATAAAAAACAATCCACTTATACACAAACAGCTTACAATGAACATTTGCTCGAGCGAGCTAATTAAAACATACAGTCTATCCGCTATGTCAAAGTCGGTTATGTCAAATTCTCTGGTTATCTCGCAGTCGGATCAAATTCCCGTTTCAGACACTATCATTTTACATAATACTGGCTCTGTTTATATCGAATTTCGTTAAGTCAAACATCAGTTATGTCGAAGTATTTTGTTTGGTCCGACGGAATTAGACATAACTATATCTCTATAACCTCTATAAATACAGAACTGTATCTCTATAACCTCCATGAATACAGAACTATATCTCTACTACCTATGTAAATAAAGAAATCTATCTATATATATACTCATAATGAAATATTTCTTGATAACCTCTGTAAATAAAGAAATCTATCTATATATATACTCATAATAACCTCTGTAAATAAAGAAATATAACTCTATAGCCTCTATAAATAAGATCACTATACTCTCCATAAATACAGAAATCCATCTCTATAATCTCCATAAATACAGAAACCTATCTCTATAATCTCCATAAATACAGAAATCTATCTCTATAATCTCCATAAATACAGAAATCTATCTCCATAATCTCCATAAATACAGAAACCTATCTCTATAATCTCCATAAATACAGAAACCTATCTCTATAATCTCCATAAATACAGAAATCTACCTCTATAATCTCCATAAATACAGAAACCTATCTCTATAATCTCCATAAATACAGAAATCTATCTCTATAATCTCCATAAATACAGAAACCTATCTCTATAATCTCCATAAATACAGAAATCTATCTCTATAACATCCATAGATACAGAAATCTACCTCTATAATCTCCATAGATACAGAAATCCATCTCTATAAACTCCATAAATACAGAAATCTATCTCTATAACATCCATAGATACAGAAATCTATCTCTATAAACTCCATAGATACAGAAATCTATCTCTATAACATCCATAGATACAGAAATCTATCTCTATAAACTCCATAGATACAGAAATATATCTCTATAAACACCATAGATACAGAAATCTATCTCTATAAACTCCATAAATACAGAAATATATCTCTATAACCTCCATAGATACAGAAATCTATCTCTATAACTCCATAGATACAGAAATATATCTCTATAACCTCCATAAATACAGAAATCTATCTCTATAATCTCCATAAATACAGAAATCTATCTCTATAATCTCCATAGATACAGAAATCTATCTCTATAACATCCATAGATACAGAAATCTATCTCTATAAACTCCATAGATACAGAAATCTACCTCTATAACCTCCATAGATACAGAAATATATCTCTATAATCTCCATAGATACAGAAATATATCTCTATATCCTCCATAGATACAGAAATCTATCACTATAGTGTCTATAAATAAAGAAATATATCTCTATAATCTCCATAGATACAGAAACCTATCTCTATAAACTCCATAGATACAGAAATCTATCTCTATAACATCCATAGATACAGAAATCTATCTCTATAAACTCCATAGATACAGAAATCTATCTCTATAAACACCATAGATACAGAAATCTATCTCTATAAACTCCATAAATACAGAAATATATCTCTATAACCTCCATAGATACAGAAATCTATCTCTATAACTCCATATATACAGAAATCCATCTCTATAAACTCCATAAATACAGAAATCTATCTCTATAACATCCATAGATACAGAAATCTATCTCTATAAACTCCATAGATACAGAAATATATCTCTATAAACTCCATAGATACAGAAATCTATCTCTATAACATCCATAGATACAGAAATCTATCTCTATAAACTCCATAGATACAGAAATATATCTCTATAAACTCCATAGATACAGAAATCTATCTCTATAACATCCATAGATACAGAAATCTATCTCTATAAACTCCATAGATACAGAAATATATCTCTATAAACACCATAGATACAGAAATCTATCTCTATAAACTCCATAAATACAGAAATATATCTCTATAACCTCCATAGATACAGAAATCTATCTCTATAACTCCATAGATACAGAAATATATCTCTATAACCTCCATAAATACAGAAATCTATCTCTATAATCTCCATAAATACAGAAATCTATCTCTATAATCTCCATAGATACAGAAATCTATCTCTATAACATCCATAGATACAGAAATCTATCTCTATAAACTCCATAGATACAGAAATCTACCTCTATAACCTCCATAGATACAGAAATATATCTCTATAATCTCCATAGATACAGAAATATATCTCTATATCCTCCATAGATACAGAAATCTATCACTATAGTGTCTATAAATAAAGAAATATATCTCTATAATCTCCATAGATACAGAAACCTATCTCTATAAACTCCATAGATACAGAAATCTATCTCTATAACATCCATAGATACAGAAATCTATCTCTATAAACTCCATAGATACAGAAATCTATCTCTATACACCATAGATACAGAAATCTATCTCTATAAACTCCATAAATACAGAAATATATCTCTATAACCTCCATAGATACAGAAATCTATCTCTATAAACTCCATAAATACAGAAATATACTCTATAACCTCCATAGATACAGAAATCTATCTCTATAACTCCATAGATACAGAAATATATCTCTATAACCTCCATAAATACAGAAATCTATCTCTATAATCTCCATAAATACAGAAATCTATCTCTATAACCTCCATAGATACAGAAATCTATCTCTATAACATCCATAGATACAGAAATCTATCTCTATAAACTCCATAGATACAGAAATCTACCTCTATAACCTCCATAGATACAGAAATATATCTCTATAATCTCCATAGATACAGAAATATATCTCTATATCCTCCATAGATACAGAAATCTATCACTATATGTCTATAAATAAGAAATATCTCTATAACTCCATAATACAGAAATCTATCTCTATAAACTCCATAGATACAGAAATCTATCTCTATAACATCCATAGATACAGAAATCTATCTCTATAAACTCCATAGATACAGAAATCTATCTCTATAAACACCATAGATACAGAAATCTATCTCTATAAACTCCATAAATACAGAAATATATCTCTATAACCTCCATAGATACAGAAATCTATCTCTATAACTCCATAGATACAGAAATCCATCTCTATAAACTCCATAAATACAGAAATCTATCTCTATAACATCCATAGATACAGAAATCTATCTCTATAACATCCATAGATACAGAAATCTATCTCTATAAACTCCATAGATACAGAAATCTATCTCTATAAACACCATAGATACAGAAATCTATCTCTATAAACTCCATAGATACAGAAATATATCTCTATAAACTCCATAGATACAGAAATCTATCTCTATAACTCCATAGATACAGAAATCTATCTCTATAAACTCCATAAATACAGAAATCTATCTCTATAACACCATAGATACAGAAATCTATCTCTATAAACTCCATAAATACAGAAATATATCTCTATAACCTCCATAGATACAGAAATCTATCTCTATAACTCCATAGATACAGAAATATATCTCTATAACCTCCATAAATACAGAAATCTATCTCTATAATCTCCATAAATACAGAAATCTATCTCTATAATCTCCATAGATACAGAAATCTATCTCTATAACATCCATAGATACAGAAATCTATCTCTATAAACTCCATAGATACAGAAATCTACCTCTATAACCTCCATAGATACAGAAATATATCTCTATAATCTCCATAGATACAGAAATATATCTCTATATCCTCCATAGATACAGAAATCTATCACTATAGTGTCTATAAATAAAGAAATATATCTCTATAATCTCCATAGATACAGAAACCTATCTCTATAAACTCCATAGATACAGAAATCTATCTCTATAACATCCATAGATACAGAAATCTATCTCTATAAACTCCATAGATACAGAAATCTATCTCTATAAACACCATAGATACAGAAATCTATCTCTATAAACTCCATAAATACAGAAATATATCTCTATAACCTCCATAGATACAGAAATCTATCTCTATAACTCCATAGATACAGAAATATATCTCTTAACCTCCATAGATACAGAAATCTATCACTATAGTGTCTATAAATAAAGAAATCTATCTCTATAATCTCCATAGATACAGAAATCTATCTCTATAACATCCATAGATACAGAAATCTATCTCTATAAACTCCATAGATACAGAAATCTACCTCTATAACCACCATAGATACAGAAATCTATCTCTATAATCTCCATAGATACAGAAATATATCTCTATATCCTCCATAGATACAGAAATCTATCACTATAGTGTCTATAAATAAAGAAATCTATCTCTATAATCTCAATAGATACAGAAATCTATCTCTATAACCTCCATAGATACAGAAATCTATCTCTATAACATCCATAGATACAGAAATCTATCTCTATAAACTCCATAGATACAGAAATCTATCTCTATAAACTCCATAGATAAAGAAATCTACCTCTATAACCTCCATAAATACAGAAATATATCTCTATAACCTCCATAGATACAGAAATATATCTCTATAATCTCCATAGATACAGAAATCTATCTCTATATCCTCCATAGATACAGAAATCTATCACTATAGTGTCTATAAATAAAGAAATCTATCTCTATAATCTCAATAGATACAGAAATCTATCTCTATAACCTCCATAGATACAGAAATATATCTCTATAACCTCTATAGATACAGAAATATATCTCTATAACCTCCATAGATACAGAAATCTATCTCTATAAACACCATAGATACAGAAATCTATCTCTATAAACTCCATAGATACAGAAATATATCTCTATAACCTCCATAGATACAGAAATCTATCACTATAATGTCTATAAATAAAGAAATCTACCTCTATAATCTCCATAGATACAGAAATCTATCTCTATAACCTCCATAGATACAGAAATCTACCTCTATAATGTCTATAAATAAAGAAATCTATCTCTATAATCTCCATAGATACAGAAATATATCTCTATAATGTCTATAAATAAAGAAATCTATCTCTATAATCTCCATAGATACAGAAATCTATCTCTATAATGTCTATAAATAAAGAAATCTATCTCTATAATCTCCATAGATACAGAAATCTATCTCTATTACCTCCATAGATAAAGAAACCTATCTCTATAATGTCCATAAATAAAGAAATCTATCTCTATAATCTCCATAGATACAGAAATCTATCTCTATAATGTCTATAAATAAAGAAATCTATCTCTATAATGTCTATAAATAAAGAAATCTATCTCTATAACATGAAATCTACTTCAACAATAACGAAATCTATGAATAGAACTTCTATAAATAAAGAAATATACCTCTATAACTTCTATAAATATGAAATCTATCTCTATCTGTCTACCTGTTAACAGGCATATATAAAACATTACCTTTTGTTTTTCCGCAGTAAAATTAAGCAGTAGTATCTCCACGACCTTTTGGAAATTTTTCTTCTCATACAATTTCTCCGTCTCCTCCACAGATCGCGTCTGCTGCAGTAGTTCTTGTTGCCATTTCACGACCTCTGTAACACCAATATACTCCCCTCGTTTTGACAAGTTATTTAGTAAAATATGGCTCTTTGACATAAAAATCCCTTTATTTTGACGAACTGATCCCAAAATCTGCTATCAACAAGGGTCAACTACTGACTATTACCAATGTTCCTAGTTTGAAGAACAAATATGGTTTTTTGGAAATTGGAATTCCTATGACCTTGACTCATGACCCCAAAATCAATAGAGGTCATCTAGTAATCAATGAGAATGGTGACTATCTACTGACCATGACCTATATTCATATAAAGTTTGAAGACTGTGTACCAAATGCTTGACAACATATTTAGTGGAAATGATTTCCTGTGACCTTGACCTACTGACCCTAAGATCAACAGGCTTCATGTACTGACCAGCCAATGTACCTACACAGTTTGAGGACGGTAAACACATTTTGCTCCATTAGATATTAATCGCTATCATTTCTTAATTGTAAGGCATCAATGACCTTGAACTCTGACCCATTGACCCCAAAATCCAGGGATGAAATGCTAGCAAGGACAAATGTGACTATAAATACATAAAATACAAGTCATTTAGCTATCAATCAGTGGATAAGCAGTCAGTATATCTACCCCACCTCCATAGAGATTACTGGTGTACATATACTACAATATCTCCATAGAGATCTACCCCACCTCCATAGAGAGTACTGGTGTACATATACTACTATATCTCCATACATATCTACCCCACCTCCATAGAGAATACTGGTGTACATATACTACAATATCTCCATACATATCTACCCCACCTCCATAGAGATTACTGGTGTACATATACTACTATATCTCCATACATATCTACCCCACCTCCATAGAGATTACTGGTGTACATATACTACTATATCTCCATACATATCTACCCCACCTCCATAGAAATAATGGTGTACATATACTACTATATCTCCATACATATCTACCCTACGTCCATAGAGATTACTGGTGTACATATACTACTATATCTCCATACATATCTACCCCACCTCCATAGAAATAATGGTGTACATATACTACTATATTTCCATACATATCTACCCCACCTCCATAGAGATTACTGGTGTACATATACTACTATATTTCCATACATATCTACACCACCTCCATAGAAATAATGGTGTACATATACTACTATATCTCCATACATATCTACCCTACCTCCATAGAGATTACTGGTGTACATATACTACTATATCTCCATACATATCTACCCTACCTCCATAGAGATAATGGTGTACATATACTACTATATCTCCATACATATCTACCCTACCTCCATAGAGATTACTGGTGTACATATACTACTATATCTCCATACATATCTACCCTACCTCCATAGAGATTACTGGTGTACATATACTACTATATCTCCATACATATCTACCCCACCTCCATAGAAATAATGGTGTACATATTCTACTATATCTCCATACATATCTACCCACCTCCATACATATCTACCCCACCTCCATACAGATTACTGGTGTACATATTAGGCTCAACCATATCAAACAATAATAATGAAAGAACATTCCATGCAGTACATCAATTTATAGGTAAATCTAAATGTTTTGACTGAAGTATCTTCCAGGATCTCAGCAAGGATTCCAGTATCACTAGTCATTCCATTGTCACTCTCCTTTCCAATTCTTATTGTTTCCCCCCTATTCTTACAGTAAAACCTCTCTTAAGCAGCCAGTGAGGGGAAAGGCCATTTTTGGCTACTTACTGGAGGTGACCTGTTAACGGAGGGAACTCACGTTTGATAACCCAACTTGACTAAACCTTTATATTTGTTGTATAGATGTATGTTTGTGTTATTTATAGTTTATTCACAGGTTATTGATATAGTCCTCCATGATCTCATGTTTCCTCTTTAACAGTTTAATGTCTCCGGACTATATCTGGGTCCTACCGGGGCCAAACTCTTTTGCCACTTTCCTGGAGCTTTTACCAGAATCGAGGCTTTATATTACTTTACCCGATCATTAAAGTGTCTGCACTTTCCATATTTTTGAAGACATGTGTGCAATAACAACGAATATTTTATCATTTCTTGATTTGCAATAGCTAATAATTAATAGAAACAAATCAAATTGAGCCTTGTTCCATCAATTTTTCAAACCTAAGACAGAATAATTACCCATATTACAAAATAATTTAATCCCTGGAACATGAATAAAATAAAAGAATCGATTAAAGAAGGCGATAATGATATGGAAAATGGCAGTTTTGAGTGGAAAATGGCAGTTTAGAGTGGATAATGGCAGTTTCGAGTGGAAAATGGCAGTTTCGAGTGGAAAATGGCAGTTTAGAGTGGAAAGTGGCATTTTAGAGTGGAAAATGGCATTTTAAAAGTGTAAAATGGCATTTTAGAGTGGAAAATGACAATTTCTTGGAGATTCATTAATCGTATTCTGGCCGTTTAGACCGACCGTTGACCAGGTGAGAGAGGTGACCGTCAAATAGAGGTCAAATATATACGGTAAGAAAATCTCTCTGGAGGAAATGAACTGGCTCGTTTATTGGAGGTGACCGTTTATTGGAGGTGACTATACAATCCACCTCAGACTACTATAAGTATTCCTTTTACCCCAGAACCATAATACACTGGAACTCCCTTCCCGCTTCTGCAGTAGTACTACCTCTCCCCGAGTTCAGCCTGGCGGTTAGCCAGTTGAACATGTCTCCCTATAGAAAGTCTGCCCTGTTTTTATCTGATTTTAACATTCTGTATATATATCCTGTTCTTTTATCTTTTACTCCACTAACAGTCTTGTCGGTGACGCGCAAAGGTCTAGGTCCCCAGCAGGGGTTTGACTATCAGGAAGATAGAAGATAGATAGACCATTAGTGGAGGTTATATTGTACTTTTCCTATTATTCTTAGAAGTGAACTTCAGTTGAACGTGAAATAGCAATTTGCTTTTAACACTTATTGCAGGGATCAATTTAGAAGGCGATGTGAGCGAAATAGTCGCCCTAGGGACCCTGACTTCGCCCTCTAGGGGACCCACTTCTCCCTAAATATTTGTTGTTTTTTTTGTTTTGTTTTTTACAATTTTCATACAAAATTTTATCCAGTAAGATACACTGGCCCATTATAAAGTACTCCTTCTATTCAAATGTATTTAATGGTCATACTGTGCATTTTAACCATATTTTGTTGACATCTATTAAATAACACCATTTAAGGACGCGACTACGCTCTCTCACTTCTCCCAAAAATTCTGACCTAGAATGAACCCTGCGTAGTGCTAAGCTATATTTTCTCCCTCTACATTCATACAAGCATTTAGCAACAATGCAGTTGCAGCCATATTTCGTCACATTTCATGTAATAACGAGATCGCCATTCTGTGTACCGATTTCTAGTGTGCAGTGGAGAGAACCTCAATAAGCCACAAGCTTCCCATTCAATCCACTTGTCTTTATTGTACGCATTATCATGTATGCATTATCATGTACACATTATCATGTACGCATTATCATGTACGCATTATCATGTACGCAGTATCATGTACGCATTATCATGTACACATTATCATGTACGCATTATCATGTACACATTATCATTTATTGTATACTATTATCATGTACGCATTATCATGTACGCATTATCGCATTATCATGTACGCATTATCATGTACGCATTATCATGTACGCATTATCATGTACGCATTATCATGTACGCATTATCATGTACGCAGTATCATGTATGCATTATCATGTTCACATTATCATGTTCACATTATCATGTACGCATTATCATGTACGCATTATCATGTACGCATTATCATGCACGCATTATCATGTACGCATTATCATGCACGCATTATCATGTACGCATTATCATGTACGCATTATCATGTTCGCATTATCATGTACGCATTATCATGTACGCATTATCATGTATGCATTATCATGTTCACATTATCATGTACGCATTATCATGTATGCATTATCATGTACGCATTATCATGTTCGCATTATCATGTACGCATTATCATGTACGCATTATCATGTACGCATTATCATGTATGCATTATCATGTACGCATTATCATGTATGCAGTATCATGTATGCATTATCATGTATGCATTATCATGTTCACATTATCATGTACGCATTATCATGTATGCATTATCATGTTCACATTATCATGTACGCATTATCATGTATGCATTATCATGTACACATTATCATGTACGCATTATCATGTACGCATTATCATTTATTGTATACTATTATCATGTACGCATTATCATGTACGCATTATCATTTATTGTATACTATTATCATGTACGCATTATCATGTACGCATTATCACATTATCATGTACGCATTATCATGTACGCATTATCATGTACGTATTATCATGTACGCATTATCATGTACGCATTATCATGTACGCATTATCATGTACGCATTATCATGTACGCATTATCATGTACACATTATCATGTACGCATTATCATGTACGCATTATCATGTACGCATGATATGTACGCATTATCATGTACGTATTATCATGTATGCATTATCATTTATTATATACTATTATCATGACGAATAAATCATGTTTTTTACAGACAGATCTGTAGTCCAGTGGTTAACATGTTGAACTGGTAATCCAGGAATCGCAGGTTTGATCCCTCGTCTGACCCTAATAAAATTAACAGTCTTTCAGATGGGACGTTAAACCGAGGTCTTGTGTCGGTGCTTTACAACGTACACTTAAAAGAACCAGAGGAGATTCTGGAATGGGTCTCTGTCTGTATCATTGCACTATCCTCCAAAAACCCAAAATGACTAATCTCTTCAGGAGGCGTCGCTCATATGGGCAACCGGTAGCGACGATAAATAAACGTAAAACACACAAATAAATTATGTTTAAACCCATTTTGGTTTGGCTAAGACAAGATTAAAACAGGACATATTTATAATCAAGTGCGTACGTATATAAGTTTATTTAAAGTCGCCACCGCATAAATGCATTTTGGGCGACGTATCAAGTGTGTCACGTAGCACATCCATATACCTACCTATATCCACAAAGTTGTCTACCGTACAGTTAGGTATGTAAGCATGATTCACAGTCATCTCTTCCTTCTCATACTCCAAATATTCTTTAATCTGAACACAAATCAGTAAAGAAGAATAGAGTTTACATATTTAGTTTATACAAATTTATTTTAGATCGTTTGCGGAACAAGTTCTTACAACAGATATTAATCACTCTCGAGACCTCATTCCTGATGGAATCCATCACCATGAAGGAGAGAGAAGAGGCATGTGGAATTTAAATGCCTTGCCTAAGGGCACACTCGTAACGGCTCCAGCGGGGCTCGAACTCCAGACCTTTCGCACCTGAAGCGAATGCTATCACAATTTCCACATATTTAAATACGATAATGTTGTAAAAACGAAACCAAACTGTTGCTAACATCCTGAAATACCACTAAGTTTGTAATGACAGAACCGTCCGATCACGTTAATTTTCATAAATTGAATGTGCAAAACATTCCATGCTCTCTACTTTACGTTAGAGAAACGTTCATGTTGTGTGTAAATGAAAGTTAATTCTCTCTGCTTGATGAAAATGTCCTACATTACAAAATGTAGTCAGTCAGGTTACTCAGTTATAATCATATAAATATTATCTAACTGCATATCTCAATTGCGAACTTGGGTATCCACACATGCAAGAGTTCGCTTAAAAAACGATTATTGAAAATCGCCAAAAAAGCTCACATAAATATTGAATGATCCAGAAATGCAAAATGTTGATATTTTAGAAATTCACTAAACTCCTTTATTGCTGCCTCTAAATCACGTGATAGCGCAGTGGATGTGCATTCGCTTCAGGTGCGAAAGGTCTGGAGTTCGAGCCCCACTGGAGCCGTTACGATTGTGCCCTTAGGCAAGGCATTTAAATTCCACGTTGCCTCTTCTCTCTCCCTCGTGGCGATGGATTCCTATGGATTTATATAAGTTGAAATAACTTGTTTCGCAATCGAGCTAAAATAAATTTGTATAAACTAAATCACACTGGGATGTATGTATGATCTGTGAATTTGTGTTCATATTTGGGTTCCAATTTTAGGTGCACAATATGATGACATTGCAATATAACCAGTTATATTCTGCATATATATCCGGCAATAATGCACTTTAGTAGAGTTCTGTAAGACTTGGTCTTTCATTCTTATCATTTATTGTGTATTTATGTCATATGTAGCTGTAAATAATTAAACACACCCATTTTTGAACCCGGGTTCACAATTTGAACAACTTTGAAAGAGCAATGTACATCGATCATTCCTACCAGGCTTCGTCAAAATCCGACTGAGAGACGGTTTGTGAGAAAATCTTTTAAGAATTTGTGCTATTTTTAGACGGCGGCCATCTTGGACGTCAGGGGAACATTATTTTAACAACTTTGGAAAGGCTTCACTTATACAAGTACAGTTTCTTGAACATTGGCTGATCAGGTCATGAGCAGACGCTTGAAATCCCTCATAAAAGGTTGACCTTTTGACGATTTGGCGGCCATCTTGGATAACGCAATTGCATTAGAGTGATCGTAATCGCCTCGCCTTTCGACTTGATATATGACTGACCATATTCGCTCAAATATAATATTTGACCTATATTTGACCAACCGGCCATGCTCATATTTTATCCTGGGGCCACCATTTGAACAACTTTGAAAGAGCATTGTACATCCATCATTCCTACCGAGATTTGTCAAAATCCGGCTGGCGGTTCGCGAGAAGATTTTTAATGAATTTATGCTATTGTTATTATAAGACAGCGGCCATCTTGGATTACGTAATGACATGATTTTAACAATTATGTAATCCCCCATCTACCCAAGTATCATGACCATAAATGGCGGATATAGACCCAATGGTTATGGAGGAGAAGATCCACCTACCCCAGTATCATGACCATAAATGGTGGATATAGACCCAATGGTTACGGAGGAGAAGATCCACCTACCCCAGTATCATGACCATAAATGGTGGCTATAGACTCAATGGTTACGGAGGAGAAGATCCACCTACCCAAGTATCATGACCATAAATGGTGGACATAGACCCAATGGTTACTGAGGAGAAGATCCACCTACCCCAGTATCATGACCATAAATGGTGGCTATAGACCCAATGGTTACGGAGGAGAAGATCCACCTACCCAAGTATCATGACCATAAATGGTGGACATAGACCCAATGGTTACGGAGGAGAAGACCAATGGTTACGGAGGAGAAGACCAATGGTTACTGAGGAGAAGACCAATGGTTACTGAGGAGAAGACCAATGGTTACTGAGGAGAAGATCAATGGTTACGGAGGAGAAGACCAATGGTTACTGAGGAGAAGACCAATGGTTACGGAGGAGAAGATCAATGGTTACGGAGGAGAAGACCAATGGTTACGGAGGAGAAGACCAATGGTTACTGAGGAGAAGACCAATGGTTACGGAGGAGAAGATCAATGGTTACTGAGGAGAAGACCAATGGTTACGGAGGAGAAGACCAATGGTTACGGAGGAGAAGATCAATGGTTACGGAGGAGAAGACCAATGGTTACGGAGGAGAAGACCAATGGTTACTGAGGAGAACACCAATGGTTACTGAGGAGAAGACCAATGGTTACGGAGGAGAAGACCAATGGTTACGGAGGAGAAGATCAATGGTTACGGAGGAGAAGATCAATGGTTACGGAGGAGAAGATCAATGGTTACGGAGGAGAAGATCAATGGTTACGGAGGAGAAGACCAATGGTTACGGAGGAGAAGACCAATGGTTACTGAGGAGAAGATCCACCTACCCAAGTATCATGACCATAAATGGTGGCTATAGACCCAATGGTTACGGAGGAGAAGACCAATGGTTACTGAGGAGAAGATCCACCTACCCCAGTATCATGACCATAAATGGTGGATATAGACCCAATGGTTACTGAGGAGAAGATCCACCTACCCCAGTATCATGACCATAAATGGTGGCTATAGACGCAATGGTTACGGAGGAGAAGATCCACCTACCCCAGTATCATGACCATAAATGGTGGCTATAGACGCAATGGTTACGGAGGAGAAGATCCACCTACCCCAGTATCATGACCATAAATGGTGGCTATAGACGCAATGGTTACGGAGGAGAAGATCCACCTACCCCAGTATCATGACCATAAATGGTGGATATAGACCCAATGGTTACGGAGGAGAAGATCCACCTACCCCAGTATCATGACCATAAATGGTGGATATAGACCCAATGGTTACGGAGGAGAAGATCCACCTACCTCAGTATCATGACCATAAATGGTGGCTATAGACCCAATGGTTACGGAGGAGAAGACCAATGGTTACTGAGGAGAAGATCAATGGTTACGGAGGAGAAGACCAATGGTTACGGAGGAGAAGACCAATGGTTACTGAGGAGAAGACCAATGGTTACTGAGGAGAAGATCAATGGTTACTGAGGAGAAGACCAATGGTTACTGAGGAGAAGATCCACCTACCCAAGTATCATGACCATAAATGGTGGCTATAGACCCAATGGTTACTGAGGAGAAGATCCACCTACCCCAGTATCATGACCATAAATGGTGGCTATAGACCCAATGGTTACGGAGGAGAAGACCAATGGTTACGGAGGAGAAGATCAATGGTTACGGAGGAGAAGACCAATGGTTACGGAGGAGAAGATCAATGGTTACGGAGGAGAAGATCAATGGTTACGGAGGAGAAGACCAATGGTTACTGAGGAGAAGATCCACCTACCCAAGTATCATGACCATAAATGGTGGCTATAGACCCAATGGTTACGGAGGAGAAGACCAATGGTTACTGAGGAGAAGATCAATGGTTACGGAGGAGAAGACCAATGGTTACGGAGGAGAAGACCAATGGTTACTGAGGAGAAGATCAATGGTTACTGAGGAGAAGACCAATGGTTACGGAGGAGAAGATCCACCTACCCAAGTATCATGACCATAAATGGTGGCTATAGACCCAATGGTTACTGAGGAGAAGACCAATGGTTACTGAGGAGAAGACCAATGGTTACTGAGGAGAAGACCAATGGTTACTGAGGAGAAGACCAATGGTTACTGAGGAGAAGACCAATGGTTACTGAGGAGAAGACCAATGGTTACTGAGGAGAAGACCAATGGTTACTGAGGAGAAGACCAAAGGTTACTGAGGAGAAGACCAATGGTTACTGAGGAGAAGACCAATGGTTACTGAGGAGAAGACCAATGGTTACTGAGGAGAAGACCAATGGTTACTGAGGAGAAGACCAATGGTTACTGAGGAGAAGACCAATGGTTACTGAGGAGAAGACCAATGGTACTGAGGAGAAGACTGAGGAGAAGACCAATGGTTACTGAGGAGAAGACCAATGGTACTGAGGAGAAGACCAATGGTTACTGAGGAGAAGACCAATGGTTACTGAGGAGAAGACCAATGGTTACTGAGGAGAAGACCAATGGTTACTGAGGAGAAGACCAATGGTTACTGAGGAGAAGACCAATGGTTACTGAGGAGAAGACCAATGGTTACTGAGGAGAAGATCCACCTACCCAAGTATCATGACCATAAATGGTGGCTATAGACCCAATGGTTACGGAGGAGAAGACCAATGGTTACGGAGGAGAAGATCAATGGTTACGGAGGAGAAGACAATGGTTACGGAGGAGAAGACCAATGGTTACTGAGGAGAAGACCAATGGTACGGAGGATAAGACCAATGGTTACGGAGGAGAAGACCATGGTTACTGAGGAGAAGACAATGGTTACGGAGGAGAAGACCAATGGTTACGGAGGAGAAGACCAATGGTTACTGAGGAGAAGACCAATGGTTACTGAGGAGAAGACCATGGTTACTGAGGAGAAGACCAATGGTTACTGAGGAGAAGATCAATGGTTACTGAGGAGAAGACCAATGGTTACTGAGGAGAAGATCCACCTACCCAAGTATCATGACCATAAATGGTGGCTATAGACCCAATGGTTACGGAGGAGAAGATCCACCTACCTCAGTATCATGACCATAAATGGTGGCTATAGACCCAATGGTTACGGAGGAGAAGACCAATGGTTACGGAGGAGAAGATCAATGGTTACGGAGGAGAAGACCAATGGTTACTGAGGAGAAGATCCACCTACCCAAGTATCATGACCATAAATGGTGGCTATAGACCCAATGGTTACGGAGGAGAAGACCAATGGTTACTGAGGAGAAGATCAATGGTTACGGAGGAGAAGACCAATGGTTACGGAGGAGAAGACCAATGGTTACTGAGGAAAGATCAATGGTTACTGAGGAGAAGACCAATGGTTACTGAGGAGAAGATCCACCTACCCAAGTATCATGACCATAAATGGTGGCTATAGACCCAATGGTTACTGAGGAGAAGACCAATGGTTACGGAGGAGAAGATCAAGTTACGGAGGAGAAGACCAATTTACGGAGGAGAAGACCAATGGTTACTGAGGAGAAGACCAATGGTTACGGAGGAGAAGACCAATGGTTACGGAGGAGAAGACCAATGGTTACTGAGGAGAAGATCAATGGTTACGGAGGAGAAGACCAATGGTTACGGAGGAGAAGACCAATGGTTACTGAGGAGAAGACAATGGTTACTGAGGAGAAGACCTACGAGAAGACCAATGGTTACTGAGGAGAAGACCAATGGATACGAGGAGAAGACCAATGGTTACTGAGGAGAAGATCAATGGTTACGGAGGAGAAGACCAATGGTTACTGAGGAGAAGACCAATGGTTACTGAGGAGAAGACCAATGGTTACTGAGGAGAAGACCAATGGTTACTGAGGAGAAGATCAATGGTTACTGAGGAGAAGACCAATGGTTACTGAGGAGAAGATCCACCTACCCAAGTATCATGACCATAAATGGTGGCTATAGACCCAATGGTTACGGAGGAGAAGATCCACCTACCTCAGTATCATGACCATAAATGGTGGCTATAGACCCAATGGTTACGGAGGAGAAGACCAATGGTTACGGAGGAGAAGATCAATGGTTACGGAGGAGAAGACCAATGGTTACTGAGGAGAAGATCCACCTACCCAAGTATCATGACCATAAATGGTGGCTATAGACCCAATGGTTACGGAGGAGAAGACCAATGGTTACTGAGGAGAAGATCAATGGTTACGAGGAGAAGACCAAACAAAAACAAACAAAAACCAATGGTTACGAAAAAGAGGAGAAGACCAATGGTTACTGAGGAGAAGACCAATGGTTACTGAGGAGAAGATCAATGGTTACTGAGGAGAAGACCAATGGTTACTGAGGAGAAGATCCACCTACCCAAGTATCATGACCATAAATGGTGGCTATAGACCCAATGGTTACGGAGGAGAAGATCCACCTACCTCAGTATCATGACCATAAATGGTGGCTATAGACCCAATGGTTACGGAGGAGAAGACCAATGGTTACGGAGGAGAAGATCAATGGTTACGGAGGAGAAGACCAATGGTTACTGAGGAGAAGATCCACCTACCCAAGTATCATGACCATAAATGGTGGCTATAGACCCAATGGTTACGGAGGAGAAGACCAATGGTTACTGAGGAGAAGATCAATGGTTACGGAGGAGAAGACCAATGGTTACGGAGGAGAAGACCAATGGTTACTGAGGAGAAGACCAATGGTTACTGAGGAGAAGATCAATGGTTACTGAGGAGAAGACCAATGGTTACTGAGGAGAAGATCCACCTACCCAAGTATCATGACCATAAATGGTGGCTATAGACCCAATGGTTACTGAGGAGAAGACCAATGGTTACTGAGGAGAAGATCAATGGTTACGGAGGAGAAGACCAATGGTTACGGAGGAGAAGATCAATGGTTACGGAGGAGAAGACCAATGGTTACGGAGGAGAAGACCAATGGTTACTGAGGAGAAGACCAATGGTTACGGAGGAGAAGACCAATGGTTACTGAGGAGAAGACCAATGGTTACTGAGGAGAAACCAATGGTTACTGAGAGAAGACAAACACGAGAAAGACCAATGGTTACTAAGAAGACCAATGGATACGGAGGAGAAGACCAATGGTTACTGAGGAGAAGATCAATGGTTACGGAGGAGAAGACCAATGGTTACTGAGGAGAAGACCAATGGTTACTGAGGAGAAGACCAATGGTTACTGAGGAGAAGACCAATGGTTACTGAGGAGAAGATCAATGGTTACTGAGGAGAAGACCAATGGTTACTGAGGAGAAGATCCACCTACCCAAGTATCATGACCATAAATGGTGGCTATAGACCCAATGGTTACGGAGGAGAAGATCCACCTACCCCAGTATCATGACCATAAATGGTGGCTATAGACCCAATGGTTACGGAGGAGAAGACCAATGGTTACGGAGGAGAAGATCAATGGTTACGGAGGAGAAGACCAATGGTTACTGAGGAGAAGATCCACCTACCCAAGTATCATGACCATAAATGGTGGCTATAGACCCAATGGTTACGGAGGAGAAGACCAATGGTTACTGAGGAGAAGATCAAGTTACTGAGGAGAAGACCAATGGTTACTGAGGAGAAGATCAATGGTTACTGAGGAGAAGACCAATGGTTACTGAGGAGAAGATCCACCTACCCAAGTATCATGACCATAAATGGTGGCTATAGACCCAATGGTTACTGAGGAGAAGACCAATGGTTACGGAGGAGAAGACCAATGGTACTGAGGAGAAGACCAATGGTTACTGAGGAGAAGACCAATGGTTACTGAGGAGAAGACCAATGGTTACGGAGGAGAAGACCAATGGTTACTGAGGAGAAGATCAATGAGGAAGACCAATGGTTACTGAGGAGAAGACCATACAGAAAGACCATAACCTACTGAAGTATCAATGGTTACTGAGGAGAAGATCAATGGTTACAGGAGAAGACCAATGGTTACGGAGGAGAAGACCAATGGTTACTGAGGAGAAGATCCACCTACCCAAGTATCATGACCATAAATGGTGGCTATAGACCCAATGGTTACGGAGGAGAAGACCAATGGTTACTGAGGAGAAGATCCACCTACCCCAGTATCATGACCATAAATGGTGGATATAGACCCAATGGTTACTGAGGAGAAGATCCACCTACCCCAGTATCATGACCATAAATGGTGGCTATAGACGCAATGGTTACGGAGGAGAAGATCCACCTACCCCAGTATCATGACCATAAATGGTGGATATAGACCCAATGGTTACTGAGGAGAAGATCCACCTACCCCAGTATCATGACCATAAATGGTGGATATAGACCCAATGGTTACGGAGGAGAAGATCCACCTACCCAAGTATCATGACCATAAATGGTGGCTATAGACCCAATGGTTACTGAGGAGAAGACGTTTGAAAATGTGGTAACAATACCTCACATGAGCTTTGTTCAGGAGAGATAAAAATACAATATATTTAAAGTTGGGGGCTGTCCGATTAGCGCATGCTCGCCTCTCACCGATGCAACCCGGGTTCGATCCTTGGACCGGGAAGTATGATCGGACAAGTGGGTTTTCTCCAGGTAATCAGGTTTCCTCCCACATGAATGACCACATACATGCTTTCATCCGCGCCAACGAGAGTGATTAATATAAGTTGTTAAAACTTGCTTCGCAACTTTTAAAGTATATGGTATCACAAGCTTTTTTAAAAATAATGTTGTGATCTACACTTCACAGCCCCCCTTTTCCAACCATATTCCAAATACAAATCATTACTTAATGACATTTTTTTTCCGGGTTTTACGCCTGCATCAGCACCATTTTGGGCTATATCGCCGGCGGGCAGTTTACCTAACAACACCTTTCCTGGGCAGGCTCCAGCGGTTAACCAGTACTTGGGTGCACCAACCTCCGTAAGAAACTGCCAACTTTTTCATATAAATGAGACACAGGCTGAGCGGGGCTCGAACCCGTGACCATCAGTGATGATAGGTTACAGTGGTATACAAGTCAGCGCCACTCGACCACTGAGGCGGACATACTTAATGATAAAAGTTTTGCACAGGTATTTTTGATATCAACAGTTAAACCCAATAACAAATAATACCACACTAAATATTATGTAATCTATTTTGTCAATACATTCTCTGAAACATTTGTCAAAATCAAGTTAGATTACATAATATTTAATGTGGTACTGCTTGTTATTGACTTTAATGGCTGATATAAAAAATAGCTGTGCAAAACATTTGTCCTTAAGTATATATTGTGAATGGACTATTACAACGAGAATTTAGTCTTAGATGTCACCGAGTGCATCAACTGATGCTAACAATTAAAATCATAACTTGTCAATGTGTTAATAACAGAAATTAATATATATGTGTAACAGTGTGTATATTAACACAATATGTGAGGTGATATGTTACATATATGTATATATACTATACATTGTAGGCAGCTCGGTTAGCTCAGTCGGTAGAGCAATCGCCCTGTAAGCGAGAGGTCCCAGGTTCGAGTCCTGGACTGGCTGCATGTTTTTCTCACCTGGGTTACATATGTACATGGTCTTACTACAATTAGAGAAATGTACATACTCTGTCCAAACAGAAGACGGCTTCCTCCATGTTGTTCCTCAGTATAGAGTACCTGGCCTTCAACCAATACACTGTAAATAGGAAATGTTTGTTACATACAGTCTGGCCTTCAACCAATACACTGTAAATAGGAAATGTTGGTTACATACAGTCTGGCCTTCAACCAATACACTGTAAATAGGAAATGTTGGTTACATACAGTCTGGCCTAACAATACACTGTAAATAGGAAATGTTGGTTACATACAGTCTGGCCTAACAATACACTGTAAATAGGAAATGTTGGTTACATACAGTCTGGCCTAACAATACACTGTAAATAGGAAATGTTGGTTACATACAGTCTGGCCTAACAATACACTGTAAATAGGAAATGTTGGTTACATACAGTCTGGCCTAACAATACACTGTAAATAGGAAATGTTGGTTACATACAGTCTGGCCTAACAATACACTGTAAATAGGAAATGTTGGTTACATACAGTCTGGCCTAACAATACACTGTAAATAGGAAATGTTGGTTACATACAGTCTGGCCTAACAATACACTGTAAATAGGAAATGTTGGTTACATACAGTCTGGCCTAACAATACACTGTAAATAGGAAATGTTGGTTACATACAGTCTGGCCTAACAATACACTGTAAATAGGAAATGTTTGTTACATACAGTCTAGCCTTCAAACAATACACTGTAAATAGGAAATGTTCGTTACATACAGTCTGGCCTTCAACCAATACACTGTAAATAGGAAATGTTTGTTACATACAATCTGGCCTTCAACCAATACACTGTAAATAGGAAATGTTTGTTACATACAGTCTGGCCTAACAATACACTGTAAATAGGAAATGTTGGGTACATACAGTCTGGCCTAACAATACACTGTAAATAGGAAATGTTGGTTACATACAGTCTGGTCTTCAACCAATACGCTGGTTAGACTGGTTTCCTACGTGATGTACACGGAGATGATAGATAATGACATGACAGATTGGTTAGACTGGTTTCCTACGTGATGTACACAGAGATGATAGATAACGACATGACAGATTGGTTAGACTGGTTTCCTACATGATGTACACAGAGATGATAGATAACGACATGACAGATTGGTTAGACTGGTTTCCTACGTGATGTACACGGAGATGATAGATAACGACATGACAGATTGGTTAGACTGGTTTACTACGTGATGTACACAGAGATGATAGATAACGACATGACAGATTGGTTAGACTGGTTTACTACGTGATGTACACAGAGATGATAGACAACGACATGACAGATTGGTTAGACTGGTTTCCTACGTGATGTACACAGAGATGATAGATAAACGACATGACAGATTGGTTAGACTGGTTTCCTACGTAATGTACACGGAGATGATAGATAACGACATGACAGATTGGTTAGACTGGTTTCCTACGTGATGTACACAGAGATGATAGATAACGACATGACAGATTGGTTAGACTGGTTTCCTACTTGATGTACACAGAGATGATAGATAACGACATGACAGATTGGTTAGACTGGTTTCCTACGTGATGTACACAGAGATGATAGATAACGACATGACAGATTGGTTAGACTGGTTTCCTACGTAATGTACACAGAGATGATAGATAACGACATGACAGATTGGTTAGACTGGTTTCCTACGTGATGTACACAGAGATGATTAATAACGACATGACAGATTGGTTAGACTGGTTTCCTACGTGATGTACACAGAGATGATAGATAACGACATGACAGATTGGTTAGACTGGTTTCGTACGTGATGTACACAGAGATGATAGATAACAACATGACAGATTGGTTAGACTGGTTTCCTACGTGATGTACACAGAGATGATAGATAACGACATGACAGATTGGTTAGACTGGTTTCCTAAGTGATGTGCATTTTGACTTTCAGCTATTAATACCCTTAGGGACTGGGTTTACAGCAGACATTCTTTGTTGATTACGGGTATTACCTCGTATACAGTGGTCCATCCAGATGCTGCCCATTACGTCACTGTAACCACACAACACCGTCAGATACCAGATGTCCTCATCATAGAACTCTGGGACATCCTCATCGGCTAAGCCGTGGCTTCCTTGGCTGAAATCACACGTTTGTAAATAAACTTTCCTTATATAAATTTAGTTTAGCTCGATTGCGAAACAAGTTCTTACAACTTATATTAATCACTCGAGAGAGAGACCTCAGTCCTGATGGAATCCATCGCCACGAGGGAGAGGGAAGAGGCAATGTGGAATTTAAATGCCTTGCCTCAGGGTACAATCGAGCGCGAGCTCCGGGTCTTTCGCACCTGAAATGAATGCACTAACACTGTGCTATCACGACTTCAACCTAAGTAAGTTTAAACTTTATTTATTTAATGATTGCGAAGCAAGTTTTAACAACTTATATTAATCACTCTCATTGGCGCGGATGAAAGCGTATAGTGGTCATTCTTGTGGGAGGAAACCGGAGTACCCGGAGAAAAAAACCCACCTGTCCGATCTGGAGACCACCGTACCCTCTCGTATACTTCCCAGTCCGAGGATCGAACCCGGGTTGCATTGGTGAGAAGCGAGCGTGCAAAGTTATTTGAGGAAAGGCTCAGTGGTTTTCAAAGATATGGATTAGATATGAAAACAAGACCGACCGACCAACCACAGGACATTCCAACAAACATCTGCAAAACAATATTCCCAACTTTCTTATAGAAGGGGCATAAAAATATTTAAAAAGAAAAGGGTTGTACGATTTAAAATCAAGAAGAAACTGTTACTAACATTGCAGAAAGCTATATACGATTTTGTGACAGATACACGGATACTATTTCTATATCCCCAGCTCCACTCTGTGATGACGGCGTATAATAATATAGATGGGTGGAATATAAATGAGGGGACAGGCAACAATTAATTCATACTGGCCTTACTGTGTGTTTTACGTTTATTTATCGTCGCTATCGGTTGCCCATATGAGCGACGCCTCCTGAAGAGATTAGTCAATTTAGAATATTTGGAGGATAGTGCAATGATACACAGACAGAGACCCATTCCAGAGTCTCCTCTGGTTCTTTTACGTGCACAGTGTACAGCACCGACACGAGACCTCGGTTTAACGTCCCATCTGAAAGACTGTTAATTTTATTAGGATCAGATGGGGGACCGAACCTGCAGTCCCTGGATTACCAGTCCAGCGTGTAACCACTGGATTACAGATCCGTCTGGGCCTTACTTCAATCAGCCTTCTATCGATGAGGAACCAGCAGCGGTGAGGAACCAGCAGCAGTGAGGAACCAGCAGTGGAGAGGAACCAGCAGTGGAGAGGAACCAGCAGTGGAGAGGAACCAGCAGCGGTGAGGAACCAGCAGTGGAGAGGAACCAGCAGCGGTGAGGAACCAGCAGTGGAGAGGAACCAGCAGTGGAGAGGAACCAGCAGTGGAGAGGAACCAGCAGTGGTGAGGAACCAGCAGTGGTGAGGAACTACCAGTGGTGAGGAACCAGCAGTGGAGAGGAACCAGCAGTGGAGACGAACCAGCAGTGGTGAGGAACCAGCAGTGGTGAGGAACCAGCAGTGGTGAGGAACCAGCAGTGGTGAGGAACTACCAGTGGTGAGGAACCAGCAGTGGTGAGGAACCAGCAGCGGTGAGGAACCAGCAACGGTGATGAACCAGCAGTGGTGAGGAACCAGCAGTGGAGAGGAACCAGCAGTGGTGAGGAACCAGCAGTGGTGAGGAACTACCAGTGGTGAGGAACCAGCAGTGGTGAGGAACCAGCAGTGGTGAGGAACCAGCAGTGGAGAGGAACCAGCAGTGGAGAGGAACCAGCAGTGGTGAGGAACAAGCAGCGGTGAGGAACCAGCAGTGGTGAGGAACTACCAATGGTGAGGAACCAGCAGTGGTGAGGAACCAGCAGTGGAGAGGAACCAGCAGTGGTGAGGAACCAGCAGTGGAGAGGATTCAGCAGTGGAGACGAACCAGCAGTGGTGAGGAACCAGCAGTGGTGAGGAACCAGCAGTGGTGAGGAACTACCAGTGGTGAGGAACCAGCAGTGGTGAGGAACCAGCAGCGGTGAGGAACCAGCAGCGGTGAGGAACCAGCAGTGGAGAGGAACCAGCAGTGGAGAGGAACCAGCAGTGGTGAGGAACCAGCAGTGGTGAGGAACTACCAGTGGTGAGGAACCAGCAGTGGTGAGGAACCAGCAGTGGAGAGGAACCAGCAGTGGAGAGGAACCAGCAGTGGTGAGGAACAAGCAGCGGTGAGGGCGAGGAACAAGCAGCGGTGAGGGCGAGGAACAAGCAGCAGTGAGGAACCAGCAGTGGTGAGGAACCAGCAGTGGTGAGGAACTACCAGTGGTGAGGAACTACCAGTGTTGAGGAACCAGCAGTGGTGATGAACCAGCAGCGGTGATGAACCAGCAGCGGTGAGGAACCAGCAGTGGTGAGGAACCAGCAGTGGTGAGGAACCAGCAGTGGTGAGGAACCAGCAGTGGAGAGGAACCAGCAGCAGTGAGGAACCAGCAGCAGTGAGGAACCAGCAGTGGAGGAACCAGCAGCAGTGAGGAACCAGCAGTGGTGAGGAACCAGCAGTGGTGAGGAACCAGCAGTGGTGAGGAACCAGTGAGTTAACGTCAACAACCTT
Organism: Archivesica marissinica; assembly: GCA_014843695.1. NCBI lineage: Eukaryota > Metazoa > Mollusca > Bivalvia > Venerida > Vesicomyidae > Archivesica > Archivesica marissinica. The sequence continues at coordinate 63,237,214 of CM026402.1, forward strand.
AATCACAAGGCGGAAACATGTACAAACTAAATACCTCCTCGGTGACATTAATGCTGAGACTGTGACCTTTGACCTGGCAACCAACCACCTGTCCAATAAGAACTCGACCTGTACGAGACATATCTGCAAATAAATGTTTAACATGTGGTTATTTGCTTTGAATATACATCGAGGGGCTCGAGTTGGGGCTACAGATGGTCTTTGGAAATAAACGTTTTAACAGCTGTTATTTGCCTTGAATATACATCGAGGGGCTCGAGTTGGGGCTACAGATGGTCTTTGGAAATAAACGTTTTAACATGTGGTTATTTGCCTTGAATATACATCGAGGGGCTCGAGTTGGGGCTACAGATGGTCTTTGGAAATAAACGTTTTAACAGCTGTTATTTGCCTTGAATATACATCCATGGGCTTGAGTTGGAGCTACAGATGGTGACCGAGGTGTGCCAAATGAATAATAATACCCAGAAATCGCTTTAAGAAAACAAGTGGATGGCAGCTGGCTATAGCAAACAATACTGCTCGCAAAATAAAACCGTTTATTTAAAGTTCAATAAGCATACATGACAACAAACTTCGCAACACCTAATTCAATATTAGACCGTACAATTACGCCAAAGGTCGATAATTGGGGCACAATAATTACTCTGATTCTTTGAATGAAACACAAATAAACAATCTATTTACTAACCCGGCTGATTTTCATAATCATAAATTTCCGGGAGTTTTCGTATTTCTCCGTCACCATGGAATTTTACTAAATGCCAAGGTCGATACACAACCGCTGACACGATGAATTTAATTTTCACACATTTTGAATGACACATGGCCCCTAATGCAGTGGGAATATGGCATTTGGGATGAAATATACTGGCCGCTAGCCACAGACACCAGGTGGTCGCTAATACCAGGTGTAATATAGAGTGATTTTCATTGGGGGGAGTTCGAACTGGCCGTTAACACCAGGTGACCGCTCTTTCCAGGTGACAGTTAGTGCAGTTTTGACTGTAATTAGTTTGTTGCGACTTCAAGTGCCCGTTAATAGGAGAAGAATTATATAAGACTCTTCATTCTAATCCTTTTTCTGTATTTTCATATGTGTAATGTATGCATTGTTCAATATGTATTAGATTGGGAAATAAAATATGCTTAAACTAAGTGCCTGTAATTAAAGGAACTACGGTAGATACATAAATACAGTCTACATCCATTATGTCAAAGTTGGTTATATCGAATTCTCTGGTTATCTCGAAGTCGGATCAAAGTCCCGTTTCAGACACTATCAGTTTACATATAACTGGATCTGTTTATATCGAATTTCGTTAAGTCAAACTTTGGTTATGTCGAAGTAGGTCGACGGAATTCGACATAACAGATGTAGACTGTATAGACATGTATTGCTTAATGAAATCTACTGTAGCTTCATTGCGTAACAACATCTTCCAACTTCAAATTAATCACTATTTAGACGTCATTCCTGAGGGAATATATCACATCCTTTCTGAGGGAATATATCACGTCATTCCTGAGGGAATCTATCACGTCATTCCTGAGGGAATCTATCACGTCATTCCTGAGGGAATCTATCACATCATTCCTAAGGGAATCTATGTCATTCCTGAGGGAATCTATCACATCATTACTGAGGGAATCTATCATGTCATTCCTGAGGGAATTTATCACGCCATCACGGGAGGAGGGGAGAGAGAACAAAATGTGGGTTTACGCGTCTTGTCTAAGGACACATCGTGTTTCTGGCCGGGCTACAAATTCAAAACTGTTTCATTACTAGGCGGAGACCGTATCTGGTTCACACCGGCGACTGCACAAAGAACACAAGCATCACCTGCGACAGTTTCTGGAAGAGTTCCGGAGGATCTGTCATCTCAAACCAGTTTGGTATATATAGGTGTTTCCGGATTCTGGTGAACACAGTCGTGTAGACATCACTCAAACCTTCAACCCTGCAATATGTATACATGTCTATATAATAATATATGTACATGTCTATATAATAATATGTGTACAGGTCTATATAATAATATGTGTACAGGTCTATATAATAATATATACATGTCTATATAATAATATATACATGTCTATAAAACAATGTGTACATGTTTGTGTATACATTCTAATTAGGTTATTTGTTAGGGCTAAAGCTAGTTATTGGAATAATACGGAGATGTTTTTGGAAATAATACGGAGATGTTTTTGGAAATAATACGGAGATGGTTTTGGAAATAATACGGAGATGTTTTTGGAAATAATACGGAGATGTTTTTGGAAATAATACGGAGATGTTTTTAGGAATAATACGGAGATGTTTTTTGCAATAATACGGAGATGTATTGAAATAATACGGAGATGTTAATGAAATAATACGGAGATGTTATGGAAATAATACACAGATGTTTTTGAAATAATACGGAGATGTTATTGAAATAATACGGAGACGTCTTTTGAAATAATACGGAGACGTTCTTAAAATAAGAAGGAGGAATTTATGGAATAATATGGAGATAACAATTTGTGAATGAACACCATCGTCAATTCAAGATATCACTAACGTAAAATTGATTGTAGTCTACTATTGTAGTCTATTCCAATCGCGAACTAGCCTAGCCCAACAACGTAAATTTAATATTTGACGACAGAAAATATCGCAAAATACGCGCACGCTTATTAAACTTCTGTTCAAAAAGATAAAATGTCACTGTATGCGAGAGCCCCGTTGTTTATTGCCAGCAATTAAACTAAAACATGCCTGAAGTGATTCATTTCTTTGTAAATCATGGAAAGAGCAGACACATGGAGGGCCGAAACATGGAGGGCCAAAACATGGAGGGCCGAAACATGGAGAGGGCCGAAATATGGAGAGGGCCAAAACATGGAGAGGGCCGAAACATGGAGAGGGCCGAAACATGGAGGGCCGAAACATGGAGGGCCGAAACATGGAGGGCCGAAACATGGAGAGGGCCAAAACATGGAGGGGGCCAAAACATGGAGGGGGCCAAAACATGGAGGACCGAAACATGGAGAGGGCCGAAATATGGAGAGGGCCGAAACATGGAGAGGGCCAAAACATGGAGGACCGAAACATGGAGGGCCGAAACATGGAGAGGGCCGAAACATGGAGAGGGCCAAAACATGGAGGGGGGCCAAAACATGGAGGTCCGAAACATGGAGGGCCAAAACATGGAGAGGGCCGAAACATGGAGGGCCAAAACATGGAGGGGGCCAAAACATGGAGGGCCGAAATATGGAGAGGGCCAAAACATGGAGAGGGCCGAAATATGGAGAGGGCCAAAACATGGAGGGGGCCAAAACATGGAGGGCCGAAACATGGAGAGGGCCAAAACATGGAGGGGGCCAAAACATGGAGGGGCCAAAACATGGAGGGGGCCAAAACATGGAGGGCCGAAACATGGAGAGGGCCGAAATATGGAGAGGGCCGAAATATGGAGGGCCAAAACATGGAGGGCCGAAACATGGAGATAGCTGAAATATGGAGAGGGCCGAAATATGGAGAGGGCCAAAACATGGAGAGGGCCAAAACATGGAGAGGGCCAAAACATGGAGAGGGCCAAAACATGGAGAGGACCGAAACATGGAGAGGGCCGAAATATGGAGAGGGCCGAAACATGGAGAGGACCGAAACATGGAGGGCCGAAATATGGAGGGCCAAAACATGGAGGACCGAAACATGGAGGGCCGAAATATGGAGAGCCGAAACATGGAGAGGGCCGAATGGAATCACAGAAAATGGCTGCTTAGTACAGGTGGCTGCTTAATAGAAGTCAAATCTATAACAAATCAACATATTGGGAATCTGGAAACTTGACTATTTAATGGAGGTGACCACTAACACAGGTTTGACTGTACATCAACTCTGTGCACACTAGCGGTGAAAATAACCATCAAATATTTCATACTATTTCATTACATTTCTGTCATGACAACACAATTCTAATGAAATTCCATGACATATTTCCAGCGTTTTCAGTTACCGATAAGAAAAACACATCAATGAATTGTCGTCTGCTTGTGTGCTTTACCTTTATTTATCGTCACTACCGGTTGCCCATATGAGCGACGCCTCCTGAAGATATTAGTCATTTTAGATTTGGAGGATAGTGCAATGATACAGACAGAGACCCATTCCAGAGACTCCTCTGGTTCTTTTATGTGCACGGTGTAAAGCACCGACACGAGACCTCGGTTGAATGTCCCATCTGAAAGACTGTTAATTTTATTAGGGTCAGACAGGGGGATCGAACCTGCGATCCCTGGATTACCAGTCCAGCATGTTACCACTGGACTACAGATCCGTCTGCTACAACTATTTTAACTATTTATTCCCTTTATTTTACCCAGCATGCAAAGTCAAAAATCCGAGTATACACCACATAATATATATATATTTTTTTTTTAATTGAATTCTAGAAAAATCTTTAATGCTGCATGTAAAATTCTAGATCCTTTCCTGTTATGATACTTATATACTTACCCAATACACTACTATGTTACTCATTTACAGATGTAAATACTACATAATGACATTGTTTTACCGGATTCGAGAATATTTCCTATAAAATTTTCGAACCTAATCCCAGACAAAAACCTTAATGATTCACGTACAATTCTAGATCATTTCCGGTTTTGATACTTATATACTTACCAAATACTCTAGTATGTTACTCATTTACGGATGTAAATACTACATAATGACATTGTATTACCACATTCGAGTATATTTCCTATACAGTTTTCGAACCTAATCTCATTCAAGCACTACAATGTGGTCGGACATTTTCCTGGATCCTTTCATTACAACTACATACACTTATGCCCAAGCTGTTATTTTTCTAAACGATCGTTTCCATCATGGATTCATGTTTATCTTTCATTTGTAAAGCAAAATGGAAACCGTAATATGTTCATATAATGTCCGCGGGCTTGCAAACACCAAGAAGCGACTGCAAATATTCCAGTGGTTAAAAAGCAAAAAAATGTCAATATGCCTCTTACAGGAAACTCATTCTACTAAAGAATCATTTGGAAAATGGAAATCAGAATGGAAAGGTGAGGCATATTTTAGCGGAACAAAACACAATAGTGAAGGTGTCGCAATTCTTATTAATGAAGCATACCCATGCGTAATCACAAACTTTGAAGAAATAATAAACGGTCGAATAATTTCACTGGAACTAAAAATAAAAGAACTTCAATTCACGTTAATCAATATTTATGGACCAAATACAGATGACCAACACTTTTATAAAGTGCTAGAAAAATACCTGTTAGAAAATAATGATAAAAATGTTTTAATAGGCGGTGATTTTAATACAATATTAGATGTTGACAAAGATAAGAAAAACGGTCGAAAGGATACGCATCTTAAATGTAGGCAAACAATTTATGTTATGTTATTGTTATATGTTATAATTCGGGTTTTACGCCTGCATCAGCACCATTTTGGGCTATATCGCCGGCGGGCAGTTTACCTAACAACACCTTTCCTGGGCAGGCTCCAGCGGTTAACCAGTACTTGTGTGCACCAACCTCCGTAAGAAACTGCCAACTTTTTCATATAAATGAGACACGGCCTGAGCGGGGCTCGAACCCGTGACCATCAGTGATGATAGGTTACAGTGGTATACAAGTCAGCGACCTTAACCACTCGACCACGGAGGCGGACGCAAACAATTTATGACGTTATAAAACAAAACAATTTGGTAGATATTTGGAGACATTTAAATCATTCTGTTTCTCAATTTACATGGCATTCAAATACGAATCCACCAATATTCAGCAGACTAGATTATTTCCTAATGTCGGAGTACCTATGTAATTTTGTTAAAGAATCTGTGATAATTCCAAGTTTTAAATCTGATCATTCAATAGGTGTTCTAAACATGGAGATATTTAATCAAAATAGAGGAAAGGGATATTTTAAGATTAATAACAGTTTGCTATTAGATGATGACTACCAATTGATTATCAAAAAAAGTATTATCGAAACTTCTACATTTAATAAAAATGCAAACCCCAATACACTATGGGAAATTATAAAAGGAAACATTAGAAATGAATCGATAAAATATGCAACAGCTAAAAAACAATAACAGTGTAAACAAGAACTTAAACTGAGGAAAACAATAGAAGAATTAGAACATAAACTAGCTGATGATAATACAAACACCGACAATTTAAGAGAACGATTAAATGAAACACATGACCTGCTTAACAATATACTTGAACAAAGAATAAATGGACTTATGATAAGAGCAAAAGCTATTCATATTGAATCTAACGAATATAATACAAAATATTTTGCTAATTTAGAAATACGGCACGCTGAGCAAAAGAATATCACTGCACTTAACGTTTCCAATAAAATTATAACTGATCCAACCACAATTCTAGAAGAGGAAAGGATATTTTATAAAAACTTATATAAACACAAACAAACAGCTGCTTCATATCTCAACTTCTTTAATGAAACAGTAACTAAATTAGAATTAGATGATTCTCGACAGTGTGATGGCCTTTTAGTAGAGTTTGAATGTTCCCAAGCACTATATGAAATGAAAAATAACAAAAGCCCTGGTTCCGATGGTTTAACAGTTGAATTTTACAAAATATTCTGGAAACATTTAAAGGGTTAAGTCGATAAACTTCTCTTTTCAACAAGGTGAACAACATGCAAAAACAGGGCATAATAACACTCTTACCAAAATCAGGAAAAGACTCGCAACTTCTGTCAAATTGGCGGCCTATTAGTCTCCTCAATGTAGACTATAAAATAGCGACTAAAACTATTTCAAATAGAATTAAAAAGGTTTTGCATAAAATAATAGGTCCTGAACAAACCGGCTTCATGAAAGGTCGCTATATAGGCGAAAATGTTAGACTGATATTTGAAATCATTGAATATGCTGACGAAAATGATCTCCCTTGTCTGCTCTTCTTCTCGGATTACGAAAAAGCATTTGACAGTCTTGACCACGCGTTCATATTCAAGTGTTTAAATCACCTAAAATTTGGAGAATCCTTGACTAATTGGGTTCGCTTGTTCTACAATCAGTCAACTAGTGTCATCATCAACAATGGTAATATGTCTGAAGCTTTTCCAATTGAAAGAGGTGTACGACAAGGATGTCCATTGTCATCTTCTCTCTTCATTATATATGTATGGAACTACTATCAAACTTCATTACAAACGATAATACAGTAGTTGGAATAAAAATAAGAAATAAAGAACTCAAACAAACCCTGTTTGCGGATGATGCGACATACATTAACAATGGTCAAAAAGAATCTTTTGAACGCCTAATTATGATTATCAAAGAATATGGTAAGGAGTCAGGATTAAATTTAAATGTTTCAAAATCAAAGGTATTGCGTTCAGGCTCTTTAAAAACTTCAACTATAAAATACAGTGTAGAAACATCTTTTATTTGGACGTCAGAATCCGCTAAAACTTTAGGAATGAACTTCTTTAATGACAAGGAAAGAAATATAAAAAATAACCTAGAACAAAAACTACTAGAGTTCAGAAATTGTTTAAAACAGTGGCAACATAGAAAGCTAACTTTAATGGGAAAAGTTATGATAATAAAAACTTTTGCTTTACCAAAGCTTGTATATCCGTTCACTGTGCTCCCTGACCCTGAACCTGAAGTCGTAACAGCGATAATAAAATCAATATATTGTTTTATTTGGGATAATAAACCAGATAAAATAAAAAGAAACGTACTGATACAAAATTTTGAAAAAGGAGGATTAAAGCTTACGGATGTAAGAACATTTTTGTATTCAATAAAAGCATGCTGGGTAAAAAGAATACTGAATACTCAAAACAAAGGACTTTGGAAAATATTTTATGATAAAATTCTAAATAAGTATGGAGGTGATTTTATATTTGAATGTAATTTATCTACAAGGGATATTTCGGATATTTGTGGTAACAACTATTTCCTAAAGGATGTATTGACAGCATGGTTTAAAGTAGTCTCCGACTTCAATAAACAGTCAAACATGATGGAATTAATGAACATACAATTTGGAATAACTCACTTGTGAAAATAGATGGCAAAATAATTTTTTCCAGACTTGGTTCGATAAAGGTATACGCTTTATAGAACAACTTTTTGACTTTCGAACTAATAAGTTTTTAACCTTCAATGAAGCAAAAAATATATTTAATATGGAGGAGCGTGACTTTCTAAAATACCACCAGGTCATAAGCAATATACCATCTAACATAAAATCAAATTTAAACAAATATATGCTAATGCAAAACAGAAAAGAAACCATTGTTCAAAAAGTAAAAAACTCTAAGAACACAAATCAATTACTATACAAAATACAAATGGATAATATAAATAGGGAAACATTAAAATCTGAAGACAAATGGTCAATGCTCCTACATGAGCGAAATCTCACATGGAAAAATATCTATAGTGTTCCACTCGCGGCAACTATAGATACAACGCTAAGATGTTTTCAATATAAATTTTTAATGCGGTTGATGCCAACAAATAAATATTTGTATAAATGCAAGTTAAGTACTACAAACCTGTGCGACTTTTGTAATATGCATGTTGAAAGTATTGAGCATATTTTCTGGGAATGCCCACCTATACAACATTTTTGGAAAAGACTAAGTGATATATTAAAATCAAAAGGATTGTGTGTCGAGTTCAATTTTAAAGATATATGTTTTGGTAAAATAGATAGAAAAGGAAATGATACCATTGTAACAAATTTCATAATAATTTTAAGCAAATTTTATATTATACGAATGAAATACAGAAATTTAACACCCTGTATTGCACATTTTTATAAGTATTTAAGCTTAAGAATAACTTTAGAAAGGGAAATCGCACTAATGAATGATAAATTAGAAAAACACAACATAAAGTGGTCTAGATTTATTTGAACATATTGTTTTCTAAGACAACTGTTACAAATGAATCTTTCAGATGGAAACGATCAACCCCCCCCCCCCCATTTTAGTTCTCTCTTTTCCCCATTTCTACATCACTCTCCAAAACAAAACAATACCTATTATAAACACAAAATGCGAATATGCATGATATAAACAAGTTATCATAATAATACTGTAAAAGGATTGACCTTGCATCAAATATGTGAATGTATAACTATTCATGTCAATTGTATATATATAGCGATATCACTTATATGTATGTTGTACATTATATGTCTATAACTGGAAATAAAAGGGGTTACCCGCTAGGGGCCTCAAAATGAAAAAAAAAAGTCAAAAATGTTAAAAACGTTGCATATTTCTACCGTAACACTTGTGTAATACTGGTTTCTTATCGAGTACATTTATTATATTCAGAAACTGTGATGGTCACTTAGAACTGAAATACAGCCAAACCTGTGTTAGTGGTCACCTCTATTAAGCAGCCAACCTGTATTAAGCAGCCAGTTTTCAGATTCCCAATATGTTGTTTTATTATACATTTGATCTCTATTAAGCAGCCACCTGTGAAAAGCATCAAATTTCAGTGATTCCTTTGGCTGGCTGCTTAAGACAGGTTAGACTGTATGACTTCTATTGATTTACAATACTCTAACCATTGCACTTTGCTGTGTGCGGCCAGGATGTGCAAGAAGGTACAGCACATGTCTAGAAGTCCGCAGTTCTTGATACACGCATCTAGGAAACCTTTAACTAGTTCAGCTTCATCCCATTCTTCCGTTACCATAGACACAGCTGCTCTTTTGTTATCAGTTATTTCTGCAACCGGTAATGAAACCAATATTGTATAGAGTGAGTGAGTATAATAATTCAGGGTTCATTCTAGGTCAGAATGTTTGGGAGAAGTGAGAAAGCGCGTGATCGCTTCCTTAAATGGTGTTCTTTAATATACTTCTGCAAAATAGGGTTAAAATGCACAGTACAACCATTAAATACAACATTTGAATAGAAGGAGTGCTTTATAATGAGCCAGTGTATCTTACTAGACAAAATTTTGTTTGAAAGCATAAAAACCAAAAAATATATATATTTTTTTTTTTTGGGAGATGTGGGGCCCCCAGAGGGCAAAGTCAGGGTCCCTACATCGCCCTCTAAGCTGATCCCTGGTATTTGGTTTAACGGCACATCAGCACAGTTCAGGCTATATCGCGCAGGGTTAAGTATATTATATAGAACAAACAGGAAAATATTATATTTAACTTAATTCATCTTCGATATGAGACTCCGTGGTCGAGTGGTCTAGCACGTCGTTGTTAGAACTCACCTTTCAGGGCTATTATCCGAACGGTGAGTTCGCTCCCTAACAGAAACAAGTGATAAAATAATAATATGCGAGAAAGTTGTCAGACGCTTGCAGAGGTTGGAGAATTGAGTACTGGTTTCTACTCAGTGAATGCGAGTGGTCTTCTCTTCAGTAAAACCTCCCTTAAGCAGCCAGTGAGGGGAAAGGCCATTTTTGGCTGCTTACTGAGGGTGACCTGTTAATGGAGGGAACTCACGTTTGATAACCCAACTTGACTAAACCTTTATATTTGTGTGCATTGGGTGTGACAAATGTTACCACGTTTACTATACAAAGTCGAATTGATGCATCATTTGATTTATGTTTTCCTTAATTAAGTGATTAATATAAGTTGAAAGAACTTGTTTCGCAATCGAGCTAAAATAAATTTGTATAAACTATGTTTTCCTTTCTTTCAAGGGATCAAAAGATCCCAGGTTTAAAGTAAACTGACTAATTGGCCGTTGATCCAGTAATTGAGCATATAATCTGCTGACCACGAGTCCTGTTTTCCTTCAAAATAAAATGTTAGGGTAATTTGCAAAATCTACTTTCGTTTTCAACAGTTTCCTGTGTAATTAATCTGAGAAAATGGCCGTTTCTAGTGAAAAATGACCTCTTCTAGTGGAAAATGACCGTTTCTCAGAGGTTATTGATCGTATTCTGGCCGTCTTAGACCGACCGTTGACCGGGTCAGAGCAGTGACCGTCAAATAGTGGTCAAATATACAAGAAAATCTCTCGGGAGGAAATTAACTGCTCATTCTTTGGAGTTGACCGTTTACTAGAGTTGACCGTTATAGGAGGTTATACTGTATGCAAGAAAGTTGTCAGTCGCTTGCAGAGGTTGGAGAATTGAGTACTGGTTTCTACCCAGTAAATGTGAGTGGTCTTCTCGACCACGACAGACTGACAGACTTTGTACAATAATGGGCAAGAGTGAGCCCTGTACAAATCAAAGCGACACAGCCCTCTCAATTTCATTGCGCAAACACACACAAATAAAACTGGCACCTCTCATTTTGAATATAATTTGGATAAAAAGTTCTTAACAGCCTTGAAGTTGAAACTGTTACAAGCAGATTCTTAATGCCACATACCCTGTTCCTTGTCCGAAACATCACAAGTGTCCATCTCCATGGCAACATTGTCTTCCTCGGACACATTTCTAAAAAATATAAATACAGTGAAACTATTTCCAAACTGGAACCCCTCTAAACTGGAATTCCCTCCAAACCTTTGCAAACAATTATATTTGCTTTTTGTGGAGTTTATCGAAGTGTAAATGCTGCTTAACTCTTTGCACCCTGAAGGTAAAAATGTAAGTCAAATGTCGCACAATTCTAATGAAATTACACGACGTATTTACAGAGATTTCAGCGACAAATTAAAAAAACACAATCAATTTAATGAATTGTCGTCTGCTACAAAATTATTTTAACTATTTATATTTTACCCAGGAGTTACAGCAATAACGCACATATTGAATAAAGCCCTGAAGGCGGACGGACGGACAGCTTGTGTGCTGATAAATGAATCTATTAAAACTAGGGAGTCAGCAATTTTCAAAGCAATATTAAAGTAGTGAGCCGCATTTATAATTTTATTGATATGCTGGGATCATTCTAGAGGGCGATGTGGGCGAAATAGTCGCCGTAGGGACCCTGACTTCGCCCTCTGGGGGCCCCACTTGACTTCTACCTAAGTATTTTTTTACAATTTTCATACAAAATTGTGTCTAGTAAGATACACTGGCCCATTATAAAGCACTCCTTCTATTCAAATGTTGTATTTAATGGTCATACTGTGCATTTTAACCATATTTTGTTGAAATATATTAAATAACACCATTTAAAGGCGCGATCGTGCGTTTTCTCATTTCTCCCAAAAATTCTGACCTAGAATGAACCCTGGATACGTGGTCAGGTGATTTAAACAAATTGGGACAATGTTTTAAGAGTTTGGAATTATTTGATTATAACCACATTGCACCAATTTGAATGTGATCTGAGTTTGAATTCAGGGTATTTTGTAATGGAGGGTCTTTTTTCAAATATACTTGACGACATTAAAAACGCAACATTTTAGAATTTTATTTTCTATGTACATACACTATTTTGCAAAATATTTTTCTAGCGATTAACTGCAAATTATTACATGAAACTGGGAGAAATGGATTATTGTAGGTGATGTCTGGTACATAGACTGGCTTAATAAAATTAATTAATTGTGGAAGTCGTGATAGCGCAGTGGATGCGCCTTCGCTTCAGGTGCGAAAGGTCTGGAGTTCGAGCCCCGCTGGAGCCGTTACGATTGTACCCTTAGGCAAGGCATTTAAATTCCATGTTGCCTCTTCTCTCTCCCTCATGGCGATGGATTCCATCAGGAATGAGGTCTCCAGAGTGATTAATATAAGTTGAAAGAACTTGTTTCGCAATCGAGCTAAAATAAATTTGTATGACAATAATAAAATTAATATCTATTTTCGTTGAAATTCAAATGTTGATTATTAAATATTCCTATGCATATGGTTGCGTTTCTATTGCGTTTAAGTATATAACCGATTCATGTATTCAAATACCAGTGTGCATAGTTACTTGAGACTAGATGGCAACAACGTGTGTAGAAGATCACAGAAATTCACCGTCTCCTCTTCCTTCTTCCTCCCGCCAGTGTTTCTCACCTACATCATAATACAATAATCATATTAACAATTTAGAATTAACCCCTCCCTCCCTCCCTCCCTCCTACATACATACATACAATAATCATATTAACAATTTAGAATTAACCCCCACATCCCTCCCCTTCATACATACATACATACATACAATAATCATATTAACAATTTAGAATTACTCCCTCCCTCCCCCTCCTACATCATAATACAATAATCATATTAACAATTTAGAATTACTCCCTCCCTCCCCCTCCTACATCATAATACAATAATCATATTAACAATTTAGAATTACTCCCTCCCTCCCTCCCTCGCACATAAGTCCATTTGCAAGAACAACAGGAACAATAGAAAGAAACGATTAATCAAGATGAGAAATGAAATACCACACACAGGCTCAAACTCGGGGGTGTGGGTATTGGAGTGGGGATACTTTCAGGGATCAGCTTAGAGGGCGATGTGGGCGAAATAGTCGCCCTAGGGACCCTGACTTCGCCCTCTGGGGACCCCACTTCTCCCTAATTTTTTGGTTTTGACGATTTTCAAACAAAATTATGTCTAGTAAGATACACTGGCCCATCTCCTTCTATTCAAATGTTGTATTTAATGGTTGTACTGTGCATTTTAACCCTATTTTGCAGAAGTATATTAAAGAACACCATTTAAAGAAGCGATCACGCGCTTTCTCACTTCTCCCAAAAATTCGGACCTAGAATGAACCCTGACCGTACTATACAAAAACACCGTACAACACCGTTACAGCTTCCCATATGCATGTAGCCATAGTAATGGACTTATCAATTCCAATAGATAGTGTGCCTATTTCCTATAAGCAGTGTGGATGTAAAATGAATAATTGGCCCCTTCTATTGTAGAATAAAGGGTTAAACAATCACCCGGATATCATCACTGTTCAACACTGTAACCACCCGAGCTAGTGTGGCTCACAGAATAAATTTAGCCACGATTACCGACTCTATAGACTTTATGGTTTTTTTTTAGTTTAACGTAGCACAAACAGCTTAGATCATACGGGCGACTCTCCAGCTATTATTGGTGGAGGAAGACACCGGCTGCCCCTCCAAGCATTATTGCAGACACAGGCAGGCACCCCGGTAGAACCACCGGCCTACCGCAAGCCAACTGGCTAGCTTTGTCACAAAATAATTTGACACCCCCAGTGGGGTTCGAACCTACAACAGTGAGCGGCAACTGATTTGAAGTGTACAGGTAACCACTCAGCCACCTCTAGATTTTGAATTACTTTCGCATTATATATACCGTATTTAGCTATGTATAGTGCGCTATCATGTATAATGCGCACCCACGATTAGGCACGAAAATCGGGGGGAAAACTGAGTTCCGATGTATACTGCGCACGTGAAAAACGCAATTTTCCAAGTCAAAATTTAACATTTCTCAAGAATCGCTAAAAATTGTGCTCCGTGATTTTTACAACTTATATTAATCACTCGAGATACCTCATCGAGGAACGGTAACGCACTCAGGCATGATTTCATGAAAATTACATGCATATCGTTCTCAAACATCTCAACACGTTCTCAAACAAGTCAGCAGATGCTCAAACTTCTCAACACGTGTAGCCTACCTAATTAACTGGGACCCATTGTGAATGGTTTGTCGAAATTAATTATCGCTACAAACAATTGAAATACTGCAGCCAAAAAATGTTTGTTTTTTATGCAATGCATTGTACATAGTAAATATTTCCTGTAAAAATAACCAACACATCGTGTCTTTAATCATGTATTTAAAAACATACGGTATATTAAATCAAATAAACTATAATTACAAAGTTTCTTTACCTCTATGATATCGTACGAAGGCAGCGGTGCTTTATGCGGCGAAGTACGCGAAAAGTACGGCAAATATTACATACGATAAAACCACGTGATGTTATCAAATCGCCATTTTTTATGCATTTAGTAATTTCAATTAAATTCTTCAAAGTTTGCCAAAATAAACGCAATATATGCTAATTCTGTGGTCTTATTCATTTCATTTATTTATATAGACTATCGGCAACTGGTTTTAATAGCTAGTTTATAACGTTTGTCGAATGTAACAGTTTATAGAATGACTGTGGGGCCGTTCGGGTCGAATTTCATGAAATATTGGTCAATTTTGGTCTGGAAAAAAATGTCCTGATGTCTGTACTGGTGTATAATGCGCAGTAGATAAAATGGATGAGGATTTCAGTAAGAAATGTGCGCACTATACATAGCTAAATACGGTATATTGTGTTAATGGGATCCGAATTAAGAAAGAAAGTATACCATTCTTAAATATTAACCTGTACTGTAGTATGTATCATGATTAATTTCATAAATATTATGCACAGCACTTTACAGGGCTGTGAATGGGAAATTGTGAAAAAAGAGATGACATGAAAAGGAAAATAAACAATATTAATATAAAAAAGAGGAAATCTGCCAAAATACTGAAAAACGAGGATCGACCCTACGTAAAATGTGAAAGAAATATCCTTTCTGAACAACTTAAACCAAATTTGACAATACAGTGGAACCCTTCAAAACTGGAATTTCCTCCAAATTTCGTGCTCCCTCTTTTTTCCCTTCTTTGTTCATTGTAAATAAATCTCTGTAAACCGTAACCCCTCTTTTCCCGAATACCGAACATATTTTTAAAAATATATGTGCCGTTTCAACTGTAAAGTACCCTGTAAACAGAACAGCAACTTGTCTTGATCTATAAATATGAAACAGTATTCTTTTAAACCAAAAAAACTTTCAGCTATTTTTGTTCAGAATATTGTATTTTACGCTTAAAATTAATCAGTTCTTTGTTACGGTAACTGCCAAACTATAAACATGTTTTGCAGCAGAGTTGAATTATTAATTTAGGAGAAATCTACCCCGCTGGTCCAGTGGCCGTTCGGTTTAGAGGGGTTTCATTGTATTTATTTTTTCAAGATTTCGATCAAACAAGAGTAAAGCCTCTAATGGGATCCGATTCACAGCCCCGACATGTTGTGCTAATGGGATCCGATTCACAGCCCCGACATGTTGTGCTAATGGGATCCGATTCACAGACCCGACATGTGCTAATGGGATCCGATTCACAGACCCGACATGTTGTGCTAATGGGATCCGATTCACAGACCCGACATGTGCTAATGGGATCCGATTCACAGACCCGACATGTGCTAATGGGATCCAATTCACAGCCCCGACATGTTGTGCTAATGGGATCCGATTCACAGCCCCGACATGTTGTGCTAATGGGATCAGATTCACAGCCCCGACATGTTGTGCTAATGGAGGCAGATTCACAGCCCCGACATGTTGTGCTAATGGAGGCAGATTCACAGCCCCGACATGTTGTGCTAATGGGATCCGATTCACAGCCCCGACATGTTGTGCTAATGGAGGCAGATTCACAGCCCCGACATGTTGTGCTAATGGGATCCGATTCACAGCCCCGACATGTTGTGCTAATGGAGGCAGATTCACAGCCCCGACATGTTATGCTAATGGAGGCAGATTCACAGCCCCGACATGTTATGCTAATGGAGGCCGATTCACAGCCCCGACATGTTGTGCTAATGGAGGCAGATTCACAGCCCCAACATGTTATGCTAATGGAGGCAGATTCACAGCCCCGACATGCTATGCTAATGGAGGCAGATTCACAGCCCCAACATGTTATGCTAATGGAGGCAGATTCACAGCCCCGACATGTTATGCTAATGGAGGCAGATTCACAGCCCCGACATGTTATGCTAATGGAGGCAGATTCACAGCCCCAACATGTTATGCTAATGGAGGCAGATTCACAGCCCCGACATGTTGTGCTAATGGAGGCAGATTCACAGCCCCGACATGTTGTGCTAATGGAGGCAGATTCACAGCCCCGACATGTTGTGCTAATGGAGGCAGATTCACAGCCCAGACATGTTGTGCTAATGGAGGCAGATTCACAGCCCCGACATGTTGTGCTAATGGAGGCAGATTCACAGCCCCAACATGTTATGCTAATGGAGGCAGATTCACAGCCCCGACATGTGCTAATGGGATCCGATTCACAGCCCCAACATGTTGTGCTAATGGAGGCAGATTCACAGCCCCGACATGTTGTGCTAATGGGATCCAATTCACAGCCCCGACATGTTGTGCTAATGGGATCCAATTCACAGCCCAGACATGTTGTGCTAATGGGATCCGATTCACAGCCCCGACATGTTGTGCTAATGGAGGCAGATTCACAGCCCCGACATGTTGTGCTAATGGGATCCAATTCACAGCCCCAACATGTTGTGCTAATGGAGGCTGATTCACAGCCCCGACATGTTGTGCTAATGGGATCCAATTCACAGCCACGACATGTTGTGCTAATGGGATCCAATTCACAGCCACGACATGTTGTGCTAATGGGATCCAATTCACAGCCACGACATGTTGTGCTAATGGGATCCAATTCACAGCCCCGACATGTTGTGCTAATGGGATCCAATTCACAGCCACGACATGTTGTGCTAATGGGATCCAATTCACAGCCCCGACATGTTGTGCTAATGGGATCTGATTCACAGCCCCGACATGTTGTGCTAATGGGATCCAATTCATAGCCCCCGACATGTGCTAATGGGATCCAATTCATAGCCCCCGACATGTTGTGCTAATGGGATCAGATTCACAGCCCAACATTTTGCTAATGGGATCCGATTAATAAAGAAAGTATATAATACTAACCCTAGCTGATCGACGTTTCCCGTAATTAATGATGTCCTCCGTTGCAAGTGACGGACGCTTGCGTTTCTGTGCTTTCTTTCCTAACGGGCTACGGTCGTCCATGTCCATGTCCATTGGTATTTCAATATAACTGGCCGATGACTGTGGATCATGCAGAACGAGTGAACAACTCTGCCCAGGAGATCTGGCTCCCATGGACGCCGAATACGGACTTCTCCTTGGCATGTCGTTGTAAGCTCTGGAATAACCATGATCGGACACAGAGACCAGTGATCTCCCTATCGAAGATGACATGCTTATTGCTGGCAGTACAGAGCAAGACTGTGTTACAGTTGCTACATCAGTAGAACCAGCCGAGCAAAAACTGGTTCCGTTATTTACAATCCCCAATTCTTGAGGTCGGTTCCCAGGAATCATTGAGGTGTTTGTAGGTGAGGTTTCAATTGAAACGGAACCTGCGGACGTGGAGACACTTAGAGGAGTTTCACGAGGTACAAGTCCAGCGGAAAAAGTCAGAACTGGTGCTAAACACGACGCCATAGTTTGTAATCCAGAAGAGCATCCTTGACTCGATGATGACGAATCAACTATGATAGGAGAAGACTCGGAACTAGATGGAAATGTTACCGAAGATACACGTTGCGGTGCAACATTGACAGGATCCGTTGTTGTATTTGTAGTGATTGGCAGAAGTAATGCAGCTGTTGCAGCAACACTATCGTCTACATCTTTAGACAATTTTCCGACTTCATCTGACAAAATATCTGAAACTGCAAATCCGTAACTTGATGTTTTTGTCAGAGAGCCAACATTAGTTTGTGAATCAACTTTCTCTTTATCATTTATCAGTGACTCTGTATCTGGAATTTGGTACTTAGATGAACCACCAGGTAATACTTTAGGTTTATTCTCATCTTTCAATGCACTGTATGAAGCAGATGGTAAAGTTCCAAATTTACTGTCAATATTCAATGGACTATGCGGCAAAACACGAGGGTAGGTTTCAGGTTCGCTCTTGGATTTCATTGGACTAAGACTATCAAGTAAGGCATGTGCTTTATTGAGAGCCTCCTGAATTGATGAATTATCATCTTCAGACACACTGTCAGAAGTCATACAAATAGTTTGTTTATCATCATCAGGCCCTTGTCTTTCACTCACTTCAACATCTTTATCCACTTTATTGTTTGTGATATTCGCTATAACAATACCATCTACCTGACCATTATCAGTTATCTTTTCAATGACATTTAATTCCTTTGGATTTTCATCCTCTTTTACATCATTTGCTAATGCTGTCTCTTTCTTAATACCTATACCATCAATGGATTCACTAGAAACAGCTTCTTGATTTGTGTTCAATGTGTTTGTACTATCATCATATTTCTTTTCAAATCTGTTACTTTCAGTAGCAATGTCAGCTTCACTAGGTTTATCAGTGTCAGAGACATATTCACTTTCCATTTTCATACTGACTTCATCAATACTCTGTTCAGCCTTTTCATTGGCATCATCCTCAACAGTTTCAGTGACCTGAATATGTCCAGGTGTTTCATTATTGTCCTTTACAAAATCTGTAGAAACCTGCATATGTTCATCCTTTCCATTCCCTGCGCTTTTGACAGTTGTAACTACATAAGCCTGCTCATGCTGTTCTTTATGGTCATTTTCAACAGTTGTATCAGAGTGTAACAGGTCCCGTTTGGCTTTTGGTTTTGGATGAGTTTCAGCATCTTCCTCTACTTTATTTACTTCATTAACAGAATCACTTACACTCCCTTTTATAATACTCCCATTGCGTTCCTCGTCCACATCTATGAAATCAACAGGTTCATCTACATGATCATTAGCATGATTTACAGCCTCATTAGCAACATGTTTACTATCCTCAGACATCTCAGTTTCATTTTCATCCTGGTTTTCATTTTTGTCACCTACAGGATCATCACATTCCATTGCATGCTCAGTGAGGCAAGGTTCAGAACCCATATCCACGTTTTCCGTAGCATCGTGGTTTTCAGTTGTTGGAGAGCTTGCTTTCACCACATCTTCAGGTAAATTCCTGTAATCAGGCACATCAACCCTGAGGCCAAGGCTCTGAAATAGAATTTACAATCATGAAAAAATCACTATATTTTCTATCATCATTAGTTAATGCAAAATTATTTTCGCCTCTAGTTCTTACAACTTTTGACTAACTTGTCCTAAGAATGTCGTTCTGAGCGCCGGGATTATCCACGCATCGGAACTCCAAACCATGTGTTATCCGTCAATAAAAATAACTGAAAGACAAATTTTATTTCGCACATTAATTTCTTTGCTACGATTTGTTACGGAGAAATGGAGCTACGAAGAGAGACGAAAGAAAAAAAATATCCTTGTTCAAATAAAATTATCTATTTTTCAACAATGTTTTCAACAAAGTACATTAAAAATGTAGTGGAAATTTGTGATCGCACAGTGGTAGCGTGTTCGCATCAGGTGCAAAACATCTGGAGTTCGAGTCCCGCTGAAGCTGTTACGATTGTGCCCTTAGGCAATGCACTTAAATTTCATGTTGCCTCCTCTCTCTCCCTCGTGGCGATGGATTCCATGCGTAATGAGGTCTCAAGAGTGAGTAATATAAGTTGCAAGAACTTGGTTCGCAAATCGAACTAAGATAAATTTGTATAAATCATTATAAACTAAACAAGATAGAATTAAAATTAGCCAATGTTCCAACAATACCTGCCATCCACTGACCCCAATGTGCTAAATGTAAATGTTTGCAAACTCCACTATGGAAAGGAATTAGTACAAGCATTTTAATATGCTTGTTTTCCAATCCATATATTTTCTTATGCAGCACAGTAGTGATGGGGGGTGGGGGCTATGGCCTCCTGGGCCAGCAAACCCCCTAAATGTGTCCAGACCCCCCCCACTCTGGAAAGGTCTGTCAAAAGGAGGGCTGTCTAGCCCCTTGGGCCAGCAAACCCTTAAATGTGTCCAGACCCCCCCCCCTCTGGAAAGGTCTGTCAAAAGGAGGGCTGTCTAGCCCCTTGGGCCAGCGAACCCCTAAATGTGTCCAGACCCCTCCCCCTCTGGAAATGTCTGTCAAAAGGAGGGCTGTCTAGCCTCCTGGGCCAGCGAACCCCTAAATGTGTCCAGACCCCCCCCCTCTGGAAAGGTCTGTCAAAAGGAGGGCTGTCTGGCCCCCTCTATAAAGGGTTTTGTTTGTGCAATACAGTTTTTTCCACAGGTAAGGCTATATGAAGAGTTATTATGTGTACGGTGGCCGAGTGGTTATTGTATGATAGTATATGAACAAAATACGTTTAAATAACTTAAAATTTGAGCAATTTTGCAGCGGAGCATCTTACCAGTGACGGGTCTGACGTAGCTTTGTCATACAGCTGTATCAGTATCGCTCCTATATGCTTCCATCTGAAAAATGTGAGACATCGGGTCAGTTACTGCCCCTGAATTCTCCTAAAAAATAGATTCCTATTAAGTGTTTTCCTCTGTTTTTATCGTTGTTTCCTTTGCACAACATGCTAGTAAATTTATTCCACTATCGCTTTGTATGATTATTAAATTACTATTTCTCGACAGATCTCCTACATTATATGCAATGAGTACTTATTTGTAAGACAATGCTATCACAAATATCCTACCGCAACATCTGGGAACAACAGTCAAAACAAAGGATTCTAACTAATACCGTAGGACCTATCCACATTTTGGAATAAATCAGACTTTATCTGCAAAGGGAGGTGATAGAAAATTAGAGATGTCTCTCACAAACTAACTAAGTTGTGCTGCAAAGCTGCTATTGGTTTAAAGTTTAAACATATTTATTCATTCATAATGTACAGTACATATCTATTGTATACAGAATGAAAATGGATTTAATCGAAAGCTTAAAGCTGCTATTAAAGCTGCTATTGAAGCTGCTATTAAAGCTGCTATTGAAGCTGCTATTGAAGGAGTACTTTATAATGGGCCAGTGCACAGGCACAAGACACAAATTTTTATTTTTTTGCCTTATGGGTCATATAATCCGAAAACGCTCGCGTTGACAACCTTTCAAAATGCAGCGGCTAGATACAACTCCAAAATGGTGAAACTGTGTACTTGACATCAACTGTGAGAAGTGATCATATGAATGTATTGTAGATTTGGATATTTGATTTGTAAGTTTTATAGTCTTGTTCATGTATATTTTGTGTACACTTGTCTAGTACATGTTATCTATAGACCATACAACCCTGAGCGTGCCTTTGACATGATCACGCTGTCCCCTTATTATGTGGTAGAAAGTCAATAGTTAATTCTTGCATGAAACTGAAGTATATCCGGCTCTGGTGGTTTACATACAATCTGGTTCTACATTACCTGTAGTGCTTAATTCTTGCAGGAAACTGGAGTATATCCGGCTCTGGTGGTTTACATACAATCTGGTTCTACATTACCTGTAGTGCTTAATTCTTGCAGGAAACTGGTATATATCCGGCTCTGGTGGTTTACATACAATCTGGTTCTACATTACCTGTAGTGCTTAATTCTTGCAGGAAACTGAAGTATATCTGGCTCTGGTGGTTTACATACAATCTGGTTCTACATTACCTGTAGTGCTTAATTCTTGCAGGAAACTGAAGTATATCCGGTTCTGGTGGTTTACATACAATCTGGTTCTACATTACCTGTAGTGCTTAATTCTTGCAGGAAACTGAAGTATATCCGGTTCTGATGGTTTACATACAATCTGGTTCTACATTACCTGTAGTGCTTAATGTTTGCAGGAAACTGAAGTATATCCGGTTCTGGTGGTTTACATACAATCTGGTTCTACATTACCTGTAGTGCTTAATTCTTGCAGGAAACTGAAGTATATCCGGCTCTGGTGGTTTACATACAATCTGGTTCTACATTACCTGTAGTGCTTAATTCTTGCAGGAAACTGAAGTATATCCGGTTCTGGTGGTTTACATACAATCTGGTTCTACATTACCTGTAGTGCTTAATTCTTGCAGGAAACTGAAGTATATCCGGTTCTGGTGGTTTACATACAATCTGGTTCCTTTTACGCATTTCCAGTGCCTCCTCAACATACTGTAATTGTTAGCAGAAACCATTAGCACAAGTAAACTGCTACTTACAGACTTGCTTCTCATTTAACCCATTTCATTCTGGATACATTTAAAGGTGTTGCAAACAACATAGATCCAGATCAGCCGCAGCGTGGCGCTGCATGCTGATCAGGATCTATGTTGTTTGCTACATAGCCAAGTGTCTTAGCAAGATCATCTGAATAGCAAACAGCATAGAGCATGATCAGACAGCACGTTCCGTGGAGGCTGATCTGGCTCTATGTTCTTTGTAAATACTGTTTTTAACGGTATCCAGAATGAAATGAGTTAATAGATGCATCAACATTCTTTGCAATATTTCCACACCCGATTTATCGCGATATCTTATAATTGCGTGTGGGGGAGGGGTGACACACAAATGCACAATCTGTTGTTGTATTGACTCAGTGATTCGTGAGGGTGGTCTTTCACAAATTATCAATAAAATATTTATTCTACGAGGTTGCGAAAATAACATGAAAACGTGAATAAATACTGCAGTAAATAATGATAGATAAGGAACAATGCTAGAGCAATCATGATTATATCACAGTTAATAATGATACATCTGGATAGCTGGGTTACAGCACAGGATAGCTGGGTTACAGCACAGAATAGCTGGGTTACAGCACACAGGATAGCTGGGTTACAGCACAGGATAGCTGGGTTACAGCACACAGGATAGCTGGGTTACAGCACAGGACAGATGGGTTACAGCACACAGGATAGCTGGGTTACAGCACAGGATAGCTGGGTGTAGCACAGGATAGCTGGGTTACAGCACAGGACAGCTGGGTTACAGCACAGGATAGCTGGGTTACAGCACAGGATAGCTGGGTTACAGCACAGGACAGCTGGGTTACAGCACAGGACAGCTGGGTTACAGCACAGGACAGCTGGGTTACAGCACAGGACAGCTGGGTTACAGCACAGGATAGCTGGGTTACAGCACAGGATAGCTGGGTTACAGCACAGGATAGCTGGGTTACAGCACAGGATAGCTGGGTTACAGCACAGGACAGATGGGTTACAGCACACAGGATAGCTGGGTTACAGCACAGGATAGCTGGGTTAGAGCACAGGATAGCTGGGTTACAGCACAGAACAGATGGGTTACAGCACACAGGATAGCTGGGTTACAGCACAGGATAGCTGGGTTACAGCACAGGATAACTGGGTTACAGCACAGGATAGCTGGGTTACAGCACACAGGACAGATGGGTTACAGCACACAGGATAGCTGGGTTACATTACAGGACAGCTGGGTTACAGCACAGGATAGCTGGGTTACATTACAGGATAGCTGGGTTACATTACAGGACAGCTGGGTTACAGCACACAGGATAGCTGGGTTACAGCACAGGATAGCTGGGTTACAGCACAGGATAGCTGGGTTACAGCACAGGACAGATGGGTTACAGCACACAGGATAGCTTGGTTACAGCACAGGATAGCTGGGTTAGAGCACAAAGGATAGCTGGGTTACATTACAGGACAGCTGGGTTACAGCACAGGATAGCGGTTACATTACAGGACAGCTGGGTTACAGCACACAGGATAGCTGGGTTACATTACAGGATAGCTGGGTTACATTACAGGATAGCTGGGTTACATTACAGGATAGCTGGGTTACAGCACAGGATAGCTGGGTTACAGCACAGGATAGCTGGGTTACAGCACAGGACAGCTGGGTTACAGGACAGCTGTTACAGCACAGGACAGCTGGGTTACAGCACAGGACAGCTGGGTTACAGCACAGGACAGCTGGGTTACAGCACAGGACAGATGGGTTACAGCACAGGACAGATGGGTTACAGCACAGGACAGATGGGTTACAGCACATGATAGCTGGGTTACAGCACAGGACAGATGGGTTACAGCACAGGACAGATGGGTTACAGCACAGGACAGATGGGTTACAGCACAGGATAGCTGGGTTACAGCACAGGATAGCTGGGCTACAACACAGGATAGCTGGGTTACAGCACAGGATAGCTGGGTTACAGCACAGGACAGCTGGGTTACAGCACATGATAGCTGGGTTACAGCACATGATAGCTGGGTTACAGCACAGGATAGCTGGGCTACAACACAGGATAGCTGGGTTACAGCACAGGATAGCTGGGTTACAGCACAGGACAGCTGGGTTACAGCACATGATAGCTGGGTTACAGCACAGGATAGCTGGGTTACAGCACACACCATAGCTATAGGCATGGATTGCACATCATCAAAACTTAACATATATATTTTATAAACAAACATCTTAAGTTCTTGTTTGCTCTCGGAGTAGTAGTCAGGAATTCTAACTTACATGGGGAGAATACATACTGCAACCCTGTAAACTTAGCGTAGTACTTACCTCTTTGGCTTCAGTCGGATCAATCTGATACCTATATATCTCTGGGTCACTGAAACAAAAACAACTTCATATTGTAACAGGATTATACGAGGTCCCGGGACTCGTTCTAGAGGGTGACTGGGGCGAAATTAGTCGCCCTAGCAACCCTGACTTTGCCCCCTGGGGACTTCACTTCTCGTCATGTAAGCAATATTGACAGGTAAAGCTTTATTGCTTCTTTGTATTCTATGAGGTTCAACATTTCTCTGACAGAATGGGTTATATGATCTAGCATGTAGAAGCGGAGAAGTCTGGCCGCCTCACCCCCACCAGTAGTATCCCAAACACAGGTGGATTCCTGGATAGCTGACAGAATGGGTTATATGATCTAGCATGTAGAAGTGGAGAAGTCTGGCCGCCCCACCCCCCACCAGTAGTATCCCAAACACAGGTGGATTCCTGGATAGCTGACAGAATGGGTTATATGGTCTAGCTTGTAGAAACGGAGAAGTCTGGCCGCCCCACCCCCACCAGTAGTATCCCAAACACAGGACTGAGGTGGATTCCTGGATAGACGCATTCAGAAAGGTAGAATTCGAACCTAAAGCGGAGAGGCATGTGACTTGAAGTCAACGTCTTAACCGCCTGCCCGAGACTCTGCGGAGAGGCATGTGACTTGAAGTCAACGATCTTAACCGCCTGGCCACGGAGACCATCTTGGTAGATATACCCGTTGTAGCTAAAAGTACACAATAAAACCTACCAATTCTCAAAGAATTCTGCTGTGTCCAACTTCAACGATGCTTGTTCTGCACAGATCCTGTTCTTCAAGGCATAGCCCTTTATATAGTTCACATCTAGCTCAAACGCCCGAGCAATGTAATACAAACACTCTGAAAATATGCAACTACAGATGAAACACCTGGACACTGTAATACAAACATTCTGTAAATATGCAACTACAGATGAAACACCTAGACACTGTAATACAAACATTCTGTAAATATGCAACTACAGATGAAACACCTAGGCTACCTAATACAAACATTCTGAAAATATGCAACTACAGATGAAACACCTAGGCAATGTAATACAAACACTGTGAAAATATGCAACTACAGATGAAACACCTAGGCACTGTAATACAAACATTCTGTAAATATGCAACTACAGATGAAACACCTAGGCACTGTAATACAAACACTGTGAAAATATGCAACTACAGATGAAACACCTGGGCTACCTAATACAAACATTCTGTAAATATGCAACTACAGATGAAACACCTGGACAATGTAATACAAACACTGTGAAAATATGCAACTACAGATGAAACACCTGGACAATGTAATACAAACATTCTGAAAATATGCAACTACAGATGAAACACCTGGACAATGTAATACAAACATTCTGAAAATATGCAACTACAGATGAAACACCTGGACAATGTAATACAAACACTTGAAAATATGCAACTACAGATGAAACACCTGGACAATGTAATACAAACACTCTGAAAATATGCAACTACAGATGAAACACCTGGACAATGTAATACAAACATCTGAAAATGCAACTACAGATGAAACACCTGGACAATAAACAAACAAAATATGCAACTACAGATGAAACACCTGGACAATGTAATACAAACATTCTGAAAATATGCAACTACAGATGAAACACCTGGACAATGTAATACAAACACTCTGAAAATATGCAACTACAGATGAAACACCTGGACAATGTAATACAAACATCGAAAATATGCAACTACAGATGAACACCTGGAATGTAATACAAACACTCTGAAAATATGCAACTACAGATGAAACACCTGGACAATGTAATACAAACATTCTGAAAATATGCAACTACAGATGAAACACCTGGACAATGTAATACAAACACTGTGAAAATATGCAACTACAGATGAAACACCTGGACAATGTAATACAAACACTCTGAAAATATGCAACTACAGATGAAACACCTAGACAATGTAATACAAAATGAATATTTACATCGCTATTGCATTTCCTTCGATGAAAGTGTTACCTGTTTGCATCCATTTTCGTATGAATTTCCTCGCTAATGATATGCCGCTGACATGCATACCAGAAGTTACAGTTATGAGCATTGTTGGACAGCGTTCCTCGCAGGCATGTCTTACATTTGATGCTATTCCAAAGAATATCTATTTAAAAGGTCTGGCAAACGGCAAATCGCAAATCTGGACTAAATACATATTAAATGTAAAGTACAGTGTGCTATATTTTTCTTTGTGTCATTAAAAAGAATAGTTAATGTAAATATAGGTATGAATCGATGTTAATAATTTCCATACGGGTATGAACTACATTGGGAGTGTTAGCCTGGATGTCCAATGTAGTTCATAAACTGATGGAAATTGTTAGCCCATGATTCATTCAGTCACAATTTCTGAAATGGTTGTATTCACATACAGTGCATGGGACATTCAAATACAGTGTACGGGACACTCACATACAGTACACGGGACACTCACATACAGTACATGGGACACTCACATACAGTGCATGGGACATTCACATACAGTACACGGGACACTCACATACAGTACACGGGACACTCACATACAGTACACGGGACACTCACATACAGTACACGGGACATTCACATACAGTGCATGGGACATTCACATACAGTGCATGGGACACTCACATACAGTGCACGGGACACTCACATACAGTGCACGGGACACTCACAGTACATGGGACATTCACATACAGTACATGGGACACTCACATACAGTACATGGGACACTCACATATAGTGCATGGGACACTCGCATACAGTACACGGGACACTCACATACAGTACACGGGACACTCGCATACAGTGCACGGGACACTCACATACAGTGCACGGGACATTCACATACAGTACACGGGACATCACATACAGTACACGGGACACTCACATACAGTACACAGGACACTCACATACATACATGGGACACTCACAGTACACGGGACACTCACATACAGTACACGGGACACTCGCATACAGTGCACGGACACTCACATACAGTGACGGACACTCACATACAGTGCACAGGACATTCACATACAGTACACAGGACACTCACATACAGTACACGGGACACTCACATACAGTGTACGGGACACTCACATACAGTACATGGGACACTCACATACAGTGTATGGGACACTCACATACAGTACATGGGACACTCACATACAGTGTATGGGACACTCGCATACAGTACATGTGACACTCACATACAGTGCATGGGACACTCACATACAGTGCACAGTACATGGGACATTCGCATCCAGTACTCGGGACACTCGCATACAGTACACAGGACACTGCCACCAAGTAGATTTTAATTGCCAATAACCAAACCTAATAAAGAACAGATATTAATTGCATACTGGTTTCTAACATCTCAGTTTTTCACAAATTGAACTGAATTACGTGCACACTAATTACACTGGTGGGTGTGCTGTTTAGTAATGATTTAGACAACCAGTCTGAGGTCAACAAATATGATATAGAAACTTTCTATTTCTACTTAACTTTCACAAAACAACATGTTGTCTAACGCCATTTTTCCCCGGAACATCTAAACAGCCAAGGGCCATAACTCAATTGTTACTGAGAAAAACCAGACTGGTTATCAAACTTGTCCCGATTTTCCTCTTCTCAATAATTATGCTACTACCCTTAATTTCTGTAAAATGGGTTCTTCTAATTTGCAATTTTGGATCATCCCATTGGGACAGTTATGTTATTTCGGGTTTTACGCCTGCATCAGCACCATATTGGGCTATACCCCAGCGGGCAGTTTACCTAACAACACCTTTCCTGGGCAGGCGCCAGCAGTTAACCAGTACTTGGGTACACCAACCTCCGTAAGAAACTGCCAACTTTTTCATATAAATGAGACACGGTCTGAGCGGGGCTCGAACCTGTGACCATCAGTGATGATAGGTTACAGTGGTATACAAGTCAGCGACCTTAACCACTCGACCACGGAGGCGGACCCCCCATTGGGACAAATTCTACACATAACATACCCAAGTAGTTGTTCATGGCGTACAATATAGTGATGACATTATCCAAACACGGCCAGTGCCGAGCATTGCAGTCCAGTCCTTGCTCAAACGCGAGCATAGCCAGCTGGAAGTCTTCTAATGAGAGAGCAGTCATGCCGACCTTGTACCACACAGTCACCTCAGAGTTGTCTATCCTAACAGCCTGCACAAGTCAAACAACACAGTTGAAAGTCAGATACATTATAAAAAACATTATTTAGTTTACAACGATTGCGAAATAAGCTTTAACATTTTATTTAATCACTCTCATTGGAGCGAATAAAAATGTATACAGTCAAACCTGTGTTAGTGGTCACCTCAATTAAGCAGCCAACCTGTATTAAGCAGCCATTCTCCAGATTCTCAATATGTTGTTTTATTATACATTTGACCTCTATTAAGCAGCCACCTGTGCTATGCAGCCACTATGTATGTTTCCCTTGGCTGGCTGCTTAAAACAGGTTTGACTGTATGTGGAAATTCGTGTAAGAGGAAACTGGAGTACCAACAGATAACCCACCTGTTTGATCTGGCGACCACCGTGCCATCTAACGTATTTCCGGTTTCCGTGGAGTACCAACAGATAACCCACCTGTTTGATCTGGTGACCACCGTGCCATCTCACATATTTCCGGTGTCCGTGGAGTACCAAGATATAACCACCCACTGATCTGGTGACCACCATGCCATCTCACATATTTCCGGTGTCCGTGGAGTACCAAGATATAACCCACCCACTGATCTGGTGACCACCATGCCATCTCACATATTTCCGGTGTCCGTGGAGTACCAAGATATAACCCACCCACTGATCTGGTGACCACCATGCCATCTCACATATTTCCGGTGTCCGTGGAGTACCAAGATATAACCCACCCACTGATCTGGTGACCACCATGCCATCTCACATATTTCCAGTGACTGTGGAGTACCAAGAGATAACCCACCCACTGATCTGGTGACCACCATGCCATCTCACATATTTCCGGTGTCCGTGGAGTACCAAGATATAACCCACCCACTGATCTGGTGACCACCGTGCCATCTCACATATTTCCGGTGTCCGTGGATGCATTGATGAGAATAGAGCGTGTGAACCACTGCGCTGCTAATCGGGACAGCCAATACACATTTTGAAATGAGTTACCCGCTCTACTGGGCTCATCCTAGGTCATAAATTTTGGGAGGGGTCAGAAAGTGTGCGATTGGGTCTATATATGGTATTATTTTATCAATTTCAACACAATAGGGTTAAAATACACATGATGACCCTTAACACTTTCAACACCACAGGCCTCTAAATAGGCTTACAAAAAGTGTAGCTCCAGTTGAGCCGGCTTGTGACGAGTTATTGAGCGGAACAATGTTTCTATATTAAGGTTGTATATACGTAAATAGGCAGAAGTACATCCGCGGTCCACTCGATTGTAGTCCCAATAACTAATATAGTTCATTTTTCTTTTTGGTAAAAATGCATTTTCATGACAGGCAGTATATAGTTTTTGTGTTTTTTGAGAAATTATGTGACTTGAGAAGACTTCAGACTAGTTGATGTGTAGAAAAGATGTGGCATAAGAATTCAGGCCATTGCAAACTGAAGGTTGGTATACTGTATTATTTGGCGGAGGAATACAGTGTGTAAACACACACACACACACTGACATTATTCACAGGTGAACACTGGCTATGTGAAACATTTTGAATATTCTTGCTGTGTTCCAGATTGATTTGAATACTTCTTCACAGTGGATGTGGTATCAGAAGAAATGAAAGATTGGAAATATAAATGAACTTGTTTTTTTACTTTTTACTATGTATTTAATAGGCAATTTATTTGTTGTTTTACAACCTATAAGCAAATGACCCTAACCCTGGTGTTGCATGTCATCATATTATTACGATTATTACCGTGTACTTGTGCCAATTTATTTCAAAATCACTCGTATGTATGACCAGATAAATTTATACAAAACAGTACTAACGCTTTGGGAATCATTAAGGGGACACTATACGATCTTAGACCAATGTTCAATGAACAAGCAATGACTGATATTAACCAATATTAATCATTGGCTCGGTCAATACTCTAATTGACCGGTCAATTACCAACAATGCGAGAGATATTGAACAGAAACAATGTTTCTATTTTTAGAAAACAGAGCATAAAGTAAAAGTAACATGTTTGTTTATTATAGTGTCACCCCTATTTAAAGGGCCAGCCATTTCTGACTTATGAGACACCTCTTTTTATGAACATCAGTACTTCCCGAATCCTATGCTTGAATGCCAGGCTGGTAAGCAATCGGTAACCATTATTTAACTAGCTGGTGGCTCACCAACCGGCCATATCACAACGACTCCCTGACGAGATTTGAACCTTCGACCTCCCTCTCCGTAAGAGGACACCTTAATCACTAGGCCACGGAGATGGTATATTTCCATGACGCCACCTTTTTCCACCTTTAAAGTACTCACCTCGAGGTAACACTCCAGGGCAGACTTGTAGTCTTTTCTCTTGGTCGACATATTGGCCAGGTTTTTCTGTATGGAGTACAGCAGCTGTAGACCCGGGTGTATAGCATCCTTCCCCCTCTCTTCCAACAATTCATACGCCTGAATGAAACAGTAACTACTTGAACAGTAACATACAAGGGCGTAGCTAGGCCCAATCTAACGTATAACAAAAGCATCTAGCAGGGTTCGGAGAAAGAATTTTTCCCAAGAATGTCTGTGGTGCAATCTGGAGCCATTTCCAACCATAAAAAATGTTAAATGTTGAATTTGCCTGTGAAATTGTCATACATGTAGTTTTTTTGAGTATTTCTGAATTGTTTATCTTTTAAATAATTTGTAACCTGGCCAGATTATTTCTAATGGAAGATTTGAGACATTCTACAAAGATATTGTATCATCCTCATTTAGGCTCTTCTTTTTATTGCATTTTCAGACTATTTAATTTATTACCTGTTGGCTACAATGTATACGCAATTGCTTATTTTGCATCTTGGCAACTACCGGTATACAGGACTTATTTCAACAAGGAACTCATGGTCTATAGGATCATGGAACATGACTTACTTCTACAAGGAACTCATGGTCTATAAGATCATGGAACATGACTTACTTCTACAAGGAACTCATGGTCTATAAGATTGTGGAACATGACTTACTTCTACGAGGAACTCATGGTCTATAGGATCATGGAACAGGACTTACTTCTACGAGGAACTCATGGTCTATAAGATTGTGGAACATGACTTACTTCTACGAGGAACTCATAATCTATAGGATCATGGAACATGACACTTACTTCAATGAGGAACTCATGGTCTATAAGATCATGGAACATGACTTACTTCAACGAGCAACTCATGGTCTATAGGATCATGGATCATGACTTACTTCTACGAGGAACTCATGGTCTATAAGATCATGGAACACTTCTTCTGCTTTGTCCGACTCCCCTTGCCGCAGTAAATCCAATGCTTTACCATATAGAGTGAATGCTTCGGCTTCCTGTAAATACATGCAGACAGATATTTAGGGTTCCCGCTGACGGTCGCCGATGGCACCAAAAAACAAATATTGGCGCTAAATTTTGTGAATTGGCGAAAATATTTTGTGCAACTTTTAAAATTTCATACATTTATTTGTGAATTATATGGCTCTTAGTTGGCTCCAAGTTTTTTTAATTGGCTCCAGTATTTTTCAATTGGCGACAGAAGTGGCACAGACAAACATTCAGATAGAGGGTACCCTGGATAGTTAGAAGAAAATAGAACATATTTCTGGCATCAAGGAGACTGGTATACGATATGGGCCCAAAATAAATTTGTGCACCTGTTTTTACTATTGACCCGAAAGGTGATCCTGACTCTGGGGCTATTAGGTCAACATTTGTGTGAAGCTACAAAACAGATCAAGTTCTTAAAAGATATAGATTGCAAATCTTGTACAAATTACTACAAATTTTGTACTTGATTGATTTGATGACAACGGCCTTAATCACTCGGCGACAGAGTCGCCTCACTCCCCTGGATATAATGAAGAGACCAGTGATCTGTACCTTGGCTTCTTTAGTTGCCTCTCTTGTAAACAGCTCACTCTCACTGGCATCACTGCAGCTCTCGTTCAGTGCAGCAATGCGAAACTGTAAATAAACCAAGTAGAAGGTTGCATGTGATAAAAATCTAGAGATAGTGTTTCCCCTAAGCAGGAATAGGAGGGCGCCCCGCCCTGCCCCTTTTTGGGGCCGCCCTTGTGCCCGAAAATGCCCGCCCTCGTGTGCCTAAATTCTCAATAAAACTTGATGATTCCGTGTTTTAACTGACTACGTCATATTTTTCCCGCCAATGTGATGTGTCCTAGCAAGAATGTATGTTAATATGACAATTAATTAATAGTCTTAATATTGATTTAATAGAAATTCAAAGCATAAATAATTCAAGAGACTAATGTGTCGTCTGCCGGTTATGTATATTGAAGAGGCAATACATTTGACAAGTAATCATGATACGTGCCCAATCAGTCAATTTTCGCACATTTATGTCCCAATATTCGTTTGAGTCATTGTTGTAAATACAAATGTAGGGGATTATCGACGCGCGATGTCCAGTTACGAGTTCTTTATAGTGAAGTCACAGACACATTGTCCCATGTGTGCAAATCTCATATTTGGCGCTAATTGATTCAAATAGTCCCCAATTTGTTCTTATAGTCTCATGATTTTAGTTTTACTGGGTACTCAGCACATCACAGAATATGGATTGTCCCATTGCACCAGTCGGAAATTCCGCCAACGGATGTCAATTTTATATGTACATTAAATGTATTATTGTTGTAATTTTCTGGCTTACATTTTTTATTAGATAATTATTTCGGATACCATACCATTGTCATGTCGTATAATATATTTTGAATTGAAATACGCAATAGGTTGCAAAATTTATTCGTCCTCAAAATGTTTCGTACTCGAAAATTAATTCGTCCTCAAAATGTTTCATACTCGTAATAACATAAATAAGACCATGTCAATTCTGCCCCTTTGAGGAAAGGCAACAGGGAAAAAAATGCCTTTTTTGTACTAACAGAATGTTGAGGTTTGAT
The DNA here is from genome assembly GCA_014843695.1 of Archivesica marissinica. Classification (NCBI taxonomy): domain Eukaryota; kingdom Metazoa; phylum Mollusca; class Bivalvia; order Venerida; family Vesicomyidae; genus Archivesica; species Archivesica marissinica. The sequence continues at coordinate 63,271,585 of CM026402.1, forward strand.
GGGCCATACAATAATTGAAAGAAATAGCTGGGTGTCCCTTTTAGAGGCTTAAATATTTTTAATTCAAGCCATTTCCACATACAAAATATCCACTTTCAGACCATCTTTGTTATAATACATTCAAATTTTTAAATACCACCCTTTGACACTCTCTAAAATTGTATATACAATTGCCGTGTCAATAAGAAAACATAAGACATTACTGCCTTGGCAGTAAGAAATTGCACACAGCGGCTGGTCAAATGAGAAATTGTAACAATGGTGGCCGGGTCATGGTGGACGATTCAATTAGACACGGAGGTCGTGCCAATAGCCTCGTCCATATCCGAAATTATCTATCCGGATTTACACTACAGTACAAGAATACTATTTGTTCATGTACCTTTTATTTATATAAATTCTAAGAGTTTTCAATTCCAGTTTTGATGGTGTTTTGTACCATTATAACATAACAATTATACGACTGAAATATAGACGAATATTTATAAATAAATAAGCATATCATTCGTTTTCGCGACCCCGAGGAATAACATAGTAAAATATATGTAATAAATACAGTGAATGCACAGATACCATAAATGATAAAGCGAAGTATCAAAGCAATATACCATGCTGTTCCTTAGCCGTAGACCCTGCAAAATAAGCTAATTACGGGCATTTTGCTAGAGTTTTATTCCCGGCAGAAAAACGCAAACAAAACATGGACTGGTTCCCTATGTGTTTATCAAAATTTATTTTGTAACAGTACAAGAAAGGTTAATTCAAGTATGAGGTATCTCACTCTTTAAGTTGCCAATTAGCCTGGGTTCCAGTCTGTCGATTTTTCACTTTTTAACTTCTGGCAAAATGACCAGAAACTCAATACGGCCCAATTAATAATATCGGTGTTAAAATATATTTATTTGACTGACCAGGCAAAATATATCGACGCCTGTTCACAGGCTAGTTGCCCATATGAGCGACGAGCAGCATACCTAAGAACACCTTTCCTGTGTACCAACCTCCGTAAGAACGTTTTCATAAAAAGAGACACGGTATGAGCGGGGCTCGAACTCGTGATCATCAGTGATAATATGCTATGTACAATGGTATACAAGTCAGCGACCTTAAGCACTCGACCACGGAGGTTGACACCAGTGGAATGGCTGCCGATTAAGCTTGCAATGCACCATTGAATGGCTATCATCTATGTATATCATGTCTGGTACTGATTGGCAGACTATATTCAGGTTCATAGGAAGAAAGACTTATATAACATCGGTACATGTGCACCCCTAGTGTGCAGGCAGATGGTGTTGACATAGTTTATTTTATTTAGAGCCATATTAAAGGTTTGCATTCCCGCAAGATTGTAACTGAACGCAAAATATATGTATGTTCCATTAATGTCCAACCCATTGCGTGAACCTAGATATGTTTTCATGTGCATGCTTAGCTGACCTAAGAAACCAGTATTAAACAATGTATGTGAGGCGCCATGCTCAATAGCACTACATACGTGGCCTGACCGAGTATCGATCCCGGGGCCATTCGATTCCAAATCCGACGCTCTACCACTGGACCACGGACGCCAAATGTTACCATTAGAGGGCTTGTATTGGTCCAACTTTGTACACGCATAACTTAAAAATATATTTTTACTTGAAGCTCAAAATGGTAAATTTTGGTAGGGTATAGTTTTTGGCAAAAAAAGCAGTTGAAGTCAAATATAGACTGCTGGCTAATGAGAATGTACAACAACTAATCTGTTCACCAACTGGGACGGGAACGTTTGACTGACCACGGAAATTGCAGTTTGTGGTCTCGTAGATGACCCATCATGCATATCCCTGCATTTTGAGCAGAGAAGAGGTAGGTGCGGGATGGGGCATTGGGAATTTGGGGATCACCAAAGAAGAATTTGCTAACGTACGGTGATTGACAGTTAACTATGCTTCATCAAAGAGGCAGTACGAAGGACGGTACATATCGAGCAAAAGGGGTGACGAGTTCGATTTTATAAAGGCCCGAAGGAACTCACTAGTTGAAGCTTATAAACACGAATTTAAAACTAAATTAAAAATAAATAAATAAATGAAAAATGTAAAATGGCGGTCATACAGGCCAACATGGTGGAGCTAAACAGCTGTCCTCTTATTCCGTGCCAGAAAATAGCATAGCCGCTAATGCAATGTAGGCAGACAAGGATTATGGTATACATGCTTCTACAAAATACATAATTATATGCATTGTATATTGATGCAGACAGATAGCTGTAATCCATCGGATGATCCAAGCACCTAGCTCAACAGTGCATGGTCTTCATCGACACCCCGTATCAATGTACATGTATAATAGGAAATCATTGTCTTTGACTATTTCATTGAAGTTCCCCTTCTTTGCAATGTTCATAGCATTATGTAAACTACTCCGTAACACAGATGTACCGGAGTTTCGATGACCTTTCTCGTGTGTTGTGGAGTATTTCATATAATAAATCTCGGACGAGATCAATAGAACTATCAATGGCATACCTTTGTGAAATTCACGTCAACAGTGTGCTGTATCATTGAACACGTTAAACTAATTCAAATATAAGTTGTTCACTTGAACAGGATATGCTCTGCTGTGCATGCTGGTATTGATCAACATATACTTTGCTTCTTCTATATAGTCTTACATTTTGGCATCAGGTTTGTATAACTAACACTTTATGTTATTTATTGTTTATATCATTGATAATATGCAAGTAGCAACCACAACCACCATGTTTACTTGACTATGTGTATTGAAATAAATAAATATTGTTTAATCTAACAACAACCACCTGGCGATCAGCTATGGTCATGTGCAGTATCGGTGGATTATTGGGTGGTGTTTACAAATATGCTTGAGACATGCATTCCATTGTAGCACATCAAGGGTCATCTCCGATGAATATTCACACCGGAAGCAGTACTGTCACTAAAATGCTCAACTATATAGATGCTCTAGTATCATCCATTTTACATTACGGAAGTGAACATTTTTTGGGGCCCCTATCGGGTAACCTCATTTATTTTTCATACATACATGACAACATACATTTTTATATACATAGTATACATATATTTACACATGCATAACGTGATGTTTAAAGTAAAACAAATACATGTAGATCTGTTGTCAATGTAATGAATTTCATGTACGTATGAAAATAACTTTGGGCGAGAATAATTTTACCCCGACAAAAAATGACCAAAAATGCTTTACGGTAAGGGTTATAGGATGAAAGAAAAAAGAGGACAAAAATGTAAAAAGGAAGAGAATGTAGTACAATTTTATGATCGTTTCCATGTTATCATACTAAATGTATTTGTTGGTTAATTCGGGGATAATATATGATTAAAGAAAATAGAAGTGAAATATGGGATTTTCAAAAGCTAAAAATTTAGAGACATTGCACTTGAAATTCTGCAAGTTAGTTCTTGGTATTAAGCAATCAACTAGTAATGTAGCTGCATATTATGAACTTGGAAGATACCCATTGTATATATGTAGATATGTAAAAGTTGTAAAATATTGGTTAAACATAGTTACAACCGAAAATATAATTATTAAGTCGATGATACAGACGTGTCTAGACGATTTAGTAACTGGCAAACATAATTGGTTGTCCAGAGTTAGGGAATTGCTAAGTAAATTTGGCTTTTTGTATATATGGGAAAACCCACATGTCATCACAGTTTATTTCTGAATTAAATAAAGGATTATAGATCATTTTCTGCAGACTTCACAAGCTGATCTTCGAATAAATAAGGTACTTATATTATATAAAAATGTAAAGATTAATGTTGGTTACGAATCGTACTTAGATATACACTTAGGGCCACTTGTAACCCGACACTTAAATAAATCGGTATAATTGGATTATTTGTGAAAGAATTTCGTTCTAATTAGGAATATGTATAAATCAACACATCATACATGCATACAAGAAATTTCTTTTGAATTGTTGAACAAAAAGGTACAAAATTTAACAAATAACAAACATCACTGTAAAATCAAAATTCACCCAATAACACAGCGCAAGACCAGACACTTCAAATCATGGTTCAATATATTAATTTGAAATTATAGATTATCTTATTCAGCTACATTATCTGAACAAAAATGATCATATCGTTCACCTGTGAGACGGAGGTGTGTGCACGTCGTAAGAGACATGGGAGGACACACTAGATATTAGTTTCTCGGACATACAGATTGTATTGGGTGACTTTTCACATCGTTCGGATTTTGCGCTGTGTCATTATTTTGTGAATTTTCATAATACAGTGATGTTTGTTATTTGTTAAGTTTTATACATTATTGTTGATGAATTAAAAAGAAATTTCTAGTATGTACGTATGACATGTTGATTTATTCTTGGTCCAAACGTGAACAAAATCCTTTCACAAATAATGCAATAATACCGAATTATATAAGTGTCGGGTTACAAGTGGCCCTAAGTGTACATGTAATACTAAGCAAATAATTAAGAATTGCATTTACAAAATTGAGACTATCAGCGCACAACTTACGGATTGAAACTGGCAGATATGGTAGAAACCGTATTGATCAACACGAAAGGTTATGTTTATTGTGTAATACAAACAACGTGGAAGATGAGTTTCATTTCATGTTTAAATGTGAGGTGTATAGTACATTAAGAAAAAAATATATTAAACGTTTATATTCTAATCGATCAAGTATGTTCAAATTATTGCAAATATTTCAATGTGACAATTCTCTAGAGCTTGTTAACTTTAGTAAATATATTCATGAAACTGTATCCCTTCGTAATTCACTTGATTATGATATATGAGTTACCAGTTGAATACTCCCTACACTCTTAATACAGTCATGGTCATGTTTTGCATATTCTAAAATACATCATGACATTGTCATTATTTTTCCATGTATGTCCATAATCATTACATCATTTGTCCATCCTCATCATGATTGCATATATCATAATATTGTACTATATATATTGTAAATATGTTTAAATGTTACAGACGAGAAACTGCAAAGTTTAAGTCTTAATAAAGCATTCTTCTTCTTCTATATAGTACTATCTCATCTGCAAACTAAAACGAGACTATGAGACTAGACTATATAGAATGCAATACAATGTCAATACACATTGACCCAAACAAATTATAAAGAATGTACACGACCGGCTGACTAAGCGGCCTGGCCCATATCCAACTCACCCAGCTAAATCCAACCCAACCCAGTCTGCCCAGCAGGGTTCATGTTGTACCTTTCATCGCAACTCAAATCCGTTATTCATAACCCAGTCCAACGCAGCATCGTGAAATCTTAACCCACGCCATCATGCTCTGCCCAGCTCAGTTTTGCCCAACCTAGTTCTCCCAATCTAGACCAACGATTAATATATAGGACATGTGAAGTTTCTGATACGTACTAGTTATAAATATTCGTACGAAATAGAGGATTTAACATAATTATATGTAAAATTGACATCCGTGGCTGAGTGGTTACTGTGTTGAAATCAAATCAATTGGCACTTCGAACCTTACTGTGGATGTCGAATGATTTAATGTAAGAGATGTTATAGATGGCTTGTGGAATGTCGATGGTTCTATCTGGATTCTACCTTGTGCATGAACTACTTAGCGAAGATTATCTTCTTATGCTTTTAGTTTTTGAGATATGCGATTTTATCAGCATTATGTTAGTTTTGTCATGTGGTGTCTCACGTGTGTACTGCTAGTTATTACTGAGCTGACCTGGCCTAAATGGCCTGGGTTGTCTGACCTGGCATGGGTAATGCTGCTCTGGAGTGGGCTTGGACTGTGCTGGACTCTGCTGATCCGAGTTCACATTGCTGGCTTAACTTTGGCTAGACGGAAATGGCTTGCACTGAGTTGTGTTGGACTGTGCTGTACTGAAGTGGGCTGTTTGAGACTAGAAAAGACTGGACTAGGACAAGCTGGGCGGTTGTTAGACAACATATTTTGGAAACGCTTTTTGAGCCAATATTCAATCTACTTTACTTTTTAATTATGTCACCATAACCGTAAGAAGAATATAACGTGTGGAGCTTGTAGGAGGTATGGGAGACTGGAATACATGTCTGGAAGTGCCACCAAAACATAAGGGGACGTCACTACGTCGTATTCAATATTACTACGATTCTGGAAGTGATTCTATGTTTTGTAACACTCGTATGTGGGGTTTGTCTAGGTAATGTATATTTCTAGTCCAATGAAATAAATTACATTGAATATCAAATATCTTAGTGCTGCTTAACTCCCCCCTTTAAGATGAATATTTTCATATTTCATTTCCAGGGTATGAAGATGAATGTACTTCCTGATTTGTAAGCTGTTAATATTGCAAACATCTCATTAATAACTTTTTTACCCACAAGTGATTGATTAAAAATAAAAAGATACAAATGTATAATAATAATAATGTTGTTTCGTATTGCACATGCCCACTAAAGTCTTATAGTAACACCATGGATATCTGTAAAAGTACGCAATCTCGAAAGCCTAAGCGCTACATAATTCAACTTCAACTTCACACTGCCGAACAATCAGTAACTATTATGATTGGCAGGCGCAGTCTAGAACAGTTAGTTAATCTAAAACGGTATGTGTAAGTTAAAAAGATAAAAGGATCTACACAGTTATAGTTAAAAGCAGACATTACAAGGATGAGAGAGAGAGTTCATAATTATATAAAACATTTGGTTGCACGGGTAGTTGGGACATACTTTAGTCGTTGTCAGTATTTAGATATCTTAGCAGTGTTTAGTCGCTAGCTATCAAAGGGGAGGAAACTTCCGGGTAGAAGTGTCAAAATTTCCCGCGAGTGTTTGTTTCAATTCAGTTTTGCTAAATCATCTATTTTAAAAGGTAACTGAGTTGGGCTGAATGTAGATTGTACGTGTCTACAATGTCACCATCATGTTTATCGTCTAGATTTTGGATGTCAATTCGTAGTTTTATTGTTTTCAAATTTCTTTGTTATGTTTGCTTGTTTGCATAAATTATGAATGTGATAACAAAATTAATGCAGGTCCCTCAACTTATTTAGCCTTTCTATGATAATGTGAATATAGATTTTAAGACGACATTCTTCATTTACTCAGTATGATAGAACTTGACGAGCATAGTCTAAAATTGTTCAGAAAGCCTGTACAGACTAGTGCCGGAAAGGGTGTGTCAGCTTTAGTGAGTCATAAATACCACTAACCACTAGTGTTGAACGACCCAAGTTCGAGTCGTGATAACGCATTTGCTTCATGTATGAAAAGCCCGGATTTCTCGCCTAGCTGTGTGACTGTTACAATTGTGCCATTAGGCAAGGCACTTAAATTCCACATTGCCTCTTCACTTTCCCTCGTTGCGACGGATTCCATCATCAGGAATGAGGTCTTGAGAGTGATTTAACTAATATTGTAATAGCTTGTTTCGCAATCAAGCTAAAATTTGTATGAACTTGCCCCACATCTTGTGCTTGTATCGCCAACATGGTAATCCAGTCTTCTTTAAACATGGTAATCCAGTCATCTTTAAACATGGTAATCCAGTCTTCTTTAAACATGGTAATCCAGTCTTCTTTAAACATGGTAATCCAGTCTTCTTTAAACATGGTAATCCAGTCTTCTTTAAACATGGTAATCCAGTCTTCTTTAAACATGGTAATCCATTCTTCTTTAAACATGGTAATCCAGTCTTCTTTAAACATGGTGATCCAGTCTTCTTTAAACATGGTAATCCAGTCTTCTTTAAACATGGTAATCCAGTCTTCTTTAAACATGGTAATCCAGTCTTCTTTAAACATAGTAATCCAGTCTTCTTTAAACATGGTAATCCAGTCTTCTTTAAACATAGTAATCCAGTCTTCTTTAAACATGGTAATCCAGTCTTCTTTAAACATGGTTATTCAGTGATTCCAGTGTTTATGGCCATAATGTGTGCATGTTCAATAATTAACCAGCAACAGTCATAAAAGCGCAGTGATAGCGCATTCGTTTCAGGTGCGAAGGGCCATGAATTCGAGCCCTGCTGGAGCCATTATGATTTTGCCCTTAGTCAAGGCATTTAAAATCCATGTTGCCTCTTCTCTCCCTCGTTGCGATGGATTCCATCAGGAATGAGATCTCGAGAGTGATTAGTATTAGTTGTAAGAACTTGTTTCGCAATCAGTCTAAAATTTATTTGCATAGACTATATAGCTCAAATAATAATAATAACTTGGGGCGACATGGGTGAAATAGTCTCCCTAGGGACCCTGACTGCCCCCTAGGGGCCTCACTTCATCATATGCAAAATGTTCATTCATTCTAGCCATTGTAATGCACTTCTTCTATTCAAATGTTATATTTATAGTCATATTGTGTATCATAACCCTATTTATTAAATACAGTCAAACCTGTGTTAGTGGTCACCTCCATTAAGCAGCCAACTTGCATTAAGCAGCCAGTTTCCAGATTCCCAATATGTTCTTTTATTATATATTTTACCTCTATTAACCCATTCAACACCAAGTAACTGAAATGGACTGGTCCATGATCAGTTTTTAGACCAATAAATTAATACGAAAATTACATTTGGACCAGTTCATTTATCAAAATGGGTAATTTTGTCTAGAAATAGTAATATGACTGGCAAAAAGTGCAGATCCTGATGAGACGGCTCGTCATGAGCCGGCTCATCTGGATCTACACTTTTTGTAAGCCTATTTAGAGGTCTGTGGTGTTGAAAGGGTTAAGCAGCCACTTTCTATGATTCCCTTGATTGGCTGCTTGACTGTAATACCATTTAAGGACACAATCGCGCGCTTTCTCACTTCTCCCAAGAATTCTGACCTAGCAGGAGGCCTGCAACTTATATCTTAATTGTTATCGTATTTTCTGGCTAAAGTATTCATGCCTGATTTGATATGCAACCAATTGATATAGAGAAGAACTATATACATGTTATTTCCTTCTAATTCCTTTCAGTCTATTGTTGGATACATTTAAAGGCTTGTGCAAACAACATAGATCCAGATCAGCCGCAGTGTGATGCTGCGTGCTGATCAGGATCTATGTTGTTTGCTACATAGTCAAGTGTCTTAGCAAGATCATCAGAATATCAAACAGCATAGAGCATGATCAGATGGCATGTTCTGTGGCGGTTGATCTGGCTCTATGTTCTTTGCAAATACTATTTGACCAGTATCCAGAATCAAATTGGTTAATTTATGTGTAAAATTTGTATTTCCTTGTATATGTAAATGTTTATAATGTTTGAACAGCCTAGTATTGTAGCCTTAGGCAAGGCATTTAAATTCCGCATGCCTCTTCTCTCTCCCTCGTGGCGATGGATTCCATCAGGAATGATGTCTCGAGAGTGATTAATATAAGTTGAAGGAACTTGTTTCGCAACACAAAAAAAACAAACAAACACCAAAACAATGATGTGTGGAAGTGGTGGTAGCGCTTTCTCTTCAGGTTTGAGATGCCCAGCTGGAGCCATTACGATTGTGCCTTTAGGCAGGGCACCTAAATTCAACATTACCTTTTCTCTCTTCACCATGGCGATGGATTCCATCAGGAATGAGGTAACGAGAGTGATTAAACTAAATTGAACTTGTTTCGCAATCAAGCTAAAAACAAAATTTGTATAAACTATCAAGTGAGTAAGCTACCCTTGTGATTTAAAGAAGGCTGGTGGTTATACTCGGGGGAAGTGTGGCTGGCTGGCAGCCATTCAATAGTTACTTATGGCTATTTATCAAACGTATAATGACATTGCACATTGATGATAATATTCGGGATATTAAATTATGCAATTTACTTGCCGTAGTATATTGTCTTGGGTTGGGTTGGGTATTCTGTCCCTTATATACAGGAGACAATTTAATGTTCCCCTGTTCACAAGACACTAAAATTGTAAATTTACGTTATCCAAATTGGTATCACTCTATTAACCCATTCAACACCAAGTAACTGACATGATATTCTTAGACCAATAAATGAATAAGAAAATTACATTCGGACCAGTTCATTTATCAAAATGGGTAATATTTTTTCTAAAAATAGTTATATTACTTGAAAAATGTGCAGATCCTGATGAGACGGCTCGTCACGAGCCGGCTCATCTGGATCTACACTTTTTTGTAAGCCAATTTAGAGGTCTGTGGTGTTGAAAGGGTTAATATGTTATTCGGAATATAATACAGGCGCGTCGGGATGTTGAGATGTCGATACTGTAAAACGATTTTAATGGCTTTTGGACATAAAATGTAAACTTATTTTTAATAATACGTGTTGCTATTTTATAATATTATTTCACATCCGCACGCTTTATTCTCGATAAAATCAACCGTATTATACATAAATGTATGTTCTATAAACGGGTACCCGGTACATGTAACCCACCATGCGTACAGTGCGTAGGAACCCAGAGTAGATCTACATAGCCGTCACTTGCAATGTGGCGTTAAATTCCACAAGTATAAAATAAAAATACACCCGGCTTGCCAAAATATTGGGGCCGCGGACATAACTTCCACAAGTATAAAATAAAAATACACCCGGCTTGCCAAAATATTGGGGCCGCGGACATAACTTCCAAAAGTATAAAATAAAAAATCCGCCTGCTTGGACGAAATATTGGGGACGCCTATGTAATCCTATGGTTTACCCGTTGGTCTAGAAATTTATGTATTGCAGGTTTGATCCCGGTCTTACCTAAATTATATTAACAGTCATGGGACTATAAACTGAGGTCTCGCGTATCACCAGGCAAGTAAAAGAACCATGAACCATTAATATACTTAAGAAATAATATTTGTCTTTCAATATTTGTCTTTCAGTTATTTATTGGCTAATAAAACATGGTTTCGAGTTCTGATGCGAAGGAATTAATCGTGCAGCTCATAGGCTGCGCTCAGAACGACAAAGAATGACTTACCGTATTTAGCTGTGTATAGTGCGCTACCGTGTATAGTGCGCACCCACGATCTGGCACGAAAATCGGCGGAAAAACTGACTTCCTATGTATACTGCGCACGTGAAAAACGCAATTTTCCAAGTCAAAATTTAACATTTCTCAAGAATCGCTAAAAATTGTGCTCCGTGATTTTTACAACTTATATTAATCACTCGAGATATACCTCATCGAGTAACGGTAACGCACTCGGGCACACCTGCTCAAATTTCTCGACACGTTCTCAAACATCTCAACACGTTCTCAAACATGTCAGCAGATGCTCAAACTTCTCAACACGTGAAGCCTACCTAATTAACTGGGACCCATTGTGAAAGGTTTGTCGAAATTAATTATCGCTACAATCAATTGAAATACTGCAGCCAAAAAAGTTTTTTTTTTATGCAATGCATTGTACATTGTACGGCGAAGTACGCGAAAAGTACGGGAAATATTACATACGATAAAACCACGTGATGTTATCAAATCGCCATTTTTTATGCATTTACCTTTTCAATTAAATTCATCAAAGTTTGCCAAAATAAACGAAATATATGCTACTTTTGTGGTCTTATTCATTTGATTTATTTATATAGACTATCGGCAACTGGTTTTAATAGCTAGTTTATAACGATTGTCGAATGTAACAACTTATAGAATGACTGTGGGCCGTTCGGGTCGAATTTCAGTTTTTTCGCGAAATTTTGGTCCGGAAAAAAATGTCCTGATGTCTATACTGGTGTATAATGCGCAGTAGATAAAATGGATGAGGATTTCAGTAAGAAATGTGCGCACTATACACAGCTAAATACGGTATACGACTAAAAATAATGCAAATACAAATTTTATTTCGATTCTTGCAATTCCAAAATATCTAAAAACCACAAAAATAGTTGGTGTTATTTTATTTAGAGTGCGTATAATTTTATGACATCACAAAACTACAAACCGTGTTTTATTGCCGATTTAAACACAGTAAATTCCTTCTTTGCGTATACAGACAAACTGCCGAGCCAACGATAAATAAATGTTGCAACAATAAATAAACGTGGCAACGATAAATAAACGTGGCAACGATAAATAAACGTGGCAACGATAAATAAACGTGGTAACGATAAATAAACGTGGCAATGACAAATAAACGTGGCAACGATAAATAAACGTTTCCAATGAAGAAATAGGTGAATACTTAACCCTTTCAACACCACAGACCTCTAAATAGGCTTACAAAAAGTGTAGATCCAGATGAGCCGGCTCGTGACGAGCCGTCTCATCAGGATCTGCACTTTTTGCCAGTGATATGACTATTTTTAGACATAATTACCCATTTTGATAAATGAACTTGTCCAAATGTGATTTTCTGATTCATTTATTGGTTTATGAATATCATGGACCAGTCCATGTGAGTTACTTGGTGTTGAATGGGTTAATAAACCACTCTAACACCTGGTGCAAACTGCACTAATCAGTAATAATTACGGTGATACATACAAATACATATGTCAAGTTAAACTTATAATAATTAAAATAGAAAATTATGAGTTATTTATACCGGGACACTGTAAGGGGTAAATTTTAGGCGCTGATCAGGGAACTTGTTAGTTTATACAAATTTATTTTAGCTTGATTGCAAAACAAGTTCTTTCAAGTTATATTAATCACTCTCGAGACCTTATTCCTGATGGAAGTCGTGATAGCGCAGTGGATGCTCGTTCGCTTCAGGTGCGAAAGGTCCGGAGTTTGAGCCCCGCTGGAGCCGTTACGATTGTGCCCTTAGGCAAGGCATTTAAATTACACATTGCCTCTTCTCTCTCCCTCGTGGCAATGGATTCCATCACGAATAAGGTCTCGAGAGTGATTAATATAAGTTGAAAGAACTTGTTTCGCAATCGAGCTAAAATAAATTTGTATAAACTAAACTAAGAGGTGCTTCTCTGAGGGAAAGGGTTAAATAATAGCATTTAAGGACGCAATCGCACGCTTTCTCACTTCCAAGAATTCTGACCCAGGTCCCGAGGTTATAAAACATTTATCAGATTTCAAGGAATTTGATTGGTTGAGTCTGAGTTACACCTAGCAGAACAAATCAGAAGCTTGAATCGGAGTTTGAGATTGGAGAAAAGTTTTATAACCTCGGGGCCAGGACAACACGCTGTGCATAACTACACGTACCAAGCTTGTACATTGAAGGGCAGATTTAAAGCGACATATTATACTTTGTAATTTGATGAAATTTGGAAAATTGAGACTTCATAATACCCAATGCTCTATGAAATATGACTTACATTAAATTTTGGATCATGATATTTTGTAAAAAATATACATTTTCCGTGACCATATCTAACCTTTGCAACTCTCCCAGGATACGATAGGATAGGACATAATCATCCGCTGTACAAGAGTCTTGCTGCTATATACATGTAATAATGACGTTTTTGCGCGTTAATATTGAAGTTACCGTATTTATCGATGTATAACACGTTATCATGTATAATTCAAACCTACATGTTGGCGCAACAATCGTGTGTGTGGGGGGGTGCGCAACATGTTTGGGGGGGGGGGGTGCAGGGGGTAAATGGAATTCAGATGTATATAGGGATGAGAATTTGCCGTGGATTTCACAGTTGCCTGAGTAAGAAGCAAAAATAATTTTGAATATTAATGAACTTAAGAGGAAGTCATGATAGCGCGTTCGCTTCAGGTGTGAAACAGTCTGAAGGGCACAATCATAACGTGGCTCTAAATCCGGACCTTTAGCGCCTGAAGTGATCGTGCTACCACTGTGCTATCACAGCTATTACTGATCAGATTTAAATCATAAAATAAATAAACGTGGCTGACCGTTATATATGAAATCCTACTTTCACTTTTGAGAGTTTGTAGTTCATAAAAACACCGTTTATTGATTAAAAGTTAGTGTAGACCGCCTCCGTGATCGAGTGGTTAAGGTCGCTGACTTGTATACCACTGTAACCTATCATCTCCGATGGTCACGGGTTCGAGCCCCGCTCAGACCGTGTCTCATTTATATGAAAAAGTTGGCAGTTTCTTACGGAGGTTGGTGCACCAAGTACTGGTTAACCGCTGGAGCCTGCCCAGGAAAGGTGTTGTTAGGTAAACTGCCCGTCGCTCAAATGGGAAACCGGTAGCGAAGTTAAATAAACTTAAATAATAAAAAAAGTTAGTGTATCAAATTTTTTCTGGCGAATTACTAATAGCAATGCTGTTTATATGTAAATATGCATTTTTCTTGCTTTTTGCGATGTAATGTCGCTTTAAAGTTCGTTATATTCTTAAACCAATGAATTAATTAGAAAATTACATTTGGAACTGTTCATATACAAGTCAAATCTGCCGTAAGCAGTCAGCCAGGGGAATCACAGAAAGTGGCTGCTTAGCACAGATGGCTGTTTAGTAGAGGTCAAATGTATAATAAAACAACATTTTGGGAATATGGAAACTGGCTGCTTAATACATGTTGGCTGCTTAATAGAGGTGACCACTAACACAGGTTTGACTGTATATCAAAATGGGTAATTTTGTTTAAATATAGTAACATTACTAGCAAAGAGTGCAGATATTATCTATCTATCTATCTTCCGCTAATGTCGAACCCCTCGCGGGGACGTAGACATGTTGCGCGTCAAAAACCGCAAAGAAGTTAAAAGTATGAGTAGTAGGTAATGAAAATAAGTTGTGGTAAAGGTTTAAAAGCAGCTGCGCAGAACAACTAGGGACTGGCATGATCAATATGGCAAACTGCCGTATTGAATTGCTCTATGGTAGGGAGATGGACAATGTCAGGAGGGAGGTGGTTCCAATGATAGATTGTTCTTGGAAAGAAGGAAAACTTGTAGTAGTCTGTAGTTGCTGTAATTAACCTATAGCTTAAGGAATGGCAATGGCGAGCAGGACGGGAGAGAGGAACTAGGTAATTTTCAATGGGAATAGCAACAAGATCATTATGAATTTTATACATAAGGGATAACCTATTGTCAATACGCCGTTGATCTAGTCTGCGTAGATTTAGGGAATGTAGCATGTCTGTAACACTAGAGGTACGATAGAAGTCAGCCTTTATCCAACGGGCTGCTCTTCGCTGGACACCTTCAATTTGGTCTATCAATGTTTGGGTATGGGGCGACCAGATCTCGGAGCCATATTCAAGCTGGGGTCTCACTAGTGTCTGGTAAGCCATGGTCTTAAGGGGTTCAGATTTGACCTGGAGGTTTCTACGTAGAAATCTTAATGTTTGGTTTGCTTTCTTTGTTGACCTTTTTATGTGGGTGTCCCACGACAGGTTATTTGAGATATCCACGCCAAGGTATTTGGCTGAGGTGACCGACTCAAGTCGGACTCCATGGAGTTTATATTTACTGGGAATAGGATGTTTCCTTCTGGTGACGTGGATAACTTGACATTTGGAGGGGTTAAATTCCATGTCCCACTCCAACTCCCACTCTTCTAATCTCCTAATTATTGAGCCGGATCCACTGGATATGAGCCAGATCTCAATTCTTGCAAATCTATTTAGAGGTATGTAGTGTTGAAAGGGTTAAATTATTGCATGAAACTTGTGTTGAGTGTTTTGTGTGCGCAGCTTAAGAGGTATAAAACACAGCTGGGTTGACAATAAAATTACAAAAGTACAGAAATATAAGCCTTTATAGCTTGCATTTGCTGGATGAAAACAATGAGAGACATTACTGGTTTTTCTATTACCTCCCTTGATGGATAAAGTCAGATTTATCCCGAAATGTATAATGGTCCCTTTAGTTGGAATCCTTTGTTTTTACTGTTGTCGTCTAAACAGATGTTGCGTTAGGATAAATGTAATTTTATCAAAATCATGTTAATTAATTGAACCAATTTTTACAATAAGGTATCCATTGGATATGCTAAAGGATATATGTCGAGATTTAATAATTTCATAATTATAAGACGAGAATACGGATAAAAATGGAAAACATGTGGTGTAAAGGAAACAACGATAAAAACAGAGGAGATCAATTAAAAAGGACCAATATACTTTTAGGAGTATTCAGGGGCAGTAACTGACTAATATTTCTCATTATTTGAATTGAGAAAAACAATGTAATGGTATTGTTTTAGTTTTTGAGGTTGAAAGTTGCACAAACAGCTTAGGCCATACGTCCACTCACCAGCTATTATTGGTGGAGGAATTCTCCGGATGCCCCTCTGAGCACAGAACCCCCAAACTACAGACCTTCCGCAAGCCAGCTGGATAGTTTCCTCACATGAAATAATTCAACACCCCCAGTGGGATTTGAACCTATTTCGGTGAGGGGCAAGCGATTTGAAGTCAACAATATAATGGAGCTGTGATAACGCAGTGGTAGTGTGTTCGCTTTGGGTGCGAGGGCCCTGAGATTGCCCCCATCAGTATTTGTTACGATTGTGCCCTTAGGCAAGGCGCTTAAATTCCACATTGCTTCTTCTCTCTACCTCTACTCAGGCCGTGTCTCATTTATATGAAAAAGTTGGCAGTTTCTTACGGAGGTTGGTGCACCCAAGTACTGGTTAACCGCTGGAGCCTGCCCAGGAAAGGTGTTGTTAGGTAAACTGCCCGCCGGCGATATAGCCCAAAATGGTGCTGATGCAGGCGTAAAACCCGAAATATAAATAAAATAAACTCTCCCTCTAGGCGATGGATTCCATCAAGAATGAGGTCTCGAGAGCGATTAAACTAATGTTGTAAGAACTGGTTTCGCAATCGAGGTAAAATCAATTTGTAGAAACTAATATAATGGACAAACAAAGACATGGAAACCAGGCAATAACTGATGCCAAGTAATTAGACCTACAATACAAATGTATGTTCATACAGGTAAACATTATCGGCAATTAACCAATAATTGGATAAACGGCTCATTGTAATAATTATAAATCAGTTTGTTTTGACTTTAAGCTTTAACTTGTCAATAATTAGTGCAAAATGACATGTTTAAATTCAACAGAATACAGGGACTATTTAATGCCACCATACAACACCCTTATCACTTCCCACATATAGCCGCCATACAACATCCTTATCACTTCCCACATATAGCCGTCATACAGCATCCTTATCACTTCCCACATATAGCCACCATACAACATCCTTATCACTTCCCACATATAGCCACCATACAGCATCCTTATCACTTCCCACATATAGCCGTCATACAACATCCTTATCACTTCCCACATATAGCCGTCATACAACATCCTTATCACTTCCCACATATAGCCGCCATACAACATCCTTATCACTTCCCACATATAGCCGTCATACAACATCCTTATCACTTCCCACATATAGCCGCCATACAACATCCTTATCACTTCCCACATATAGCCACATCATACAGCATCCTTATCACTTCCCACATATAGCTGCCATACAACATCCTTATCACTTCCCACATATAGCCGCCATACAACATCCTTATCACTTCCCACATAATGACACCATACAGCATCCTTATCACTTCCCACATATAGCCGTCATACAACATCCTTATCACTTCCCACATATAGCCGTCATACAACATCCTTATCACTTCCCACATATAGCTGCCATACAGCATCCTTATCACTTCCCACATATAGCTGCCATACAGCATCCTTATCACTTCCCACATAATGACACCATACAACATCCTTATCACTTCCCACATATAGCCTCCATACAACATCCTTATCACTTCCCACATATAGCCACCATACAACATCCTTATCACTTCCCACATATAGCTGCCATACAACATCCTTATCACTTCCACATATAGCCTCCATACAACATCCTTATCACTTCCCACATATAGCCACCATACAACATCCTTATCACTTCCCACATATAGCCGCCATACAACATCCTTATCACTTCCCACATATAGCTGCCATACAACATCCTTATCACTTCCCACATAATGACACCATACAACATCCTTATCACTTCCCACATATAGCTGCCATACAACATCCTTATCACTTCCACATATAGCCTCCATACAACATCCTTATCACTTCCCACATATAGCCACCATACAACATCCTTATCACTTCCCACATATAGCCACCATACAACATCCTTATCACTTCCCACATATAGCTGCCATACAACATCCTTATCACTTCCCACATAATGACACCATACAACATCCTTATCACTTCCCACATATAGCTGCCATACAACATCCTTATCACTTCCACATATAGCCTCCATACAACATCCTTATCACTTCCCACATATAGCCACCATACAACATCCTTATCACTTCCCACATATAGCCGCCATACAACATCCTTATCACTTCCCACATATAGCTGTCATACAACATCCTTATCACTTCCCACATATAGCCACCATACAACATCCTTATCACTTCCCACATATAGCTGCCATACAACATCCTTATCACTTCCCACTTCCCACATATAGCCACCATACAACATCCTTATCACTTCCCACATGTAGCCACCATACAACATCCTTATCACTTCCCACATATAGCTGCCATACAACATCCTTATCACTTCCCACATATAGCCACCATACAGCATCCTTATCACTTCCCACATATAGCCACCATACAACATCCTTATCACTTCCCACATATAGCCATCATACAGCATCATTATCACTTCCCACATATAGCCGCCATACAACATCCTTATCACTTCCCACATATAGCCGTCATACAACATCCTTATCACTTCCCACATATAGCCATCATACAGCATCCTTATCACTTCCCACATATAGCCATCATACAGCATCATTATCACTTCCCACATATAGCCACCATACAACATCCTTATCACTTCCCACATATAGCTGCCATACAACATCCTTATCACTTCCCACATATAGCCACCATACAACATCCTTATCACTTCCCACATATAGCTGCCATACAACATCCTTATCACTTCCCACATATAGCCACCATACAGCATCCTTATCACTTCCCACATATAGCCGTCATACAACATCCTTATCACTTCCCACATTAAGAAAAATTTACCGCCATGCTACTGCGTGTGTGTGTTTTACGTTTATTTATCGTCGCTACTTGTTGCACATATGAGCGACGCCTCCTGAAGAGATTAGTCATTTTAGATTTTGGAGGAAAGTGCATGATACAGACAGAGAGCCATTCCAGAGTCTTCTCTGGTTCTTTTACGTGCACGGTGTAAAGCACCGACACAAGACCTCGGTTTAACGTCCCATCTGAAAGAATGTTCATTTTATTAGGGTCAGACGGGGAATCGAACCTGCGATCCCTGGATTACCAGTCCAGCGTGTTACCACTGGACTACAGATCCGTCTGTCAGCTACTACACTTATTTAAACTATTTATAGCCTTTATTTTACCCAGCATGCATAGAGTTAATAGAAGTGAGTTCCACCACCATATTTCACTGTGTAATATTTCCAATTTGTATAGTCAAACCTGCGTTAGTGGTCACCTCTAGTAAGCAGCCAACCTGTATTAAGCAGCCAGTTAACAGATTCCCAATTGGTTGTTTTATTATACATTTGGTTTAAACATATTTATTCGATAATAATGTACATTACATATACATTGTATACAAAACGAAAATGGATTAAATCGGAAGCTTAAAGCTTATTGACACATTTGACCTCTATTAAGCAGCCAACCTGTATTAAGCAGCCAGTTTCAAGATTCCTAATATGTTGTTTTACTATACATTTGACCTCTATTAAGCAGCCAGCTGTGCTAAGCAGCCACTTTCTGTGATTCCCTTGGCTGGCTGCTTAAGACAGGTTTGACTGTATGTGACAAGCTACCTAGTCGATGAGGTTATTTTTATCTATATTCTGAAAGCAACGCTTGATCTGTATGTCAGATTTGTTATTTATAGCCTTATTTTATTGAATTACTAGATATTGCTGTGGCGCACAAAATTTCATCATATCCGATCAATAAAGTTACATCCTTTTGGGCATATTTGGTTTATACTTGTAAGTGTTGTGTCTGTGTTGGATTTTGGTATATAATTTTCCTGGATACATAAATAGATTATTATACAGTTTGTGAATTATTAAGTGTTGATTTGGATAAGAATCATTACATAGGAATTTCTCCGTTCACAATTTTTGCACAAAGTGTGACTTTTAATTATGTTTTGTTTTTGGTGGGTTAAAGTCGCACAGATGGTGACTCGTGTTGTTACTGGTGGCGGTAGGTCTAAGGTGCCCCTCTGAGTATTATTTCAGGCATTACAGGCACCTGGTAGAACCACTGACCTTCTGCAAGTAAGCTAGACACGGTCTGAGCGAGGCTCGAACATGATTAGTTTAATAATATTTTATTGCTTATTTATATACAATACAATTACAAATATAAACATGGTAAATATATAAGCAAACTGATACAACTGCAATGCTATGCTTATACTTGCACAGTGCACGAATAAAATCTAGAAGCAAATTGTTCGAACATGTGACCATTAGTGTTGATAGGTTACAGTGGTATACAAGTCAGTGACCGTAACTACTCGACCACGGAGGCGGACCGAAGTACTGATCACTACTTGTTTAATTAATTTGTTTTGTTTTGTTTGTTTTTTGGGGATTAAAGATCGATCAATGAAAGGTTGCTTTAAAGGGGAACCAGTACATACACATGGGGAACCAGTACTTACACATGGGGAACCAGTACTTACACATGGGGAACCAGTACTTACACATGGGAAACCAGTACTTACACATGGGGAACCAGTACTTACACATGGGGGACCAGTACATCACATGGGGAACCAGTACTTACACATGGGGAACCAGTACATCACATGGGGAACCAGTACTTACACATGGGAAACCAGTACATACACATGGGGAACCAGTACATCACATGGGGAACCAGTACTTACACATGGGGAACCAGTACTTACACATGGGGGACCAGTACATCACATGGGGAACCGTACTTACACATGGGGAACCAGTACTTACACATGGGGAACCAGTACTTACACATGGGGAACCAGTACTTACACATGGGGAACCAGTACTTACACATGGGGAACCAGTACTTACACATGGGGGACCAGTACTTACACATGGGGAACCAGTACTTACACATGGGGAACCAGTACTTACACATGGGGAACCAGTACTTACACATGGGGAACCAGTACTTACACATGGGGAACCACATGGGGAACCAGTACTTACACATGGGGAACCAGTACTTACACATGGGGAACCAGTACATACACATGGGGAACCAGTACTTACACATGGGGGACCAGTACTTACACATGGGGGACCAGTACTTACACATGGGAAACCAGTACTTACACATGGGGAACCACATGGGGAACCAGTACTTACACATGGGGAACCAGTACTTACACATGAGGAACCAGTACTTACACATGGGGGACCAGTACTTACACATGGGGAACCAGTACTTACACATGGGGAACCAGTACTTACACATGGGGAACCAGTACTTACACATGGGAAACCAGTACTTACACATGGGGAACCACATGGGGAACCAGTACTTACACATGGGGAACCAGTACTTACACATGGGGAACCAGTACTTACACATTCATGGGTTACAATCAGTTTTTTATTTGGAGAGGGTGGGATTTAGAGGTGCACCGACAGTTTAGGTCATATGGTGCCCCTCCGGGCAGTAATTCAGACAATAGCCCCCGGGTAGAACCATTGACCCAGGGATTAGTCTAGAGGGCGATGTGGGCAAAATTGTCGCCCTAGGGACCCTGACTTCACCCTCTGGGGGCCCCACTTCTCCCTAAAAAAAAAAAAAAAAATTATATAATCTAATCTAATAAGATACACTGGCCCATTATAAAGCACTCCTTCTATTCAAATATTGTATTTAATGGTTGTACTGTGCATTTTAACCCTATTTTGCAGAAGTATATTAAAGAACACCATTTAAGGAAGCGATCACGCGCTTTCTCACTTCTCCCAAAAATTAGAACCTAGAATGAACCCTTGATTGACCTTCCCACACGCCAGCTGGATAGCTTCCTCACATGAAAGAATTTGATACTCCCATAGTGGGATTCAAACCTGCAGTGGCGAGGGGCATATGAAGACCCTTTTTATTTATAAATTAGTACATGTCGATCTTGTTCTTTGTTTCAGTGTCTCGTGTTGGATTAAACGCACTATTTAGATAAAAATGTCGGCTTTTGACGATCTTCTCGATCTGGGCGGTCCATCAGAAACTACTCAACAGTCAGTGGACCCTTTTGACCCCTTTGCCTCGGGGCTGACAACCAATCAAAATGCAGGAAACAGCGGAGGGTCCCTTATTGACATTGGATTTGATGCAGAGGTTTGTGTTATAATGTTACAAATTTGAAGCGTTGAACAATTACCGTCATTTTATATAATTATAAATCGTCTTAGTGGCCTTGTTGACTAGCTACGGAGCTGGAGGTTGGAGCCTCGTCAAGGATTCATTTTGATATTAGGTTGGTGAGCTGTCAGTCAGTTACTTAGAAAATTGTTGCTTATCATTTTATCAGCCAGGCATCTAGCCTATTGTATATGATTCTGGAAAGAAATCATGCATATGTGGTATTTCGTAAGTCAAAAATGATTGGTCCCTTTCAATAAAGGGCTGTCCGATTAGCACAGTGGTTAGCACACTCGCTTCTCACCAAGGCAGCCCGGGTTCGATCCTTGGACTGAGAAGTATGTGAGATGGTCCGGTGGTCGCCAGATCGGACAGGTGGGTTTTCTTCGGATACTCCAGTTTCCTCCCACATGAATGACCACATTTACGTTTCATCCGCGCCAACGAGAGTGATTAATATAAGTTTAACTTGTTTCGCAATCGTTGTAAAATAAATAAAGTTTAAACTAATAAAGGGTACTGTTATAGTAAACAAGCACTTTTACACTCAGACATCATCAAGAAACATATTCCTACCATCTAGCAGGAAGTCGTGGATGCGCGTTCGCTTCAGTCCGGAGTTCGAGCCCCACTGGAGCCGTTACAATTGTGCCCTTAGGCAATGCATTTAATATCCACGTTTCCTCTTCTCTCTCTCTCTCTCCCTCATGGCGATGGATTCCAGCAGGAATGAGGTCTCGAGAGTGATTAATATAAGTTGTAAGAACTTGTTTCACAATCGAGCTAAAATAAATTTTATAAACTACCGTCTTGACCCTTTACTGACAACATAAGGGGCTATTTACTCATTTCATCTGATAGGCAATAGGCACACTATACTACATACAAATACTGTAGAACACTATTTATTCGCAAGCATTTATATTTCGCTAATTTTCGAGAGCTAAGTTCATCGCGAATTCTTGTGAGTAAATACTGTGTCCGAAAGTAGAGTTATATCCGTAAATATGTACATTTGATCTAAATCTTATAAACTTAGAGAATTTGGAAGCATTAAACTTAGAGAATTTGGAAGCTAATGCGTCCATGTGCAAGTATATTAGAGATACAAAGATGTTTTAGTTTCAGTTATTTTGTTATATGAAGTAGGCATCATTATGGTTTGTGCCACCTTGCGAATTGAGATACTACTCTACCATTAATACTTTTCTTACTTTGAATGAGTACATTTTCTCTTCAAATATTGTGTGACAACTTATTGCAATAGTTTCATGTCGAGATTCTCGCCAGAATCACTGCCGTGTGTTGTTCATTCATCCTTTATAATTCTTTTCTCTTTCTCTGTACATTTTTTGTCTCATCTCATCTTCCATTTGTTGGTTTTCTCTCATCTTCCATTTGTTGGTTTTCTTCTCATCTTCCATTTGTTGGTTTTCTTCTCATCTTCCATTTGTTGGTTTTCTTTCATCTTCCATTTGTTGGTTTTCTTCTCATCTTCCATTTGTTGGTTTTCTTTCATCTTCCATTTGTTGATTTTCATCTCATCTTCCATTTGTTTGTTTTCTTTCATCTTCCATTTGTTGGTTTTCTTCTCATCTTCCATTTGTTGGTTTTCTTCTCATCTTCCATTTGTTGGTTTTCTTTCATCTTCCATTTGTTGGTTTTCATATCATCTTCCATTTGTTTGTTTTCTTTCATCTTCCATTTGTTGGTTTTCTTCTCATCTTCCATTTGTTGGTTTTCTTTCATCTTCCATTTGTTGGTTTTCTTTCATCTTCCATTTGTTGGTTTTCTTCTCATCTTCCATTTGTTGGTTTTCTTCTCATCTTCCATTTGTTGGTTTTCTTCTCATCTTCCATTTGTTGGTTTTCTTTCATCTTCCATTTGTTGGTTTTCTTTCATCTTCCATTTGTTGGTTTTCTTTCATCTTCCATTTGTTGATTTTCATCTCATCTTCCATTTGTTTGTTTTCTTTCATCTTCCATTTGTTGGTTTTCTTCTCATCTTCCATTTGTTGGTTTTCTTCTCATCTTCCATTTGTTGGTTTTCTTTCATCTTCCATTTGTTGGTTTTCATATCATCTTCCATTTGTTTGTTTTCTTTCATCTTCCATTTGTTGGTTTTCTCTCATCTTCCATTTGTTGATTTTCATCTCATCTTCCATTTGTTTGTTTTCTTTCATCTTCCATTTGTTGGTTTTCTTTCATCTTCCATTTGTTGGTTTTCTTTCATCTTCCATTTGTTGATTTTCATCTCATCTTCCATTTGTTTGTTTTCTTTCATCTTCCATTTGTTGGTTTTCTTCTCATCTTCCATTTGTTGGTTTTCTTCTCATCTTCCATTTGTTGGTTTTCTTTCATCTTCCATTTGTTGGTTTTCATATCATCTTCCATTTGTTTGTTTCTTTCATCTTCCATTTGTTGGTTTTCTTCTCATCTTCCATTTGTTGGTTTTCTTTCATCTTCCATTTGTTGGTTTTCTTTCATCTTCCATTTGTTGGTTTTCTTCTCATCTTCCATTTGTTGGTTTTCTTTCATCTTCCATTTGTTGGTTTTCTTTCATCTTCCATTTGTTGATTTTCATCTCATCTTCCATTTGTTTGTTTTCTTTCATCTTCCATTTGTTGGTTTTCTTCTCATCTTCCATTTGTTGGTTTTCTTTCATCTTCCATTTGTTGGTTTTCTTCTCATCTTCCATTTGTTGGTTTTCTTTCATCTTCCATTTGTTGGTTTTCTTTCATCTTCCATTTGTTGGTTTTCTTTCATCTTCCATTTGTTTGTTTTCTTCTCATCTTCCATTTGTTGGTTTTCTTTCATCTTCCATTTGTTTGTTTTCTTTCATCTTCCATTTGTTGGTTTTCTTCTCATCTTCCATTTGTTGGTTTTCTTTCATCTCCCATTTGTTGGTTTTCTTTCATCTTCCATTTGTTTGTTTTCTTTCATCTTCCATTTGTTGGTTTTCTTTCATCTTCCATTTGTTGGTTTTCTTCTCATCTTCCATTTGTTGGTTTTCTTTCATCTTCCATTTGTTGGTTTTCTTTCATCTTCCATTTGTTTGTTTTCTTCTCATCTTCCATTTGTTGGTTTTCTTTCATCTTCCATTTGTTGGTTTTCTTTCATCTTCCATTTGTTTGTTTTCTTCTCATCTTCCATTTGTTGGTTTTCTTTCATCTTCCATTTGTTTGTTTTCTTTCATCTTCCATTTGTTGGTTTTCTTTCATCTTCCATTTGTTGGTTTTCTTTCATCTTCCATTTGTTGGTTTTCTTTCATCTTCCATTTGTTTGTTTTCTTCTCATCTTCCATTTGTTGGTTTTCTTTCATCTTCCATTTGTTTGTTTTCTTTCATCTTCCATTTGTTGGTTTTCTTCTCATCTTCCATTTGTTGGTTTTCTTTCATCTCCCATTTGTTGGTTTTCTTTCATCTTCCATTTGTTTGTTTTCTTTCATCTTCCATTTGTTGGTTTTCTTTCATCTTCCATTTGTTGGTTTTCTTCTCATCTTCCATTTGTTGGTTTTCTTTCATCTTCCATTTGTTGGTTTTCTTTCATCTTCCATTTGTTGGTTTTCTTTCATCTTCCATTTGTTGATTTTCATCTCATCTTCCATTTGTTTGTTTTCTTTCATCTTCCATTTGTTGTTTTCTTCTCATCTTCCATTTGTTGGTTTTCTTCTCATCTTCCATTTGTTGGTTTTCTTTCATCTTCCATTTGTTGGTTTTCTTCTCATCTTCCATTTGTTGGTTTTCTTTCATCTTCCATTTGTTTGTTTTCTTTCATCTTCCATTTGTTGTTTTCTTCTCATCTTCCATTTGTTGGTTTTCTTTCATCTCCCATTTGTTGTTTCTTTCACTTCCATTTGTTGTTTTCTTTCATCTTCCATTTGTTGGTTTTCTTCTCATCTTCCATTTGTTGGTTTTCTTCTCATCTTCCATTTGTTGGTTTTCTTCTCATCTTCCATTTGTTGGTTTTCTTCTCATCTTCCATTTGTTGGTTTTCTTTCATCTTCCATTTGTTGGTTTTCTTTCATCTTCCATTTGTTGGTTTTCTTTCATCTTCCATTTGTTGATTTTCATCTCATCTTCCATTTGTTTGTTTTCTTTCATCTTCCATTTGTTGGTTTTCTTCTCATCTTCCATTTGTTGGTTTTCTTCTCATCTTCCATTTGTTGGTTTTCTTTCATCTTCCATTTGTTGGTTTTCTTCTCATCTTCCATTTGTTGGTTTTCTTTCATCTTCCATTTGTTTGTTTTCTTTCATCTTCCATTTGTTGGTTTTCTTCTCATCTTCCATTTGTTGGTTTTCTTTCATCTCCCATTTGTTGGTTTTCTTTCATCTTCCATTTGTTTGTTTTCTTTCATCTTCCATTTGTTGGTTTTCTTCTCATCTTCCATTTGTTGGTTTTCTTCTCATCTTCCATTTGTTGGTTTTCTTTCGTTTATTCTCATCTTCCATTTGTTGGTTTTCTTTCGTTTATTCTTTCACAACTTCTCAAGCTCTGTACTCTGTATTACAAACTTATTTAGGCATCATGATTTGAGTTTAGTCATGTTAACCCTTTCAACCCCACAGGCCTCTAAATAGGCTTATGAAAAGTGTAGATCCAGATGAGCCGGCTCGTAACGAGCCGTCTCATCAGGATCTGCACTTTTTTGCCAGTAATAATTATTACTATTTTTAGATAAAATTACCCATTTTGATAAATGAACTGGTCCAAATGTAATTTTCTTATTAATTTATTGATCTAAAAATAGCATGCACCAGTCCATGTCAGTTACTTGGGGTTGAATGGGTTAAAGCGACATTACATCGCAAAAAGCCAATAATGCATTGTTCATGTATAAAATGCATTGCTACTACAAATTCTTCCGAATACATTCGAACACAAATATTGAATCAATAAACAGTGATTGTGGTCTACAAACTTTCAAAAGTGAATGTAGGATTTCATATACCGGTCATCCACCCTCCTGAATTGACATTTCTTTGTCATTGTAGTCAATACTAAATGCGTGATACTGTCGCTTAGAGATAATAAATTTAACTAAGATTAGTCTACATATAAATATGCATATGCACAAATTTGAGATACAATGGTAAATCTGTACCATAAATCTTGTTATGCAGGATACACAGGTATTACGCATGTAAGTTGACACTGTTTACATTATTTTGTTATGTCAACAAACCGCGTATACGACGCTTGTTTATTAATTGAAATACTCAGTTTTTGAGGCAAATATTTGGAAAAAAATTATACCATATAATAGGAAATTACATTCTGTATAAATTTGCGTTTTCATTGATTACACGCATTAAGTCTTCCCTATGTACAAAATCAAGGATAATTGAGCTTGTAACTAGTAACCAGTTGTGCCATGAAATGTTTGTGTAAATTATTTAGGAAGTAGAGGACAACCGTAAGCTTTATGTATAGCTATATAGCTTTCTGTCCAATTCGTTATTTCATGTTGTAAATAATCATGTACATGATAGAAAATAAATATGTTTAAGCTAATTGAAAATGATCAAAATCGTGTTTTACAGTAATCCATGTGATTCTTGTGTAATAGATAACGGCATGGAATGGCGGCTGTATGTGGGAAGCGATAAATGTGTTGTATGGCGTCTATGTGGTTAGGGAACAACAGTAAAAACAAAGGATTCCAACTAAAATGACCTATTTACATTTTGGGATAAAGGTTGTAAAACAACAATAAAGTTGCCCATTAAATACATAGTAAAAAGTAAAAACATATAGTCTCTTCATTTATATTTCCAGTCTTTCATTTCTTCTGATACCACATTCAAATCAGCGGTCACATGTGAATGACGTCACTGTGTTTACACACTGTATTCCTCTGCCAAATAATACAGTACACCAACCTTCAGTTTGCAATGGCCTGAATTCTTATACCATATCTTTTCTACACATCAACTAGTCTGAAGTCTTTAGAGTATTTATGTATATACAACCTATAATCAGACTTTATCTGCCAAGGGAGGTAATAGAAAATTAGAGATGTCTTTCATTGTTCAAACAGTATTAGTCAGTCCGCTCTAGCAATCGTGCAAGTGTTAGGCAACAAATGCCCAAGAAGTTTTCATGCCAGTCTAACAGGAAGTCAATGTCTATGTAGTTATGATGTCATAACTACCCAGAAATATGCAAAATGGCAGCCATTTTGAATAATATTTTAATTTTTCAAATTTCTGTAACTGCGCCTTATTTAAAGTGTGATTTTCATAATGTTTATTCCAATTACATGGTGTTTAAATGTGCAAATAAGCAATTAGATGGTGGTTAAATGTGCAAACAAGCAATTAGATGGTGGTTAAATGTGCAAACAAGCAATTAGATGATGTTTAAATGCGCAAACAAGCAATTAGATGGTGCTTAAATGTGCAAACAAGCAATTAGATGATGTTTAAATGTGCAAACAAGCAATTAGATGGTGGTTAAATGTGCAACCAAGCAATTAGATGGTGGTTAAATGTGCAAACAAGCAATTAGATGGTGTTTAAATGTGCAAACAAGCAATTAGATGGTGGTTAAATGTGCAAACAAGCAATTAGATGGTGTTTAAATGTGCAAACAAGAAATTAGATGGTGTTTAAATGTGCAGTCTGGTTAAGTGTTTCTGTGACGGGTCTGTAGTCCAGTGGTAACACGCTGGACTGGTAATCCAGGGATTGCAGGTTCGATCCCCCGTCTGACCATAATAAAATTAACAGTCTTTCAGATGGGACGTTAAACCGAGGTCTTGTGTCGGTGCTTTACACTGTGCACGTAAAAGAACCAGAGAAGACTCTGGAATGTGTCTCTGTCTATATCATTGCACTATCCTCTAAACATCTAAAATGACTAATCTCTTCAGGAGGCGTCGCTCATATGTGCAACTGCTAGCGACGATAAATAAACGTAAAACACACACTTAATACAACAAATATGGTAGCAAAAGGTTTTTCTCTGTAATTAATTGGTGGGATAGTGTGGTGAAAGTTGTTTTAACATGTAATCAGATCACAGGGTAATAGATATATTAACAAATGTTTATTTAATGACTTGACCTGCTGCCAACTGCTGCTATTTATACAAACTGTATATATATCTACAAGAAATACTTCAAATTCCTTGTTACTGTTTCAGACAATTATTCATCAAGATCACTTTCGTTGGTTCTGATACATACTGCAACTCTTCCAGGCCCAGGTTATAAAACATTTTTCAGATCTCAAACTGGAACTCAAGAAATTTGATTTGTTGATTGCGAGTTTCACACTCCACTGAAGCAATCAGAAGCTTGAGACTGAGTTTGAGATTGGAGAAAAGTTTTATAACCTCCAGCCCTGGCAGTGCTTTCAGTTAATAACTTAATACAGATTTTCCGGAATATTTTTTTTCTCTAAACTTTTTTTTTATTGTTTTCAAAATTTCCGATCATATTTTTTGATTTCAAAATTCCCGGAATTATTTGTTATTGTTTTCAAAATTTCAGGAATATTCTTTTTTATTGTGCAAAATTTCAGGATTTATTTTTTATTGTTACCGGATACAAATTACCGGATTTTTTTGGGGTCTTTTCAGCATTTTAATGGAGTAATAATTATGTATGTCCAATTCCTTTTAATGAAAGGACAAACTACTCATGTTCAGTTGGTACATTATTAGAATTTATTGTATTGGGTTGGTTGTATAGGGTGTGATCAAAATTGTAGAAAGTACCGACTGGGTCATGACAATTTTTGGAATACCCAAAATTATAAATGGAGAGGAAATACAATAGTTTCCGGTGGCCATAGTTTCCGGTGGCCGTTTATACGGTTGGTCGACTTCAAATCACTTGCTCACGACGCACTGCTGTATGTTCGAATCCTACTGTGGGTGTAGAATTATTTCATGTGAGGAAGCTATCCAGCTGACTTGCGGTAGGTCAGTGATTCTGCCCGGGTGCTCGTCTGTTTCTGAAAGACTGCGCGGAGTGTCATCCGGCATCTGTCCACCACCAATGGCTGGAGAGTCACCATATGACCTCGGCTGTTTGTGCGACACAATATGTAAACCCCAATAAAACAAACAATAGTTACTGCAATGCATTGTTTATTTTTCGGATCCATATTTTCGATCCATATCAAAATGAATAATGGAAGTGAATGCATTGCAAAATTGGCTTCAGGAGTGCTCTATCTGCAGAATTAGCAGAATATTGGAACTTTTACAGAATTAATGGCATCATTCCAATAAAAATAGTGAATTGTAGGCATTAGGATAGACTGCTCAAGTTGTCTCTTATAAAGAATGTCCCAGGGAGTGTTGCTGATTATTGTTGTATGTAGTTACATGTACATACAGCTGCTGATCATTAAATTAGAAGGGATAGCCCAGTGTCAAAAATATCCTGGGAGTTGGTTATAAAATTATTTTGTTAAGTAGCCCAGTGTCGGTTATAAAATTATTTTGTTAAGTAGCCCAGTGTCAGTTATAAAATTATTTTGTTAGGAAAGTCACATTCAGTATTTCTATAAGCTAATATTTACATTGTTTCAATGAATGTATAATATCATGTCGTTTTTGTATCTATTTCCGTATTTCACTAATGATATGCAGCTGACATGTGCATTTGAATTTACTGGCATGCGCATTCGCAGTGTTGGGCAGCGTTTCTGTGCTATGCCTATCAAATTACGCTGTTCCAAGGATGATCTATCTCTCAGGTCTGGCACATTGTTGCAAATCTGACCTAGATACATTTTAAATACAATGTGGGATATTATTTTCTGTGGGTCATTGAAAAGAATAATTAATGTAAATATAAGTAATTAATCGCTAGTTAATAGTTTCCATCGGTGTATGGGGCATGTTTAATACAGACGGATCTGTATTTCAGTGGTAACACGCGGGACTGGTAATCCAGGGATTGCAGGTTCGATCCCCCGTCTGACCCTAATAAAATTAATAGTCTTTCAGTTGGGACTTTAAACCGAGGTCTCATGTCGGTGCTTTACACCGTGCACGTAAAAGAACAAGAGGAGACTCTGGAATGGGTCTCTGTCTGTATCATTGCACTATCCTCCAAAAATCTAAAATGACTAATCTCTCAGGAGGCGTCGCTCATATGGGCAACCGGTAGCGATGATAAATAAACGTAAAACACACATGCACGTTTAATGTGAACGTGCATACTATGGAAACTATTAACCCCCGATTCATATCTTACCACATGCAATGGAAACTATTAACCCACGATTCATATCTTACCACATGCAATGGAAACTATTAACCCACAATTCATATCTTACCACATGCAATGGAAACTATTAACCCACGATTCATATCTTACCACATGCAATGGAAACTATTAACCCACGATTCATATCTTACCACATGCAATGGAAACTATTAACCCACGATTCATATCTTACCACATGCAATGGAAACTATTAACCCACGATTCATATCTTACCACATGCAATGGAAACTATTAACCCACGATTCATATCTTACCACATGCAATGGAAACTATTAACCCACGATTCATATCTTACCACATGCAATGGAAACTATTAACCCCCGATTCATATCTTACCACATGCAATGGAAACTATTAACCCCCGATTCATATCTTACCACATGCAATGGAAACTATTAACCCCCGATTCATATCTTACCACATGCAATGGAAACTATTAACCCACGATTCATATCTTACCACATGCAATGGAAACTATTAACCCACGATTCATATCTTACCACATGCAATGGAAACTATTAACCCACGATTCATATCTTACCACATGCAATGGAAACTATTAACCCACGATTCATATCTTACCACATGCAATGGAAACTATTAACCCACGATTCATATCTTACCACATGCAATGGAAACTATTAACCCACGATTCATATCTTACCACATGCAATGGAAACTATTAACCCCCGATTCATATCTTACCACATGCAATGGAAACTATTAACCCCCGATTCATATCTTACCACATGCAATGGAAACTATTAACCCACGATTCATATCTTACCACATGCAATGGAAACTATTAACCCACGATTCATATCTTACCACATGCAATGGAAACTATTAACCCACGATTCATATCTTACCACATGCAATGGAAACTATTAACCCACGATTCATATCTTACCACATGCAATGGAAACTATTAACCCACGATTCATATCTTACCACATGCAATGGAAACTATTAACCCACGATTCATATCTTACCACATGCAATGGAAACTATTAACCCACGATTCATATCTTACCACATGCAATGGAAACTATTAACCCACGATTCATATCTTACCACATGCAATGGAAACTATTAACCCACGATTCATATCTTACCACATGCAATGGAAACTATTAACCCACGATTCATATCTTACCACATGCAATGGAAACTATTAACCCACGATTCATATCTTACCACATGCAATGGAAACTATTAACCCACGATTCATATCTTACCACATGCAATGGAAACTATTAACCCACGATTCATATCTTACCACATGCAATGGAAACTATTAACCCACGATTCATATCTTACCACATGCAATGGAAACTATTAACCCACGATTCATATCTTACCACATGCAATGGAAACTATTAACCCACGATTCATATCTCACCACATGCAATGGAAACTATTAACCCACGATTCATATCTTACCACATGCAATGGAAACTATTAACCCACGATTCATATCTTACCACATGCAATGGAAACTATTAACCCACGATTCATATCTTACCACATGCAATGGAAACTATTAA
>CM026402.1:63305707-63378635 GCA_014843695.1 Archivesica marissinica
ATTTCAATGAGCGACATCTCTAATTTTCTATTACCTCCCTTGGCAGATAAAGTTTGATTTATTCCAAAATGTGAATAGGTCCTTTTATTTAGAATCTTTTGTTTTTACTGTCGTTCCCTAACCAGATGTTGTGGTATGATAAATGTGAGTGTATTAAAGTCGTGTTAATTAACTGAAAACATTCTTTTAGAAATAAGTATCCATTGCATATACTGTATGAGATCTATCGAGATATAGTAATTTAATATCATAAGAAGTGATAGTGGAATAAGTGTGCTAGCATGTTGTGCAAAGGAAATAACGATAAAAACAGAGGAAAACACTTAATAGGACCTATCTACTTTTAGAGAGTATTCAGGGGCAGTAACTGATGATGTCTCTCATTCACAAACATGCTTTCCGGATCAGTACATTTCTATTTAACTAGACGCACGCTTGCTGTGACAGCAAGTCATATAAAGTAAAGTAAAGTAAAGTGTTTATTTATTATAGTGTCACCCCTATTTAAAGGGCCAGCCATTTCTGTCTTATGAGACACCTCTTTTTACGAACATCAATACTTCCCGAATCCTATGCTTGTATGCCAGACGCCAGGCTGGTAGGCAATCATATATGTCGTGGAATTTCATTGTGTTGTAATAACACAATTCTAATGAAATTCCATGAAATATTTCCAGAATTTTCAGTTACAAATAAGAAAAACAGAATAATGAATTGTCTTCTGCTACAATTTGAACTATTTATAGCCTTTATTTTACCCAGCATGCAAAGAGTTAAGCAGCCATGCAGTCAAGGGAAGCACAGAAAGTATCTGCTTAGCACAGGTGGTTGCTTATGATGGAGGTTAAATATTTCTGTTATTCGGTTTATTCTAGAGTGGAAAAAAGTGGGTAAAAAGGGCAGGATGGGTAAAAAGGGCAGGATGGGTAAAAAAGGGCAGGGTGGGTAAAAAAGGGCAGGGTGGGTAAAAAGGGCAGGATGGGTAAAAAAAGGGCAGGGTGGGTAAAAATAAGGCAGGGTGGGTAAAAAAAAGAGGAAGAGTGCAATTTGAGGCACAATGAGGTGCATGACGGGGTATTTGGGATTAGCACCTAGAAAATGTTGCTAACTTACGGTGATTGATCAAAGAGGCTGTAAGGCAATACATATTATCATGGTGAAATGGAGGACAAGTTCTAAGTTTTATAGGTCTGCCCGCCCTGAAGGCATTCACCTGTTGAGGCATGTATATATATAATAATGTAAAAGAAATTAAAAACAATTTTATTTTTAAAAGGCAAATGGGCAGGGCAAAAGTGCGGGGCTAAAAGGGCAGGGCGGAGTGCCATTCTGCTCTAGAAAAAACCCTACCTGTTAGAATGTTCAAATATTTGTGTTAGGACGTTCAGCTAGCGTGCAAAGAGTTAATTAAAGCACCAAAAGTACTGATCCAGAAAGGCAGGAAATATTTCATAGAATTTCATTAGAATTTATACGGAAATTGCACAACATATTTGACTGTTATTTTCACCGGTGGAATGCAAAAAGAGTTAAGTCTTGTTTGACAGTATTTATTATTCATAGTGAGGTAACTACAGCGTGTTGTTTTGAAGAAATACTGGCACGATAATATGATATACAGTTAAACCTGTGTTAGTGGTCACCTCTATTAAGCAGCCAACCTGTATTAAGCAGCCAGTTTCCAGATTCCCAATATGTTGTTTTTATTATACATTTGACCTCTATTAAGCAGCCAACCTGTATTAAGCAGCCAGTTTCCAGATTCCCAATATGTTGTTTTTTTTTTGTTTTGGTGTTGGTTTGTTTTGTTGTTTTATTATACATTTGACCTCTATTAAGCAGCCACCTGTGCTAAGCAGCCACTTTCTGTGATTCCCAATATGTTGTTTTATTATACATTTGACCTCTATTAAGCAGCCAACCTGTATTAAGCAGCCAGTTTCCAGATTCCCAATATGTTGTTTTATTATACATTTGACCTATATTAAGCAGCCACCTGTGCTAAGCAGCCACTTTCTGTGATTCCCTTGGCTGGCTGCTTAAAACAGGGTTGATTGTATATGCTTCAACACATTCAATGGAAACTCAAATGATTGATGCATGATTGATTTATTGGCAAATCATGATTGATTTATTGGCAACTCATGATTGATTTAGTGGCAAATCATGATTGATTTATTGGCAAATCATGATTGATTTATTGGCAAATCACTATTGATTTATTGGATTGATTTAGTGGCAAATCATGATTGATTTATTGGCAAATCATGATTGATTTATTGGCAAATCACTATTGATTTATTGGCAAATCACTATTGATTTATTGGCAAATCATTATTGATTTATTGGCAAATCACTATTGATTTATTGGCAAATCATGATTGATTTATTGGCAAATCAGTACAGCTATGATAATTCTTTAGTGTCTTCATGATATTTTGTGCGTTTCATTACAATTTTACTACATACAGAACTATGTTATCTACATATATTTTTAACTAACTTGTATACAATATACTTAACCCGGCGCGATATAGCCTGAACTGTGCTGATGCGCCGTTAAACCAAACACTCACAATCACATTTGTGTTTCAAAATGATATAGGGCTGCCTGCCTGAAGACACTGTAAATAAGAGACTGAAGATCACACCCATTGAGGCTTGAATTCGACATATATCCCTCAAGTCTTAAGATTTTTTAAAATTCGGTATTACCGTAATCGTCCATATATAAGACGCAAGTTTTTTCATCCAAAATAGTATCCAAAAGTCTGCTGCGTCTTATACTCCAGTTTAGAACTAAATTCAAAACATAAATACTCAAAAATAATGTCCCTCTCAATTACCGTAATCGTCTATGTATAAGACGCACCTTTTCCCCTCAAATAGTATCCAAAAGTCTGCTGCGTCTTATACTCCAGTTTAATTCCATGTTTCAAAGACTCAAAAATGGCAAATGGCGTATTACAACAAAGGGAAATAAATGTTTCATACTATTTTTCTCTAAGTCCCATACATGTCGTACGTAAAAATTGTTATTTAATTTACGATAAATAATATGATGGTTCACAATCATAACGTTACCAAGCTTTGCAAACAACCAATTACAGACTGTTGTTTGGCGTATGTGCCGATAATTATCATTGTTAATAAGTTGAGATTGACTAGGTGTTGACATGTTGAAATTAATTTACTTTCAATACTAGAACTTTTCGAGATTTACTCACTCGCTGACACGTGTCAAACACACTATTATGCTGATTGTGTAAATGAAATCATGAGCAGATGATCGATCGTACACACAGACGGATCTGTAGTCCAGTGGTTAACATTGCAGGTTCGATCCCCCGTCTGACCCTAATATAATTAACAGTCTTTCAGATGGGCCTTTAAACCGAGGTCTCGTAGTGGTGCTTTGCACCGTGCATGTAAAAGAACAAGAGGAGACTCTGGAATGGGTCTCTGTCTGTATCATTGCACTATCCTCCAAAAATCTAAAATGATTAATCCCTTCAGGAGGCGTCGCTCATATAGGCAACCGGTAGCGGCGATAAATAAACGTAAAACACAGATGATCGTACACAGTACATGAGAAATGTTAGCTGAAGCACATTGGTACACAGAGCAGTGCTCAGAGAGAATATTGCATATTAACGATTTAGTGGTCATACACCAGAGTCATTATCACGACTCGTAATGCTTACGAATCACATTCAATGTTTATATATTATTTGTTTTCGCCACATTTGGTCCTTTTTTATATTCTAAGATCATGTGTGTATTATACAGCAAGTAAGCTTTTTTCCCTGGAATTTCTCTGTTTTTTTTAACTGTGTCTTATACTCCCGTGCGATCTATATATAGACGATTACGGTAATCTAATCACTACTATTGTGCACATGTTACATGAACAGTCCAGCATCTACTGTTACAGTGGAAAATTACCAGTTGTGTGTAAACCAACCAAATTTGTACATCACAAGCTTTAGCGGAAAGAAATTGAAAATGAAAACAAAAATCTGTGAATCGTGATACTGTGAGTCATACATTATGATTTACATCAAACCAGTAGATGTAACTGAGTCATTTCATACATCATACAGTTAAACAAGTGTTAAAAACCACTTCCGAAGAAAGAACGACCACCATTTGTTGATTTCTCATCAAGCCAATATCAATGAATTTTCGACACGACCACTTTTTGTCATTCATGTGCATGATCATTATAGACTGGTCTGACTGTATTCAATTCAATCGTCGGTCAATCATGGATGTTGTGGATAGCACAGTGGTAGCGTGTTCGTTTCAGGTGTGAAAGGCCCAGAGCTTGCGTCTAGCTGTAGCCATTACGATTGTGCCCTTAGGCAATTAAATTCCACATTGCTCTTCTCTCTCCCTCGGAACGACACAAGTCTAATGAAATTCCACGACATATTTCCAGAGTTTTCGGTTACAAATAAGAAAAACACACTAATTAATGACTTGTCGTCTGCTACAATTATTTGAACTATTTATAGCATTTATTTTACCCACCATGCAAAGAGTTCATACATTACTATTAGGATGAGACGGGGGATTAAACATGTGATCCCTTTAGTCGCAGTCCAACATGTTAACCACTGGACCACTGATCCGGCCCGAAATAATTTTCTAAAATCCACGTTGTCTTTCCCATGTCAATCAAGGAGTTGTTTATGCCCTTTGGAATGATTTTTTGTAGCTTGAAGCATATCTAGGTCCGCACCTTTGTGTGGCGTCCAATGGTAGAGCGTCGGATTTGGAATCGAACGGTCCGGGTTCGATCCGCAGTCAGACCACGTATGTAGTGTCATTGAGCAAGCAAGGCACCTCACACATATTGTTTAGTACTGGTTAACTAACCGCTATGGTCGGCTAAGCATGCCCAGGAAAACATGTCTAGGTCCCCCGGAAGGGGTTTGATATTAATGGAACATACATACATACCTTTATAAACCACTCAACATGCTGAAGGGTATATAGTGAAATGCATTTACAGAAATATGGTTTTGTACAAACCAGATACACCAAATCGTGTTTGATTCAATGATACATGTGATTGCATCAGCTACAACCTGTCTACATTTACTATAATATCCCCAGAAAATACTTTCTGTCCATCCGTCTGTCTGGGCAAACTTTATTTGGGGATTATGGGCTAACTTTCTGTTGAAAAGCTCCCGAGTCATTAGGGTTAGGAGCTTTTTAGCAGACCGTAACTCTTTGAACGCAGTGAAATCAACAGTCAGATATGTCGTGGAATTAATTTAGAATTGTGTCGTAACTACACAATTCTAAGGAAACTCCATGACATAGTTCCAGTTTTCAGATACAAACTTGCAAAAACACATTTAATGAATTGACGTCTGCTATAATTATTTGAACTATTTATAGCCTTTATTTTACCCAGCATGCAAAGAGTTAAACCCTGTCTGGATCAATTTGTTAGATCATAAACCTCAATGTCTGTATGTCCATCCATCAGTACACACAAATGTATACTTACCTGGCAATAGATCTATCGTCTAGTGGGCTAGGGTTATGCCACTCGAGAATTGAATGGTCTAGTCAGTATGCATTTGTAGGTACGTCTGTCTGTCGCAAAGTTTGTGCGGACACTATCTTCACGATACATCACAGGACTGAACGGTACTAACTAGCACAACCCTAAACCTAACCTATCACAACCCTAAGCCTAACCTAACACAACCCTAAACCTAACACCTAAACCTAACACAACCCTAAACCTAACATAACACAACCCTAAACCTAACATAACACAACCCTAAACCTAACATAACACAACCCTAAACCTAACATAACACAACCCTAAACCTAACATAGCACAACCCTAAACCTAACCTAACACAACCCTAAGCCTAACATAACACAACCCTAAACCTAACATAACACAACCCTAAACCTAACATAACACAACCCTAAACCTAACATAGCACAACCCTAAACCTAATCTAACAGAACCCTAAACCTAACATAACACAACCCTAAACCTAACATAGCACAATGCTAAACCTAACATAGCACAACCCTAAACCTAACATAGCACAACCCTAAACCTAACATAGCACAGCCCTAAACCTAACCTAACACAACCCTAAACCTAACCTAACACAACCCTAAGCCTAACCTAACACAACTCTAAACCTAACAGCACAACCCTAAACCTAACACAACCCTAAACCTAACCTAACACAACCCTAAACCTAACCTAACACAACCCTAAACCTAACATAGCACAACCCTAAACCTAACATAGCACAACCATTATGATTAGCCCCTGTCATTTTCCGGCAGAAGAGATTATGAATGGAGGGGGCTGTCCAATAGTGTCTCTCATATAGACAGTACTAGTGCTGTGTATTGATTGGTTCTGGTGTCCACTTATTGATTAGGTGTGTATTAAGCTTGGCATGGACTTGTGGTATGCAGTCATCCCATTCTATCCTAGTTGATGTGCAAGATAAATGGGCTAGTGTATACTGTATTGCTCCCAATAACACCACGTCCCTAATAAACACCCCCCTATTTCAAATAATCACATCACATAAAATGAAAAGTTTTACCAATCCTTAACCTCGTAATATAGCATTGCTAGCCAATAATTAATCCATTGCTATATAATCCAGATTGAATGTTTACACTTTAGGCACAGTATCTGAGATCACAGTAGGTGCTAACTAACACAAGACAGTCTGACACCTGTAAATTTAAACTTGATTTATTTTACAACGATTGCGAAGCAAGTTTTAACAACTTATATTAATCACTCTCGTTGGCGCTGATGGAAGCGTATGTGTGGTTATTCGTGTGGGAGGAAACAGGAGTACCCTGAGAAAACCCACCTGTCCGATCTGGCGACCACCATACCATCTCACATACTTCCCGGTCCGAGGATCGAACCCAGGTTGCATTGGTGAGAAGCGAGCGTGCTAACCACTGCGCTAATCGGACACCTGTAGTAAACACAAAAAACCACGCCATCAATTTCTGATTTATAGGCATTAAATGAAAATGTTACGCAGCCTCTCCTCCCCATGGAGGCATTTATTAGGAGTAATATGGTAATTGTATTGATGTGGAGAATCCAGCAGACCTGTTGGAAGCACCATTGTTTGATCTGATGTTCCAGTGTCTATACATGTATATGGAGGGAATGGGTTGTAAGTGATTGGGTGTTGAGCTGTATAAATGAAGGAACATGATCCATTGGCTATATAATGGATTCCAGGACATTGATTGGCTATTATATAATGGATTCCAGGACATTGATTGGCTATTATATAATGGATTCCAGGACATTGATTGGCTATTATATAATGGATTCCAAGACATTGATTGGCTATTATATAATGGATTCCAGGACATTGATTGGCTATTATATAATGGATTCTGGGGGACATTGATTGGCTATTATATAATGGATTCCTGGACATTGATTGGCTATTATATAATGGATTCCATGACATTGATTGGCTATTATATAATGGATTCCAGGACATTGATTGGCTATTATATAATGGATTCCAGGACATTGATTGGCTATTATATAATGGATTCCAGGACATCGATTGGCTATTATATAATGGATTCCAGGACATTGATTGGTTATTATATGATTCCAGGACATTGATTGGCTATTATATAATGGATTCCAGGACATTGATTGGCTATTATATAATGGATTCCAGGACATTGATTGGCTATTATATAATGGATTCCAGGACATCGATTGGCTATTATATAATGGATTCCAGGACATTGATTGGTTATTATATGATTCCAGGACATTGATTGGCTATTATATAATGGATTCCAGGACATTGATTGGCTATTATATAATGGATTCCAGGACATTGATTGGCTATTATATAATGGATTCCAGGACATTGATTGGTTATTATATGATTCCAGGACATTGATTGGCTATTATATAATGGATTCCGGGGGACATTGATTGACTATTATATAATGGATTCCAGGACATTGATTGGCTATTATATAATGGATTCCAGGATATTGATTGGCTATTATATAATGGATTCCAGGACATTGATTGGCTATTATATAATGGATTCCAGGACATTGATTGGCTATTATATAATGGATTCCAGGACATTGATTGGCTATTATATAATGGATTCCAGGACATTGATGGCTATTATATAATGGATTCCAGGACATTGATTGGTTATTATATGATTCCAGGACATTGATTGGCTATTATATAATGGATTCCAGGACATTGATTGGCTATTATATAATGGATTCCAGGACATTGATTGGCTATTATATAATGGATTCCGGAACAGTTGAGTAGATAGTACAACACAAAAGTACACAATTGAACATGCATTTCTCCAAATGTCCATATTGTCAACAATGAGATACATTGCTGGTTTCTCAATTACCTCCCTTGTTAGATAGTCTGATTTATCCCTAGTTTGACCTTCTAGTTGGAATCCTTTGTTGTTACTGTTGTTCCCTAACCAGATGTTGTGGCATAAATAATGTGATCTTATCAAGATCAGTTATTTAAATTTTTACAGTGAAATATCCATTGTAGATATTGTAGGACATCTGTTGGGATTTAGTAATATCAAAAATAATAGGATGAGACTTAACAAAATTGATAGCATATTGTGCAAAGGAAACAACGATAAAAACAGAGGAAACCCAATGACGAAGACCTATCCACCAGAGTATTCAGGGGCAGTAACTGTCAAATGTCTCTCATTGATATCTTTGATCTCTTCTTTATTGTCATTTTTAAAAATAATTAATGATATTTTACTTAACAAAACTAGCACAAGATGGCTTCAATGATAATGGCAGATGTGGTAGTCTGATATTTTAGTTTGAATTCAATCTCTGATTAAAATAATACTTTTGTTCTAATTAAGTCAGACGTTAAATAACTAGGTCACTAGGTCAAATTAATATAAACCTATTAAAAGACATCTGCTCTGAAACCAGGATTTGATCAGGCAATTAGTTTCAGAGCAGTGTGTGTGTTTTACGTTTATTTATCGTCGCTACCGGTTGCCCATATTAGGGACGGCTCCTGAAGAGATTAGTCATTTTAGATTTTGGAGGATAGTGCAATGATACAGACAGAGACTCATTCCAGAGTCTCCTCTGGTTCTTTTACGTGCACGGTGTAAAGCACCGACACGAGACCTCGGTTTAACGTCCCATCTGAAAGACTGTTAATTTTATTAGGACCCTGCGATCCCTGGATTACCAGTCCAGCGTGTTACCACTGGACTACAGATCCGGCTGTTTGTTTTTTTTCAGAGCAGATGTCTATAATGGGTTTATGTAGTTTGATCTAGTGACCTAGTTATAGACATCTGCTCTGAAACCAGGATTTGATTGGGCAATTAGTTTCAGAGCAGGTGTCTTTGTAATTGGTTAATGTAGTTTAACCTATTGACCTAGTTATTTGATGTCTGACCTAATCTTGACCAGAATTTGCTCCAGCAATGATGTGTACCAATAATCTCCATTATTCTTGTTCAAACTTGGCCAAACCATCAAACAGTTAAGATAAAAATGTAAATAGTAAAACCATGGAAAATACAGTTAAACCTGTCGTAAGCAGCCAGTTTCTGTGATTCCTTTGATTGGCTGCAGGTTGGCTGCTTACTAGAGATGACCACTAACACAGGTTTGACTGTAATAGCCAGAATTTGACGAAACACGATTTAAGACATGTTCAAAATTCGAGTGACACAAATTCCCAGCCCTGCGACTCGTGCGAGTAACCGCTGTGTTCTCAGTTTGTCACCAAGAGTCGCAGTTCAGTGAGATACTAGGCTCTAGCAAACCACCTCCGTGGTTCAAACAGGACACAAACTCACAACCTCTCAGTTACAAGGCAGACACTTTGGAGGCTTGATTCAAGAAGCATGTAGGCAACATCGTCCCTGAAACTGATCGTCAGAAACTTAACAGCATACTAGCAGCTGCTGTCAGTGATAAATTTTGTTCAAATTCAGTGAGTCCGGAATAAAACTAGGTCAAGTACCGTACTCGTGTATGTATAGGTCGCACTGGAGTATAAGACACAGTTAGAAATCAGAGAAATTCCAGGGGAAAAAACTTATTTGCTGTATAAAATGCATCATTGAAGAAAAGGACTAAATGTCGTGAAAACTAATAATAAACTGAATGTGATTTGTAAGCGTTACTAGTCGTGATAATGACTCTGGTGTGTGACCACTAAATCGTTAATATGCCATATTCTCTCTCTGAGCACGGCTCTGTGTACCGTGCTTCGACGTAGGCGGGTAACTTCTTATTCGCTGGGTATGATCAACTGCTCAAGACTTCATTATTACAATCAGTATAATAGCGTGTTTGACAGTGAGTGAGTAAATCTCAACAAGTTCTAGTATTGTGACTTAATTTCATCATGTACACCTAGTCAAACTTGTCAATCTCAACACATTAACAATGATAATTAGTGGCACATACACTAAGCAGCAGTCAGTAATTGGTTTGTTTGCAAAATTTGATAAATGTGAACCATCATTAATTTTCCTTCAATAAAAGTTGCTCTATTTTCTATCTAGATTTTCTATTTTTTTATCATAAATTAAATAACATTTTTAACTTTGAATGATTTACCACACGATGTAGATATATAAACTCGAACGAAATCTGGAACAAATCTTTAAAAATTGTGTTAACACGTAATTTTTATATCTGTAAATATACAAACCAGATATCGCCATAACCAGTGCTAGCAACTCGCTTGCCCAACAGATA
Source organism: Archivesica marissinica (assembly GCA_014843695.1). NCBI lineage: Eukaryota > Metazoa > Mollusca > Bivalvia > Venerida > Vesicomyidae > Archivesica > Archivesica marissinica. The sequence continues at coordinate 63,316,517 of CM026402.1, forward strand.
TACCGAAAATCTTGCTAAAAGCCCCATACTGATCGATAACAATTCGTTTCCTGTAAGCAAGGCCGCCATTGATAAACAACATGTGACCGGAACTACAAGCAAGCGCTTGTCTGACCAAGATCACTTCCTCTTTCCAGGGTCATGTCTAAGACATGGACATAGCGGCCTAGTGGGGTGGGAAATTTAGTTTATGGCGATATCTGGTTTGTATATTTACAGATATAAAAATTACGTGTTAACACAATTTTTAAAGATCTGTTACATATCAACCAGATATCGCCATAACCAGTGCTGACTATAACTGAAAGGAGGTGGGACGAAATACGGACAAGAAACGAACCTACATAGCTGCAGCCTGATATAGGAACTATAACTCACCCGCTAAACGTCAGCTAACGATCATCAACAGGGCTTATAGCGTGAAGGCCCCGGACGACTGGTCAATTAACATACTTCCAGTTAACCAGGCGGTTGAAGAAGCCAGAACATTACCTAGGACGTAAGTCCCTTGGCACAGCCAAAAACGTTTGTAAGCAAAACGTATGACCGAACGGCGAACATGAATACATACAATAAGCTGAAGCACATAATGTTAGGCTACATAACGAAATTAACGGTTAAAATAGAGAACACGCACCTAATCGGACGAAGCTGAACGAGAGGTGATAACAGACTGGGCAGCCACTAAGGGACCCAAGGCAAACAAACCACGTGCATGTGGCAGTGTGTTCCGTAAATAAAACCGTATAAACGAGCTCTCTGAACTCCAATAACCTGCCCGTAAAACCTTCTCTAAGGGGACATTATTGAGCCATGCCCATGACGTAGACAGAGCCCTAACTTCATGGGCATTGACATGGTCAGGACATGATTCCTGCTCCCCGGAGAGACTGTAGGCTAACTTAATCGTCTACAATCCAACGGGAAATAGTAGACGCCGACACCTCCTTTGTCCGGTTATGACGAAAGGAGATGAATAGTCTATGGCGACCCTTCCGTATGTGAGACACCCTCTTAAGATAGGCTTTGAGGGCTCTGACAGGACAAAGCTGAACGGCACTGTCGTCAGTATCACGAGGAAGGGCTGGTATAGTAATACCGGTGTGTACCACAGACGGAAGTTGATTCTTAGCAAGAAAACCCGGATAGGTATGCAGCTCAACAGCCGACTCGTGTGTGAAATTAACAAATGCTTCGTCAGCTGATAAAGCGTGAATGTCAGTCCGCCTGCGACCAGACGCTAAGGCAATAAGAAATACTGTCTTAAAAGTCAGAAACTTTAACGAACAAGAAGTTAAAGTTTCAAAGGGAGGTTTGGACAGGACACCCAGAACCAATGGAAGATTCCATTTCGGAACTGGAGAAGAAACCTTAGGTCTCTCCAGTTCCAAACTCCTGATAACATTAGATATTACAGGCTGGTTACTGTAGTTAATGTCCGAGAAATGCCTAAGCGTAGTAGCAATAGCCGATCTATAGCCTTTAATTGCTACTGGCGTAAGATTCCTCACTTCAAATAAATATATGAGAAATTCAGCAAGTAAGTTTACTGAAGGACTGAAGGGATCCACTTGCCTTCCGACACACCAATCCAGCCACACTTTCCACCTATACCCATAAACTGAGTTGGTGGAGGTGCGTTTCGATGAACAGACTCGCTTGGCAACCTGTTCAGAAAAGCCCTTCTCTTGCATGCATCGTTGCATAGAACGAATGCGTGTAGATGGAGCATGGCCGGATTGGCATGGTACAACCGAGACCGAGGTTGACACAGTAGGTCGCTCCTGTGCAGAAGACAGATGGGGATTTCCACCAGAAGTGACAACAGAAGACTGAACCACGGCTGGCCCGGCCAAAGTGGAGCAATCAATAACACCAGACACAACTCTGTGTTGATCTGAGTATCACCCGAGACAGCAGCGGAAAAGGGGGGAATGCGTAAGCGTGCATGCCCTCCCAAGTCATGCTCAAAGAGTCTACCCCCAGAGCCAAGGAGTCGGGAACTGGGGAGACGTACGTCGGAAGCTGGTGGTTCAACCTGGTGGCGAACAGGTCGACATGCGGTGTCCCCAAGCAACTGAAAACGTGTTTGAGAACACCCGCATGCAGAGTCCATTCCGTATGCACTATCCCGCCCTAGCGCGAGAGACTGTCTGCTAGAATGTTCAGTTTCCCCGGAAGGAAACAAGCTCTCAGAGTGACAGAGTGATTGGCACACCAGGTCAAGATCTTGATCGACAGAAGACAAAGTTTCCTGGACCGTGATCCCCCCTCCTTGTTCACATATGACGCCACTGTGGTATTGTCCATTGCTACAAGCACACAGCGGCCTTCTACCACACTGACGAACTGTTTCAGCGCCAGAAACACTGCTCGTAGTTCGAGTGTATTGATATGGCAATGGCGCCAATACATCGACCATGGAAGTAGGCATCCTTCAGGCCCAAAGACGTGACCCAGTCTCCCTGGTTCAACGATAGTCTGACTTTTTCTAAAGTCTCCATCTTGAAGTGTGGGGACAATATCGACCTGTTCAATTGGGAAAGGTCGATAATGGGTCGCCAACCTCCCTTCTTGCGAACAAGAAATAGCCTGCTGAAAAAGCCTGACGGGTTGTGCCGATCGGTTACCCGTTCTATGGCTTGTTTCCGAAGCATGGCCTTTATCTTGTTCTGGAGAACGTGAAGCTTCTCCTGGTTCGACGGGGTGGTTTCCATATGACTCAGGGGTAGTCTTCGAAGTCTGGGACGGACACGAAACTGAATTCGATACCCACTCTGGATAACTGAACGTGTCCATGCATCCGAAGTTATTTTCTCCCAGGCCTTGGAGAAAAACCGAAGCCTTCCACCAGTGGGAATTTCCGGTTTTGGAATGGGCAACCTGATGCCATTGAGTATGGTCAAAGGTTGCACTGAGGCCTGGGAGACGGAGTGGGCATCCCTATCTCTGACTACCCTTCCGCTCACACTTCGCCTGGCTAGCCTTCTTTTTAAAAGTAGGCTTAGATACAGCCAGACTTGGCAAAGGAGGGACACTGCCCGTGGGCAGTGTGACGGACGATACCTTGGCCACAGGGTGAATAGAAGGATTAACCTTGGACTTAGACACCCTTGGCTTAGGTACCGGCGTAGCAGCTGCCCTCTGCAATGACTTGTGTGCAATGTCGTCCTTGTAAGACTGAACAGCGCCAAGTAATTGCGGCCCAAATAGAGTGTGACACTCAATGGGCTGCACACGCAGGGAGGATTTGACCGACTCGTCTAAACAAGATTTAGACAAATACGCATCTCTCCTAGCGAGAGTGGGTCCAGCTGCAAGCCGGGTCAGTATCTCCAAGGTGTGGGACTGGGCAGTTGCCATCACCTGTAGATACTTAGTAATTTCTCGTTGCCTTTCCTCTGAAGTAGGCTCAGAGAGAGCAGACAAAACTCCGCACAGAAACAGTTCTGAATGCGAGACTGTCTGAATCCCAGCTCGTGCCAATCGCTCCCATCCCTCAAGAGTCGAAAAGGTGACTACCTGAGAAGTAGGAAGAGAACTACCCTGCTTCACTACTTCTCGGAAAGAAGGATTGATGGGAGGAGGCTCGATCACGAGCAGAGGTTCTTGGACCTCATATGAATGAGGTTGAAAAACCTTTGGTTTACCAAGTGACGTAAAAGGCAAGGCCTTGCCCTGCACTACTCCCTCACCCTGAATTCTGGAAGTAAGATCTTCCAGACACGTCTGCACTCTCCTACACTGAGGGAGCGCTGACGCAGGTGGTGACGGCTGGTTGGCCTTGAAAAAGTCCAAGGCAGAGGCGCCAACTTTGACCCTTGGAATAGGCAAAGGAGGGCAGATGGTAGAACCAAGCCGGTCTCGAAGCATACCAATGGCTTCGTCATAGGTGGGTGGAAGTCTGTTCTCTCCCACCTCATCCACCTCAGAATCATTACCAATAGTCTCCCCAGGGTCGGGGTGAATGGTAATAGAATCCATCGTGCCGTGGTCTAGCATTGTCCCATGGTCAACTGTGGTAGCCATGGGGCCATGGCTAGCCATGGAGCCATGGAGCCCAAGGCCCCCTGGCTAGTCACATAGACCGATTGGCCATGGGTATCCCTAGCTTCCTGAGAAGCCAAGGGACCCAAGCCTAGCTTAACCGTGGGGTATGATTCTGACACCTCTACGTCGTAGGGATCAGGATCAGGGACCGTGGCGGAGACAACAGAAGGCCTGGTTTGCAAGGCCTCTGATGTTTCACTGTTGGCATGAACCAACCCGATCAACTGACGACTTTGTCTCAGTTGATCACTGTTCAGCCCGCTCAGATCTGGAACTCTCCTATCCTTGTCTACAGCCGAAAACCCTGAAAAGGGAGTGCTAGACGGTGAAGACGTATGTCCTCTAGGATAGTGAGTCCTAGACCTGCTGCGAGATCTAGAACGGCCAATAGAACGATCATGTCGATGCCTGTGGCGATACGACGAGTCATCCCTATGGCCATGTGTAGGTCGATGGCTTGACCTATGGCGTCTATCACGCTCGTGAGAACGTGAACGACGACCATGGCTACGGTAGCTTCGCGATCTATGCCTCGACAAAGAACGCTTACTACCTGCACTAGGTGAGCGACTGAAACCACCACTATGGCTCCCGGAAGAGTCACTGTCAGTACCAGAGGTACCCGGTGAAGAAAGGGTATGAGCCTTACTCCTCCGGCGTGGTGAAGTCGCCCTGTGTGGAGTAGATCTCCGGGTAGGAGATCGAACCACACAGCTAGCGCTGGGCCCACGGCTCCTAGGCTCAAGAAGAGCCTGGGAAGCAACTGCATCCGTGGAATCACCGAGTCTAACTGAGTTATTAGCTACAGTTGTGTGACCCGGGACCCTAGAGTCCTCGGCGGAGAGACCCCTAGATACAGCCGCCTTTTTTACCGTGGCCCTGTCTAGTGCTTTCTGGTGTTTAGACCATAGAGTACCAGACCACTCTATACATACCTCGCATGTAGACTCCTGTGTGCAGGAACGGCAGTCCCTGCACAGAGGGTGAACATCCCAATTAGGGAGGAACTTAGCACACCCCCGGTCCCCGTTACCAGGGCACTTCCTGGAAAGAGACATGGTGGCACACAACTACAAAGGAGTATGCAATACAACGAACAACAATACAACACAAATAATGCACGGTCGTAAGTAATACTAGACGAAAGAGTGAATAATAATAATAATTTAGCAATTCAGTAACCGTTAGGCAAGAGAACCTTCAGTAACGTATACAAACTTCCCAGACGTGAAAACACGTGTTGTTCATACAATGTACCGAAGAAAAGAGGAAGTGATCTTGGTCAGACAAGCGCTTGCTTGTAGTTCCGGTCACATGTTGTTTATCAATGGCGGCCTTGCTTACAGGAAACGAATTGTTATCGATCAGTATGGGGCTTTTAGCAAGATTTTCGGTATATCTGTTGGGCAAGCGAGTTGCTAGCACTGGTTATGGCGATATCTGGTTGATATGTAACAGATACGGCACGTTACGGGACCTAGAGAAAAATAGTATGAAATATTTGTTTCCCTTTGTTTATAATACGCCATTTGTCGTTTTTGAGTCTTTGAAACAATGGAATTTAGTTCTAAGCTGGATTATAAGACTTGGATACTATTTTGGAGGGAAAAAAGTGCGTCTTATACATTGAGGGATGATTAATTATTAATTAATTTAATGTACTATAATATCAGGATTTATTTGCATGCTCTGGACAGTTCCAATAATCAATTAGTGAGAGATAAGTTAGATTATAGTATCGACAGAAATGTGGCAAGTGCTGTGTCCAAAACTTGCCAACGGAAATTGCTCAACTTTATGATGGTAATGGACATTAAGACTTAGTGATATGTATGGTCATGTTTGGATATTGTTTGTATTGGATTCTAACTCCTCTCCGGTTTCTTGCGGAGCCAGGGAACATGATTCCACGCTTCGATCTAAGAATTTCTATTGAATAGGGCGCATTATGCTTCGAGAGTTAATTAACTCGTTTCGGTCTTATATCGGTATTGTCAGGATTTGATCGCCGTGCAAAATAAGCGTTTGTTTTCTTTGCTTGTTTTTATGATTTAATGTCGCACCAACATCTTTGGTCATATGGAGAACTGTTATTGGTGGAGCTGGTGTGCAGAAGATCGGTAGTACCACCCGGGTATGAGACCGTGCCTGAACCACTGCTTAGTTGGAAACCTGTTGTCTTCCGCCATCAATTGTAGCTGCATGGATAGTCTCTATATGCTAGTGTTTTACATTTATTTATCGTCGCTACCGGTTGCCCATATGAGCGACGCCTCCTGAAGAGATTAGTTATTTTAGATTTTGGAGGATAGTGAAATGATACAGACAGAGACCAATTCCAGAATCTCCTCTGGTTCTTTTACGTGCACGGTGTAAAGCACTGACACGAGACCTCGGATTAACGTCCCATCTGAAAGACTGTTAATTTTATTAGGGTCAGACGGGGGATCGAACCTGCGATCCCTGGATTACCAGTGCAGCGTGTTACCACTGGACTACAGATCCGTCTATATGCTGGCGAGACTTTAAACCACAAAACCCTCCAAAAAAACCTAAACAAAAAAATATAGTAACATTACGTATCGCATTATATAGCCCGATACAATTTGAAGCATATGATTGAATTGTTATGATTTTATTGAAAGGAATGAATAATTTTATGCAGGAAGCAGTCAAGACTGAATTGATTATCTGTATACATATAAATATATAATGTGGGGAGTATTACAAATAATTCAATTTATTACTACATATACACACATCCGCTATGTCAAAGTCGGTTGTGCCGAATTCTCCGGTTATCCCGACGTCGGATCAAAGTCCCGTTTCAGACACTATCGTTATTACATATAACTGGATCTGTTTATATCGAATTTCGTTAAGTCAAACTTTGCTTATGTCGAAGTATTTTGTTCGGTTCGACGGAATTCGACATAACGAATGTAGACTGTAGTTCCTTTTACTGTGACATGTTGGTACAATGAAGCATGAAAATCAATTGAAATAATGGATTGGAAATCTCAGCCATGAACTGCATGATATTTAATTAAGTATGAATGTGTGTGTAATGAGCTTGACTAACTCTTTGTATGCTGGTATAATCAAATCTATGATTAGTTCAAATAATTGTAGCAGACGACAATTCATTATTAATGTGTTTTTATTTTGTAACTAAACATTCTGGAAATATATCATGGAATTTCATTAGAATTGTGTCATTACATTTTCTAAGGAAATTCGGAAATTCCAGACATATTTTTCACTGTTATTTTCAGCAACGAATTTAGGTTATTCCAGAATAGATACCAATGAGAGACATTAGTCAGTAACTGCTCCTGAATATTCATAAAAGTAGATTGGTCCTCTTAATTGGCTTCCTCTGTTTTTATCGTTGTTTTCTTTGCACCACATGCTCTCTGTTTTAATTAGTTTTCTTATCTTATTTATAATTATTAAATTACTAAATCTCGACAGATATCCTACAGCATATCCAATGGATACTTTACTGTAGAAATGATTATAAACTAATTAACATGCTTTTGATAAAATCACATTTATCATACCGCAACATATGGTTAGGGAACACCAATAAAAACAAAGGCTTTCAACTAAAAGGACCAATACATATTTCGGGATAAATCAGACTTTATCTGTCAAGGGAGGTAATCGAAAACCCAGTAATGTCTATCATTCAAGGTTGCCCAGGATGAGCATGTTTTTATAATAAAAACGATTTAATGTAAGAAAAACGTATACCGTATAAAATATACATTAATTTAAGCTGCAAATTTGTGGTCGACATTCTTATGTATGTATAATGTTTACATGACATAAATTTATGGTAAATAAAAATTAATATTAAATATTAAACTGTCGGTAAATTTAGCTGGTAGATGGTGTTTATGTAGTAACTATTGCGGAAGATTTGATTGGTGTGTCTGTACACCATAACTCTATATTCATAACAAGACTAGTTTTGCTTCCTGCTGATGGAGGAGAAACATGAATCATGTTTTTCAATATGGTAATTTTTACACACTGGTAATTTGTAAAGTTTGGGTTTTTTTTGACAGTGTGAATAATGTATAAGATAATAATTGATATGAAATATGAATAAAACAAATATATTCGTATCAATCACATACAGGATATATTGTATTGTGTACACAAGTCTGCATGCTACAGGGGCGTGTACTGGCCCATTCATAATTCATCTTTCAATTAACTCTTTGCATGCTGGGTAAAACAATGGCTATAAATAGCTCAAATAATTATAGCAGACCATTCATAACTCCTCTTCAATTAGCCCTTTGCATGCTGGGTAAAACAATGGCTATAAATAGCTCAAATAATTATAGCAGACCATTCATAACTCATCTTCAATTAACCCTTTGCATGCTGGGTAAAACAATGGCTATAAATAGCTCAAATAATTATAGCAGACCATTCATAACTCATCTTCAATCTAATTTGGACAACAGTTGGAGAACTGGGTAAAATCAATTGGATGACATTAGTTTAAACTTTATTTATTTTACAACGATTGCGAAACAATTCTAACAACTTATATTAATCACTCTCGTTGACGCGGATGAAAGCGTATATGTGGTCATTCGGGTGGGAGGATATCGGAGTACCCGGAGAAAACCCACCTGTCCGATCTGGCAACCATTATACCATCTCACAATGGTCGTCAGATCGGACAGGTGGGTTTTATCCGGGTACTCCGGTTTCCTCCCACACGAATGACATTGGATGACATTAAAATGGAGTAGTAAGTGTGCATTTGCAAATTTCAGATGTAAACTTTGGTGAACAAGAATGAGACACAGATAGGGCTAATTTACTCATGCTGTAATGGTTAGGGTGTTCGCCTAGCAATCAAGAGGTTGTGAGTTCGAACCCTGTCGAAACCACGGTTGCAGTGTCTTTAGTCGATTATACAAATCTTATTTTAGCTCGATTGCAAAGCAATTTCTTACAACATCGTCACTACCAGTTGCCCATATGAGCGCTGCCTTGGTCATTTTTTATTTTTGGAGGATAGTGCAATGATACAGACAGAGATCCATTCCAGAGTCTCCTCTGGTTCTTTTACGTGCACGGTGTAAAGCACCGACACGACGAAACCTTTGTTTAAAGTCCCATCTGAAAGACTGTTATATTTTATTAGGGTCAGACTGGATTACCAGTCCAACGTGGTAACCACTGGACAACAGATCCGTCTGTCAAAGTATAGTTATATTGATTGTGTTAACATCCGGAACCATTATGTCACATTCTGTGTTTGATCGCAATTAATTATGCGGGTTCTTAGCTTCACCTGTATGTAAAATTTAAGTCTGTTAATATAGATTTTCAAGTTCTTATGTTTGCTCTGTGTCATATTAATGTATAATACGAAATCAAGTGTCATTGATGTATCGATATTGTTTCTGCGGATAACCACATCTACAAAATGAATTTAGCATAATGGGGGGGGGGGTAGGCTGTACATGCAGCATTATGGCAGGGGTGTAGGCAGTAATTGCAGAATTATGACAGGGGTGTAGGCAGTAATTGCAGAATTATGACAGGGGTGTAGGCAGTAATTGCAGAATTATGACAGGGGTGTAGGCAGTAATTGCAGAATTATGACAGGGGCATAGGCAGTAATTGCAACATTATATTATACATGTAGCAGTGACGTAGGTGTACAATAAACATGTATATGCACTATTGAATTTCGAACACCCTAATTCACTTGTGCTGTCTGACAGCAATTATTAACATACTCTTTATGGATTTAATAAAGCAAATTAAAGATAATTTACTTGCTTAACTCCTTCCTTACATGCCATTTCCACGACATATTACACATACGGTACATGTTTACATCGCTATTGCATTTCCTTCGATGAACGTATGTGCCCTGATTGCATACAATTTCCCATGAGGGTTTCCAACTAATGATATGCAGCTGACACGCCCACTCGATGTTACGGGCATGCGCATTCGCGTTATTAGCAACGTTCGTCGCGAGAAAAGGCGTGTCTTATAGTTTACGCTGTTCCAAGGATGATCTATTTACCTCTTCCGGCACACGATAAGTTGCAAATCTGGACTAAAAACATTTTAAATGCAAAATGTGCTATATTTTCGTTGTGTCATTAAAAAGAATAATTAATGTAAATATTAGTAATGAATCGCGGATTAATACTTTCCATCACCTCCATACACTTTAACAATGCCCAATATAGTCCATACCCCGATGGAAACTATTAACCCGCGAATCATTCAATTTGTCGTCTGCTACAATTATGCTGAGTCAAAAAAGAAACGATACCTGGTGTTTGTGTCTATAATTTCAACATTTATTAAGAAAATTCTTTGAAAATTCATAAGATGATAGTCCAACATGTTTGAAAGAGGAGCACATAAAGCATAATGAGCCTCCGAAACTGTCTGCTGCGTGATGACGTAATTCGTCGGACAGGGGTCTAATGGAGTTTTCACACAGACGTCAATACCGAGTATGGGCACCATTTGCGTCTCTCACTGCAATGCACCGCCGTCGCATCGAACGGAAGAGTGTCTGAATCTCTTGCTGGTCAATATTTGTCCACTCCTGACGCAAAACATCCCTCAGTTGGTTTAACGTTACCGGCTGACGTCGTCTGACGCGGCGGTCTAACGTATCCCACAAATGTTCTATGGGTGACAAGTCTGGTGACAAAACAGGCCACGGCAGGGTTTCAATATTGTTCTGCTCCAATAATGTGGTGGAAATCCGAGCAGTATGACACCTGGCGTTGTCCTGTTGGAACAGTGTGACGTTTCTGTTGGCGTTAAAGAACGGCACAACAACTGGCGCAAGGATCTCATCACAGTACCGCTGGGCGTTTAGGTTCCCGTCCACCACTAACAGTTCAGTGCGACTGCCGAAGGTGATACCGCCCCACGCCATAATGCTTCCGCCCCCGAACAGATCGACCTGACGTACACATGCGTCGGCGTAACGTTCACCGCGTCTGCGATATACCCGCTCTCTGCCATCCGCTCGACGCAAACAGAATCGCGATTCATCGCTAAACATCACCGAATTCCACTGTAACCGAGTCCAGCGAGCACATTCCGTCGTCCATTCCCGCCGTACGTCACGGTGACGTCGTGTCAGGATGGGTCCAACGTATGGCCGATAGGCACGAATGCCACGTTCACCGAGCCGGTTCCTGACTGTTTGTGCACTGATGCGATTGTTGGTCATCCCAGGAGTAACGGCAGCTGTGTGCGTAGCAGGTAGGAACCGGTCACGTAAATGTGACGGTCCTGTTCACGCGTCGTCACACGTGGTCGACCAGATCTTGGACGGTCGTCCACCGATCCATGTGTTCGATAACGTCGAAGTAGACGTGTTATCGTGATCCGCGTAACCCCGAGTCGATTTGCGACGTCACGCTGACGTAAACCGCCGTCAATCATGCCAATGGCACGCATTCTCTGATTGCGGTTTAGCCTAGGCATTTTGTTAGAGGTAACAATGGGTATGTAAGGTGTTTTTCCTCGATGATAATGCAATACCAGTACAATAAACCGGTTTTCCGATTTGTACATGTGTAGGAAGTTGTCTTTGTTGAGGAGCAAGTGCAAATCGGAAATTCGGCGTTCCAGGATTATCGGGTGTTTATTTACCTGTGTTTATGGTTGGCTGACGTTGCAATAAGATACCCGGTACTGATACGTAATAATATATTAAACCTTTCTATGGTTTTATCCGTTTTACGTCATTTTTAGTTTGGTATCGTTTCTTTTTTGACTCGGTATATTTCAAATATTTATAGCCTATATTATACCCAGCAGAGTTAAATCAATGCACCTCACATGCCTATTGTGCCTATAGACAGCTACGCACTTGCATCAATCTGACAAATATGGTAAAAATTTGATTGAAATTTTTGAATAAAGTAAAGTTTTACGACCCCTGCTATTTCGTATATTGTAGATGGATAAGTAAACATGGTCACAGTGAAAGTAAATAATAATGATAAATCGTGTAATAAATGCATGACCTAGTTCTATAAGCGATGAGCTCTGGAGATGAGAGTTGATGTCATTCATTTATCAATGGCTATTAAATAAAATATTGAATAAAGTACTTTAATCACATTAACTTAATAGCAGTGGATGGTTGATTTTTTGGAATACTTACATGGAGCTAGGTAAGCTGTCAACAAATTGAATACCTTACAAACAGGGTTAATTCAAGGTTAAACATGGGTTCACTATACTACCCAACATGCCCAAATAAAATGAATATAAGTATAAAATCCTGTTTGCATGAACAAAGTCAGGTTTGTTTCTTTACCACATTTTGGGGGGGGGGGGAATTATGACGCATGTGCATTACTTTGACAAGAATAGTAGCAGTTTGATTGAAATTGGCGAAAACAATGAAGCACCTGTTTTGATTATTTATTAGTGAAATCCTGTGCTAAAGCTCGATTGTGACACAATTATTACAACTTTAGAAATAATATGTCTCCCGCCCCCACCGCCCAGGGGCAGATAGATATCTTGTCTTCGACTTTGCCCATCAGTCCTAGACTAATCATGTCATCACCCCCCACCCCCCTTCACCGCCCAGGGGCAGAAATGATGTCTTCGACTTTGCCCCTCAGTCCAATTTTGCCTTGTCTGCACTCATCTCCAAAACCCTTTTCGTCATACTTGGTATGAAGCAACCTGTATGATGTCAAGTTGTGCTTAGTGTAATCCAATTCCAGTTGGATTCTGTTTTGTGGATTTACGGCCATTTAAACATTTTTATGAGCTAACAAAAAGTTTGTCCCCATTACATCTCCAATGCGTTAATAATTCTACATATGACATTTTATTGCAATGTCTTCATATATTTGGTTTAAACATATTTATATTTTCTATCATGTACATGATTATTTACAACAATTGAAATAAAGAATTGGACAGAAAGCTATGCAGCTTATGGTTATCCTCTCCTTACTACGGAAATAAGGAATTGGACAGAAAGCTATGCAGCTTATGGTTGTCTTCTCCTTCAAATATTTCACTTCCATGCTTTCATTAACCCATTTCATTCTGGATACATTTAAAACGCTTTTGCAAACAACATAGATCCAGATCAGCCGCAGCGTGACGCTGCATGCTGATCAGGATCTATGTTGTTTGCTACATAGCCAAGTGTCTTAGCAAGATCATCTGAATAGCAAACAGCATAGAGCCTGATGAGATGGAACGTTCCGTGGCGGCTGATCTGGCTTTATGTTCTTTGCAAATACTGTTTGAACGGTATCCAGAATCAAATGGGTTAATCCACTGAAGCAACAGTGAGTGGGGAGACGAAACGTTTTTTTTCTCAAAAACAATTTAAGTCTCATTGACTTCATTTCTAAAGGAATCCATCGTCATGGTGGAGAGAGAAGAGGCAATGTGGATTGAAGTGTCCTATCTAAGGACACCACCACCAGGGTTTGGTGTGGCTCAAACAAACAACCTCACGGTTTTGAGGCAGACATGGTAGCTATTATGCACCACTGCACCACAGAAGATCCTCATATTAATTAAGGAATGAATCGCGGGTTAATAGTTTCCATCGAGGTATGAATTACATTGGAAGTGGTTGAAGTGTGTGGAGGTCGAATGCATCCATGCTAGCTCTTAAACATGCTCAATGTAGTTCATACCTCAATGGAAACAATTAACCCGCAATTCATTACTTAATTTATACTTACATTAATACATGAATTTCAATTAGAAAAATATCTTGACCTAAATTTAGAATATCGTTAACCAAATTTCGGACATCATCCCATGAACTAGCAATAGAACAAGGGCGTTACACAAACTTACCACGGAATGAACGAATCTGTATATATTGGAATGACTGAAAGTGAGTATTATTTTCTTCTTATTTGCCCTAAATTTAGAGATTTCAGAAAAAAATATATGAAACGCTACTATTATACTTGGCCTGCCGAACAAAAGTTTATTACCTTACTTACACAGAGGGAAACTGTTCAAAACCTATCCAAATTTATATATTACGCAAGTTTAGCAAGAAATTAACAATTTTATACACCACAACCATATAATTATGCTCTTCTGAAAATGTATCCATGCCTTTCCATTGTACTTTGTTTATGTATTGTTTGCTATAAATATGTTATCATATTTAATGCAATATATATATTGAATTGAATTACTTATTCCTCTAATGCTGTAACGATGTATATAGTACACTTCGCACTTAAAATGTATTTACTCTAGATTTGCGATTTACCGTGTGTCGGATCTGGTATATAAATCAATCATCCTTGTAAACACAGACGGATCTGTAGTTAACACGCTGGATTGGTAATCCAGGGATCGCAGGTTCGATCACCCGTCTGACCCTAATAAAATTAACAGTCTTTCAGATGGGACGTTAAACCGAGGTCTCGTGTCGGTGCTTTACACCGTGCACGTAAAAAGAACCAGAGAAGACTCTGGAATGGGTCTCTGTCTGTATCATGCACTATCCTCCAAAATCTAAAATAACTAATCTCTTCAGGAGCCATCTCTCATATGGGCAACCGGTAGCGACGATAAATGAATGTAAAAAACACACACAACAGTGTAAACTGTAAGACAGCCTATTCTGGCGAGGAATGCCACCCAACACTTCGCTGAATGTGCATGACCGTAGCTTGCATATCATTAGTGAGGAAATTCATACGAAAATGGATACAATTATGGCATATACTTTCGTAGAAGGAAATGCAATAGCGATGTAAATATAATAGATTGGAAGTATAATATTATTCACTTATGGAGATTTCTTCGCTTCTCTATCAAAATAATCACTCACTTTTTGACATTGTGTTTTTTCGGCAATTTTGTAGCCATTATTGGAATATGTTCACAGTCTGAGAAATTAATTATTTCCCCCATGTTTTAGTGTAAAATTCCCTGATCTAATGCTGGATGGGGCCTGGGTGAGAGAAAGACATACTCTGTGGTGAGATAATGTGACCACTAGTGGGACATGCAGAAGGATGTTCTCACAAATGGGTACTTAAGTTGCACTTCATAAAATGTTTACATTAATGTAAAAGTGACACATTATAATTAATTACTAAAAGCACAGCGTTTGACTGAAATTGAAAACTGGAAATCCACTGGAAAACAAGTGGTATTCCATTGGTTAAGGCAGTGTCACCTTAAAACAATGTTTTCCCAGTGGTTTTTGAAGATCCCAGTGGTTTTTGAAGATCCCAGTGGTTTTTGAAAATCCCAGTGGTTTTTGAAGATCCCAGTGTTTTTTTTGGAAGATCCCAGTGGTTTTTGAAGATCCCAGTGGTTTTTGAAGATCCTTGTGGTTTGTTGTTTTAGAAGATCCCAGTGTTTTTGAAGATCCCAGTGGTTTTTGAAGATCCCAGTGGTTTTTGAAGATCCCACTGGTTTTTGAAGATCCCAGTGGTTTTTAAAGATCCCTGTGGTTTTTGAAGATCCCTGTGGTTTTTGAATGTGGTTTTTGAAGATCCCAGTGGTTTTTGAAGATCCCAGTCATTTTTGAAGATCCCAGTCGTTTTTGAAGATCCCAGTCGTTTTTAAAGATCCCTGTGGTTTTTGAAGGTCGACTCCGCTTGGAAACCTGTGGTGGACTCCATTATCACTGGAATAATAATGACATATCACTCGGACAACAGTGGTTTTTCAATTGACTGATTATAATTGGGGATAGCAACGAATGTTTGAATATTCGAATACATGTATTTGCTCGAACGTCCAAATATTTTAATGTTAAAATCGTATTCGAATTCAAATTGTTCAATTAAAATTTAAATAAATTGCAGTTGAGTCATATGACTGTTTGTTTAATCTTCAATCAAGTAAGATTCAAACACAAAAGATTGCACCATGCATACCATTATGTGCGAATAGTTGTGGCTCCAATTAACAAGTCAGGTGATAACACTGCTCATAATTCCATGCACTAATAATTGATTAATGCTATGCACTCTATTTGACGGACACAGACGGAGGAAATTTACAAATAATAATTGTAACCCGTGAAAACAGACAAGATTCCCAGCTTCAGACTAAGGGCATGACTGTCCCCTTGTCGGAACGTTTGATGCTAACATATTTAGGTCATCGTGTTTATTTCTCCATGTTGTGTGATGTAATTTGGGATCCCCAATACACAGCTGACATTTTGATACTGTGTATTGGATCATGTTATTGACACACAGGAGTTTAATTGAGGCTGTCAGATTAGCACAGTGGTTAGCATGCTCGCTTCTCATCAATGCAACCCGGGTTTGATCCTCGGACCGGGAATTATGTGAGATGGTACAGTGGTCGGCAGATCGGACAGGTGGGTTTTCTCCAGGTACTCCAGTTTCCTCCCACATGAATGACCACACATTTACGGTTTCATCCGCGCCAACAAGAGTGATTAATATAAGTTGTTAAATCTTGCTGCCAAAATAGATAAAGTTACTATTGAGGCAGAATTTGTCACGGATAATAAGACTGTACAATATACATATGATTGTGTAAATTTGTCACGGATAGTACGACTGTACAATATACATATGATTGTGTAAATTACTAATACCATCAGTTACTGGGAATGTTGTGGATAGCATGGGGCATGTGTACGTACAGAGATGCGCCAGTCACATGACCGGATGAGAGGAAAAGTATATAGGGGCCTGAAACTACGACAATGTCACGTGGTTCCAAATATTCGAATACCTAGCCAATCAAATATTCGAATACCTAGCCAATCGAATATTCGAATACCTAGCCAATCGAATATTTGAATACCTAGCCAATCAAATATTCGAATACCTAGCCAATCGAATATTCGAATACCTAGCCAATCGAATATTTGAATACCAAGCCAATCGAATATTTGAATACCAAGCCATTCGAATACTTAGCCAATCGAATATTTGAATACCAAGCCAATCAAATATTTGAATAACAAGCCAATCGAATATTTGAATACCAAGCCAATCGAATATTTGAATACCTAGCCAATCGAATATTTGAATACCAAGCCAATCAAATATTCAAATACCTAGCCAATCGAATACCAAGCCAATCGAATACCAAGCCAATCGAATATTTGAATACCTAGCCAATCGAATATTCGAATACCAGATTTTAACCATACCTAATTATAATTCTTAGATCCACCAATAACACTGTTCTTGCATTCTTAGAGAGGAGTATCTGTACCTCCTCTTCCTCCCCTCTTCCTCCCCTCTTCCTCCCATCGTCCTCTATATCCGCTTGTGACATTGTTATCCCCTGCTGTAATTTCGAAGAGGGATATTGATGCATCCGTTTTCAGCCAATTCTCCGTATCTATTTGGGGGAATGTTATGAACATTAGAATACATATCTATCACCATAAATTATAGTGTGATGTCCTTAGGCAAGACACTTAACTCTTGTAATGTTATAAAATAGTTCAAATAATTGTAGTAGCCGGCAACTCTTTAATCTGTTTTTCTTGTTTGTACGATAAAAGCTCTGGAAATATGTCCTGGAATTTCATTAGAATTGTGTTGTTACGATACAAATGTAATGAAATTCCTTGACTGCAATTTTCACCGTTAGGGTGTAGAGTTATGTTGTCTCTTCTCCCTCCTCCCTCATGGCAGCAGATTCCAGCAGGAATGAGGTCTCGAAAGCGATTAAACTAATATTGTACAAACTTGTTCGGCAATGCGGATAAGTTAACTTTGTATAAACTTGATCTTGTTGTTTTTTTCCATTTAACATAATATACTGTCACCATCTGCTCCAGTTTGGTGATTTATGTATGAATTTATTGTGCTGGAGATATACAATATGTCATAATGAATAATTAATATGCAAATTATAGTAAGTACTAAGTACCATAGCCGTGCGTTAAGTTGGCAGCTAAGTAGTGGAGAATAGGAAAGGTGGTCAATATATGTATAGGTTATTGGTCATATTGTGAGATTCACGCAAAACTGTTCTAGTGCAAATATATGAAGAAATCAGATAGAACGATGATGCGCTAAGCCTGCAATAAATAATCTTATATAATTACATGTATTGTCATCTAATTATTGGTCTCTAGTTTGGCACATAATTTACTTACTTGAATTATGGGGTGTAGATTTGGGCCGGCCCACTGTGTGTTGGCTCATTTGGAGAACGATTATCAAAACCGGCCCAATGTGTGTTGGCTCATTTGGAGAACGATTATCAACACCAGTGCATCGATCCGATCATAATTATTTAGAAAGCTGTACATGTGCACATTTCAATCGGATTGTGAAAATGAAAATAATGGTACGTAATTTACAATAGTTAGTAGGGATGGCAACGAATATTCGTTTGAACGTCCGAATATCAGAATACTATTCGGAATATTCGAAAAAAATATTTTATATATTATATTGTCCTCAAAAATGCTACCCGCTCAGTCACACGTTTTGGAAATGCTTGACTCGCTCTGAGAATAAGAAAACTGCTAGGTGTAATCTATGCAAATTGAATGTAACATATTATTATTTTCTTACGGTCTGAAAACAACTTTCAAAAAGCTCTTGTTGACAGTTCATCAGGTAACCTTGCTGCTCAATACAGCTATCGTAACGGTGTCGGGTCGGCACCCATTTATATGGGGAACTCAAGTCTTCAGGGCACCTATGCACACCATACTTGTTATTTTTTACTTATCCACCATAACTTATTGAATATCTTATTTTGATTAGTACATCATTGAATAAAAACATGTATTGGTCTTAAATCAGAAATGGTATAGAAACTATTTTTCGGGTTACATTTTGTAAGTGTAGATTTTTTAAATTCGGACAGCTACCTGAATTGCTCATACACCGTATCAGTTTCGGTGGAAATATTCTCCCAATGATTTGTTTGTTTATATTTGTCTGCTGCACCAGTCACGTTACAGTTGCATCAGGCTACCGATATACGCAACAGAATGCAATTGAACCATGCTTCAGCTCTGTCAGCGAAATTAGCCTAGAACTATATAAATATTTTAAATACGGATGTAAATGGACAAATACGCCGAGCATAGGAATAAGCCGAGCATCACTCTCGTTGGCGCGTATGAAAGCGTAAATGTGGTCATTCGTGTGGGAGGAAACCGGAGTACCCGGAGAAATCCCACCTGTCCGATCGTGCGTCCACCGTACCATCTCATGTGAAAGTAACGGTAAGGGCATCGACTAACATGCAGATATTTTCTATCTCAAACTCGCATACGTGAAAGTAGGAATTACCGAAACGGGTTAACAGGAACATATTTGCTTATTACTTGATCCTACAGTGACGGTAATCATGTTATACTGTTGTTCACATGTATATTAACCCATTCAACACCAAGTAACTCACATGGACTGATCCATGATATTCTTAAACCAATAAATGAATCAGAAAATCACATTTGGACAAGTTCATTTATCAAAATGGGTAATTATGTCTAAAAATAGTCATATCACTGACAAAAAGTGCAGATCCTGATGAGACGGCTCGTCACGAGCCGGCTCATCTGGATCTACACTTTTTGTAAGCCTATTTAGAGGTCTGCAGTGTTGAAAGGGTTAACTCAGATTACTCAAAAATAATTATGTGTGAGATATAATGGTAAATTTGTACGAATCTTTGTGATCATTGATGACACTACTTTATTCATGAAACACGTGCTCTGTCACGCATTATTTTAGAACTTTAGCAAATTTTTGCAAATAATTGTGCAATATAATTGGAAATTACAATCTGTAGAAATTTTTGTTGTTGACGGATATAGTGTCACTTTAATGTATTTTGTTTACGCTTCAATACACAAACATCTTCTTAAAGTGGGTGCAAAGTGAACTTTTATTACCCGTTATTTACATATGCAATGTTAACACTTTCCCCCATAGAAGCACCTCTTGACGCCATTACCAACACGACATACATTGAAAATGTAGTACCCAAACCAATGCTCATAAACCCTTTCCCTCATAGAAGCACCTCTTGACGCCATTACCAACACGACATACGTTGACAATGTAGTAGCCAAACCAATGTTCATAAACCCTTTCCCTCATAGAAGAACCTCTTGACGCCATTACCAACACGACATACATTGACAATGTAGTACCCAAACCAATGTTCATAATAAAGGCCAGAATCTCATGTAGTCCCAGTAATATCTATGGAGGTGGGATAGATATGGCGACTGCTTATCCACTGCATGATAGCTAAATGGCTGTCGTTTGTATGGAGATATAATAGTATATTAACCTAAATCTCTATGAAGGAAAGGGCTAAATGGCTGTCGTTTGTATGGAGATATAATAGTATATTAACCTAAATCTCTATGAAGGAAAGGGTTAAGAGAGTGTACTATTTTATAATTTATTATAGCACTATGAACAATTGTTAAATGCACCCCAAAGGCGAGTATAAGATATTAATGGTTACCGACCGACCAGACTATCACAAGTGCATCACTATGATTTCTTTAATTACGCATATCGTTACAATTTTCCGCTCCAGTGACTTTTAATGGGGGTTACAGTCTATTATATTTTCCATTATAAGGAGGCTTGGTGGGACAACTCTGTTTCTACAGATGGATCTGTAGTCCAGTGGTAACACGCTGGACTGGTAATCCAGGGATCGCAGGTTCGATCCCCCGTCTGACCCTAATAAAACTAACAGTCTTTCAGATGGGACGTTAAACCGAGGTCTCGTGTCGGTGCTTTACTCTGTGCACGTAAAAGAACCAGAGGAGACTGGAATGGGTCTCTGTCTGTATCATTGCACTATCCTCCAAAAATCTAAAATGGACTAATCTCTTCAGGAGGCGTCGCTCATACCGGTTAATAATAAACGTAAAACATAACTCTGTCTAAAGTTTTCAATTTGGAACCAGACGGTCACAAATGTATCCTCCGTGGCTGAGTGGCTTCAAATCATTTGCCGCTAGCCAATGTAGGTTCAAATCTCAAAGTTGTGTTAAATTCTTTCATGCCAGGAAGCTATCCAGCTGGCTTGTGGAAGGTTGGTGGTTCTACTCCAATATGGCCGCCTCCGTGGTTGATGACTTGTATACCACTGTAACCTATCATCATTGATGGTCAGGGTTCGAAAAAATTGAGTTATTTACGGAGGTTGGGGCACGTAGTACTGGTTAACCACTGGAGCCTGCCCAGTAAAGACTTATATATATCACTGTATGGTCACGGGTTCGTGTCCCGCTCAGACCGTGTCTCTTTATATGAAAAAGTTGGCAATTTCTTACCGAGGTTGGTGCCCCAAGTACTGTTTAACCACTGGAGCCTGCCCAGGAAAGGTGTTGTTAGGTAAACTGGCCGCCGGCGATATAGCCCAAAATGGTGCTGAGTGATGAAGGCGTAAATCCCGAACAAAACAAACAAACAAAAATCTACTCTGGTGCTCGTCTGTACCTCGGCGTGGCACTCTGGTCCTCCACCTCTAATAGCTGGAGAGTCACCTTATGACCTAAGCTGTTGGCATGATTATAAACAACAAAACAAAGAAAGCATCACTAAGTCTACTAAGATGGTAGATACATTGTATACTATTGATGCATATCAGACTGCAACCTGCTTCTTTCTACCCTGGGGACATAGATTCACTGAATTGATAACAAATTGATTGTTTGTTTAATTAATTATTATCTTTCATGAAATAACTTGGCACAAGTGATCACCCTTGCCTGACAACATGTTGCATTCAAAACTAGCTTCAAGGTCAAGGTTACTTACTAACAATCGTAAATGGTTTACGCTCAAATATGGAGCAATGAGAGACATGTTAGACAGTTACTGCCCCTGAATACTCCTAGGTTGGTCCTCGTAATTCGTTTCCTCTGTTTTTATCGTTGTGTCCTTTGCATCGCATACAGCCCATACTCGCCTATAAGACAATCTCGTTTGTAGGACGACCCACTAGTTTGGTTATGAAATATGTGGGTTTTTGACATGCACACGCATATAAGACAGGTTGATAAATGGACACCAGACATAAGTATAAATTGTAAGTTTGGCCAGTGCAAGACTGCAAGTTGTGGACATTTTCAGTGTCAAGAGTGCTCTCTTTTCTAAAAATATATCATAAATGTTAATTTAAAAAAAAAAAGGTTTTAAAATTTCTTTTTTCTTCTTCTTTCTTTTTAGCACTCCCTTTTAGGCCATTATCTGGTGAGCCCTAGTCATGTCCTATGGCTTGTCTATCTACTATAACTAGATAATTATTAAATCAAGTGACATCCGAAACCCTGTCATTCGTTGAAACAAGTGCTATGAATATTGTTAACATGTGAAAATTATGTTTGTATGTCATAAAATAAAATAAAAAGAATTAAAAAAAAATAGAAACCAGTAATACTTGTGCCTTGCAATAACTCATTCACAACTAAACTGGCATGTGAATCCGGTCCAATATTAGCGACTTGGGTCCAATATTAGTGCCCTTCTTCAAGTGATTTCCTGTTTCTCAATGTTGTACAAGTGTGCACATGCACCTCGCAATTGGTTCATGAAGCCTTCACTGAGAGTGAAGTGGATTTTTGTGGTGGTATGAAGTGGTATGGTTTTTAAGTTTGACATTACTACTGCATGATATATGTTGAAGAAGACCAGAGAATTACATGAGCAAGCAGCAATGAGTCTGTCTGTGAGTTTGTCTCCTGTCTGGTCTGGTTCCGTCCTAGATAATAGCACTCGGAGAGATACAAACATCTGGCTGACTGCCATCACCACATGCCTTGATCGATTTTCCCCAAAACCGAATCACTTTCTGGACCAACCCTCTATATATCGTATTGGTAATGGCGTCAAGAGATACTTCTATGAGGTAACGGGTTAATGTATGTCGTATTGGTAATGGCGTCAAGAGATGCTTCTATGAGGTAAAGGGTTAATGTATGTCATATTGGTAATGGCGTCAAGAGATGCTTCTATGAGGTAAAGGGTTAATGTAAGTCGTATTGGTAATGGCGTCAAGAGATGCTTCTATGAGGTAAAGGGTTAATGTATGTCGTATTGGTAATGGCGTCAAGAGATGCTTCTATGAGGGAAAGGGTTAATGTATGTCGTATTAGTAATGGTGTCAAGAGATGCTTCTATGAGGTAAAGGGTTAATGTATGTCGTATTGGTAATGGCGTCAAGAGATGCTTCTATGAGGGAAAGGGTTAATGTATGTCATATTGGTAATGGCGTCAAGAGGTGCTTCTATGAGGGAAAGGGTTAATGTATGTCGTATTGGTGTCAAGAGGTGCTTCTATGAGGGAAAGGGTTAATGTATGTCATATTGGTAATGGCGTCAATAGGTGCTTCTATGAGGGAAAGGGTCAATGTATGTTGTATTGGTAATGGCATCAAGAGGTGCTTCTATGAGGGAAAGGGTCAATGTATGTCGTATTGGTAATGGCATCAAGAGGTGCTTCTATGAGGGAAAGGGTTAATGTATGTCGTATTGGTAATGGCATCAAGAGGTGCTTCTATGAGGGAAAGGGTTAATGTATGTCATATTGGTAATGGCGTCAAGAGGTGCTTCTATGAGGGAAAGGGTTAAATTAAATATTGGTCTAACTACGATGAAATAGAATCTTGAGTTTGAAACGGTATTGTTAATTAAATGAATTTCTAGAACAATAGATTATTCATAGATAATCCATATCGACCATATAGAATGAACAATTTATGTTATTATTTTACACAGTTATGCTATGGGTAACTACATAATGTTTCTCAGAGTTTTTTCAAGATTGTTTGTATCCATGGTAAGTTTTTTGCTCTCCAAAGAATGTGTAATTTCGCGACCAAAACAAATCAAAGTCAAACATGTCTTCAGGGAGTGAGCTCCTTCTGCGTAGCTTATAAAACCTTCAAGATACCCTAGATAGTCAGTTAACCATAGCATAACTATATAAAATATTGACATAAACTGTATTTGAAACGTCGCAATAGCTGCAACATTACATAATTATATACAATTTATACGTCATCCTACCTGTTATAAAGCTCGTGATGAAATTGGGATCACTGCCGGCAAGGGCATGTGGTGTATGAGGTAGGTGGGGCCCACTCTCATACTCTGGTCATCGTGCTAGCTGTACCGATGACCTTCAACCGTACATATTGTACCACCATTATCACTGATGAGTATGAATATGACAATGTTAATTATTGTCATATATATTATTGTTTAAATTTGCTGTCGTAAAATACGGGACATGCATATGGGACATGTGCTGTGTGAATTACACCTGATAGCAGCTATTTGTGTTTCGTTGAATGAATTTATTAGTTTCGCATATTTTCTGTCGGTACAGTCAAAATTATCCTAAACAGCCGGCCAAAAGTGGCTGTCTAGCAGTTTCTTTTTTCACTGATATATTGTCACTAATTAGTTTAAACTTGATTTATTTTAAAACGATTGCGAGGCAAGTTTTTTAACAACTTATATTAATCACTCTCATTGGCGCGGATGAAAGCGTATATGTGGTCATTCGTGTTGGAGGAAACCAGAATACATAGTTCCCACGGCAGTCAAAAACACTGATAAAATCTTATCTTGGCAGCCATTTTGACTGGCAAGTTTTATTAACGGCAATTTCATGATTTTACTAGTAATTCTTTAATTGCAATAACTTTATTAATTTTGGTTTCTTAATATAAAATTTGGTATGATTTTAAAGGTATTGAAATGCACTTTTTAAATATTAATTTATTTTTTGACAATGATGTATGGATTATAAATTATAAGAACTTAACTTGCACCTATTTTTGAAAGTTTATTTTCACAGTTGAAATATTAATATACAGGTAACTTATTATGTATTCGTCATTGATACGAAATTTGTGAAATGATACAAAAAATATGTCCATTGAGAGCTTTCCAACAATGTATGAACCATGGTGATGGGATGAAAAATAAATATTTTATGAAGAAAGCAAAATTACGCTACTATATATTATATATAATATCTGATCAACTTTGCCAGTCAAAATGGCAGCCACAGTAGGAATGATGACGTCACACGGGAACTATGTATACCCGGAGAAAACCCACCTGTCCGATCTGGCGACCACCGTACCATCTCGTATACTTCCCGGTCTGAGGATCGAACCCGGGTTGCATTGGTGAGAAGCGAGCGCGCTAACTACTGCGATAATCGGACAGCCTAATTATTAAACAGAATACGCGATTAATTAAGACAGGTTTGATTTACAAATTATACAGAAAGTTGTAGGATTATCGCAATTAGCACGGTGGTTAGCACGGTGGTTATCATGCTCAAACCGGGAACCATGTGAGAGGGTACGTACGGTGTGATCTCCAGATCGGACAGGTGGGTTTTCTCCGAGTACTCCGGTTTCTTCCTACACAAATGACCACATATACGCTTTCATCCTCTCCTCCAATGAGAGTTGTTCATAAAAGTTTTTAACGGTTGATTTACAATCGCTATAATAATAATTAAATGTTTATACGGTACAGCTGTTCACCCCCCCGACTTTCATGAATTTATTTAGAATCTGATGTGTGTGTGTTTTTACGTTTATTTATCGTCGCTACCATTTGCCCATATGAGCAACGCCTCCTGAAGAGATTAGTTATTTTAGATTTTGGAGGATAGTGCATGATACAGACAGAGACCCATTCCAGAATCTTCTCTGGTTCTTTTACGTGCACGGTGTATAGCACCGACAAGAGACCTCGGTTTAACGTCCCATCTGAAAGACTGTTAATTTTATTAGGGTCAGACGGGGGATCGAACCTGCGATCCCTGGATTACCAGTCCAGCGTGTTACCACTGGACTACAGACCCGTCTGTTAGAATCTGATGAGAGATGAAGGATTGATATATTGTATTGTGTACATGGCCAGAATCAGATGGTTAAATTCTGCTTCCACTGTCTCCTTCAAACTATAACATTGTCCATACCCTCATACAGAGATTTTAGAGATTCTGTGATGAATAATTCAGTTTGTAACAGGCCTACGACCTCTACATACGACCTCTAGTTTACTTAACCAATGGGTTTATTGCGCTAAACAAAGATACTTAAAGGCCCATAATGCCTCCATTTATATTTCATACAGAAATTGTTTGTACAAATTTATTTGAATTGTAATACGAAGCAAGATAGTACAACTTTCGGCTAATCATTTGGCTCAATACCGGAGTACGAGCCCCGCTGGAGCCGTTACGATTGTGCCCTAAGGCAAGGCATTTAAATTCCACATACCTCTTCTCTCTCCCTCGTGGCAATGGATTCCATCTGGAATGAGCTCTTGAGAGTGATTAGTATAAGTTGTAGCAACCTGTTTCGCAATCGAGCTCAAATAAATTGATACAAACTAATACATACAAAACATGTATATATCTATCCATATACGCATTAGCAATTGCAATATTTACTTACATCGACTTATTTCACCGTATTCAAACCAATTCATCAAATTGTCATTAGGAGGCCGAGCGGTTACTGTCGACCTGACTGCAATTCACATGCCCCTAACTGCTGTAGGTTCGAATCCCAATGTGGGAGTCAAATTCATTCATGTGAGGAAGGTATGACCTGATGTAGGTCAGTGGTTCTATTCGTTTGTAGTTTATACAAATTTATTTTAGCTCAATTGCGAAACAAGTTCTTACAACTTATATTAATCACTCTCAAGACTTCATTCCTGATGGAATCTATCGCCACGAGGGAGAGAGAAGAGGCAACATGGAAATTAAATGCCTTGCCAAAGGACACAATCGTAACAACTCCAGCGGTGTTTGAACTTGTTTGTGTTCTCGTCTGTGCCTGTAACACTGTTCTGAGGGGCACCTGAGGACTTGTTCCGCCAATAATAACTGGAGAATCGTCGTATGACCTCATTTCTGTTTGTGCGACCTTAAACCCCAGATTAAAAAAAACATACTGATGGACACACAAGGTCTTCCTCCACCAATAATATCTGGAGAGTCGATAAATGACCTAACATAGATCCTGATGAGCTGCGTCGTAATGCTGCATCTATTGTGCCGCATTTGATCAGGATCTATGATGTTTGCTATTCACCCAAGTGCTTTAGCTCCATTGTCCGAATAACAAACAGTATAGTGCCTGATCTCCTGAATCTGTGCCATCTGTTCTGGCTCTATACTGATTCCAAAAAAAAGGATTTTATCCGCCACTAGCATGTAAAGGGTTAATCTACTGTTTTGTAGCAATTTTAAACCCCCCAAAACAAACAACTGTGACTGGACCACAAAAATAATCTGGCTGTCCAATTAGCGCAGTGGTTACCGCGCTCGCTTCTCACCAATGCAACCCAGGTTCGATCCTCGGACCGGGAAGTATGTGAGATGGTACGGTGGTCGCCAGATCTGACAGGTAAGTTTTCTCCGGTTTCCTCCCACTCAAATGACCACATATGCGCTTTCATCCGCGCCAACGAGAGTGATTAATATAAGTTGTTAGAACTTGCTTACCGTATTTAGCTGTGTATAGTGCGCTACCGTGTATAGTGCGCACCCACGATCTGGCACGAAAATCGGCGGAAAAACTGAGTTCCTATGTATACTGCGCACGTGAAAAACGCAATTTTCCAAGTCAAAATTTAACATTTCTCAAAAATCGCTAAAAATTGTGCTCCGTGATTTTTACAACTTATATTAATCACTCGAGATATACCTCATCGCACTCGGGCACACCTGCTCAAATTTCTCGACACGTTCTCAAACATCTCAACACGTTCTCAAACATCTCAACACGTTCTCAAACATGTCAGCAGATGCTCAAACTTCTCAACACGTGAAGCCT
This sequence comes from Archivesica marissinica, assembly GCA_014843695.1. NCBI lineage: Eukaryota > Metazoa > Mollusca > Bivalvia > Venerida > Vesicomyidae > Archivesica > Archivesica marissinica. Next base: position 63,344,417 of record CM026402.1, read on the forward strand.
ACCTAATTAACTGGGACCCATTGTGAAAGGTTTGTCGAAATTAATTATCGCTACAATCAATTGAAATACTGCAGCCAAAAAAGTTTTTTTTTTATGCAATGCATTGTACATTGTACGGCGAAGTACGCGAAAAGTACGGGAAATATTACATACGATAAAACCACGTGATGTTATCAAATCGCCATTTTTTTATGCATTTACCTTTTCAATTAAATTCATCAAAGTTAGCCAAAATAAACGAAATATATGCTAATTTTGTGGTCTTATTCATTTGATTTATTTATATAGACTATCGGCAACTGGTTTTAATAGCTAGTTTATAACGATTGTCGAATGTAACAACTTATAGAATGACTGTGGGCCGTTCGGGTCGAATTTCAGTTTTTTCACGAAATTTTGGTCCGGAAAAAAATGTCCTGATGTCTGTACTGGTGTATAATGCGCAGTAGATAAAATGAATGAGGATTTCAGTAAGAAATGTGCGCACTATACACAGCTAAATACGGTAAATAAAGTTTTTAAAAAAATCATTATAATAACTGAATGACAGGTACTGTTTTCACAGTAGAGACAATTTGTTGTAACTGGTTGCATTATAGCTTGGACTTGGAAGCTTGAAAAAAGTTTAAACTTTATATTTATTTTACAACGATTGTAAGCTTGAAGTTTCCAATACAGTCAAACTACCTGTGTTAGTGGTCATCTCTATTCAGCAGCCAATCTCTATTAACCCATTCAACCCCAAGTAACTGACATGGACTGGTGCGTGATATTTTCAGACCAATAAATTAATAAGAAAATTACCTTTGGACCAGTTCATTTATCAAAATGGGTAATTTTATCTAAAAATAGTAATAATTATTACTGGCAAAAAAGTGCAGATCCTGATGAGACGGCTCGTCACGAGCCGGCTCATCTGGATCTACACTTTTCATAAGCCTATTTAGAGGCCTGTGGGGTTGAAAGGGTTAAACAGCCAGTTTCCAGATTCCATATATGTTCTTTTATTACACATTTGCCCTCTATTTAGCAGCCAAATGTGCCAAGCAGCCACTTTCTGTGATTCCTTTGGCTGGCTGCTTAAGACAGGTTTGTCTGTAGACATCACTGGAGTTCCAGTTAACAGGACCCCTAAGGCAATGTATTGGGAGGCCATCTGGCTTTGTATCTACAGATCCTCACCATTACCTCACTACCTCAAATCAGTTCTGAATACAGTCAAACTTGTCTTAGGCAGCCAGCCAAGGGGAATCACAGAAAGTGGCTGATTAGCACAAGTGTCTGCTTTATAGAGGTTAAATATATTACAACGTAAATTATTGGGATTCTGAGCGCTGGCTGCTTAATGCATGTTTTATGACATATTTAGCATTTTCAAATTTTATAACCGGTGGTAGGCTTGTACATTCGTTGATTGATTTATTGAACATTTAAACAATAAGACCCTTGTTAAAGCCAGTAACCTTATGACATGCTGCATGATTTGTACAACATTCCTAGATGAAGGATCTAAAAATGAACAAGTATGCAGCTGTGTTCTCTCCATTCACAAGACCTGTGGTGTACAAACACATTTTTTCCCTCTCTTCCGTATTTTTCAACATGTCAGGTGCCAGTTTCTTAACGTATGCAAGCTCGTATTTAGTGCGGTGCATGTTATTATTCAGGAGTGAGTCCAAACACGCGAATTGAGCGACCCACATCGTGAAACTTAGTACTGAGTATCGAACCAATAAATGTTTACATATAATTATGACTAAAATACTTTCTTTTCTATGAGATGAAACTTGGTACAGAGCAATGGGAAATATTGACCTCTACACCCAAATACTGTCCAGCTGGCTTGCTGAAAGTTGGTGGTTTTAGCCGGGTCCCTGTCCGTGCCTGAAATACTGCTCGGAGGGGCACCCAGGTTTTTCTTTTGTGGGGTACATATGACCTAAGCTGTTGGGCTACTTTAACCCATTCAACACTAAGTATCTGACATGGACTGGTCCATGATATTTTTAGACCAATAAATTTATCAGAAAATTACATTTGGACTAGTTCATTTATATGAAAATTGGTAATCTTTACTAAAAATAGTAAAATTACATGTACTAGCAAAAATTGCAGATTCTGATGAGACGGCTTGTTACGAACCCGCTCATCTGTATGTATACCTTTTGCAAACATGAGGTTACAGACGGATCTGTAGTCCAGTGGTAACACGCTGGACTGGTAATCCAGGGATCGCAGGTTCGATCCCCCGTCTGACCCTAATAAAATTAACAGTCTTTCAGATGGGACGTTAAACCGAGGTCTCGTGTCGGTGCTTTACACCGTGCACGTAAAAGAACCAGAGGAGACTCTGGAATGGGTCACTGTCTGTATCATGCACTATCCTCCAAAATCTAAAATAACTAATCTCTTCAGGAGGCGTCGCTCATATGGGCAACCGGTAGCGACGATAAATAAGCGTAAAACACACACAAGTTTAGAGGTCTGTAGTGTTGAAAGGATTAAACCCCCCTAAAAAACAACAAACAAACGAAACATACCAATTGTGAGATGAAACTTTATAGGGGCATAGGGGCAACTAGTAGTTCAATTAGAGCAAGAATTGTTCCCATGGGAAATTCAAGGGTAGTTTTCGACTTCTACACTCAAACCGACTTCTACACTCAAACCGTCACACAATTTGTCCTGAAATATTACAACTACAGTCAAACCTGTCTTAAACAGCCTGCCAAGGGAATCACAGAAAGTGGCTGCTTAGCACAGGTGGCTGCTTAATAGAGGTCAAATGTATAGCAAAACAACATATTGGGAATCTGGAAACTGGCTGCTTAATGCAGGTTGGCTGCTTAATAGAGGTCAAATGTATAGCAAAACAACATATTGGGAATCTGGAAACTGGCTGCTTAATGCAGGTTGGCTGCTTAATAGAGGTCAAATGTATAGCAAAACAACATATTGGGAATCTGGAAACTGGCTGCTTAATGCAGGTTGGCTGCTTAATAGAGGTCAAATGTATAGCAAAACAACATATTGGGAATCTGGAAACTGGCTGCTTAATGCAGGTTGGCTGCTTAATAGAGGTCAAATGTATAGCAAAACAACATATTGGGAATCTGGAAACTGGCTGCTTAATGCAGGTTGGCTGCTTAATAGAGGTGACCACTAACACAGGTTTGACTGTACATGAGTATGACCAGCAGATGAAGGTGTAATATATTGTTGATCCATGTTCCAAGGGATGGATCATCATGACCGCCATCATGACACTACTAATCTATTTTCGGCCAGACCCCAAAAATACCAGGCTAGCGATCCTGAACCATTGAAATGGTGCTCTAGCTATGGTAATGCAGGTGATACATGCTGCAATGTAATGAGTTTGGTATGCATTGTGCTGGTGCATTGAATAATAACTTTATCAGGTTGTTAATTTAACACATTCAATAAACATGCATCATAATTATGAGGCATTGTGTGACTGGATGGGCGGGGCTTGTTGTGTCCTAGTCATTTGTGGGCCGCCACCACTGCCCCTCTCGGAGTAAGGTGGAAGATACTGTGCTTTGAAGTGGAAGATAGCAGTGGTTTGAAATGGAAGATAGCGGTGGTTTGAGGTGAAAGATAGTGGTGCTTTGAAGTGGAAGATTGCGGTTGTTTGAAGTGGAAGATAGCGGTGGTTTGAAGTGGAAGATAGCGGTGGTTTGAAGTGAAAGATAGCGGTGGTTTGAAGTGGCAGATAGCAGCGGTTTGAAGTGGAAGATAGCGGTGGTTTGAAGTGGAAGATAGCAGCGGTTTGAAGTGGAAGATAGCGGTGGTTTGAAGTGGAAGATAGCAGTGGATTGAAGTGAAAGATAGCAGTGGTTTGAAGTGGAAGATAGCGGTGGTTTGAAGTGGAAGATAGCGGTGGTTTGAAGTGGAAGATAGCAGTGGATTGAAGTGAAAGATTGCGGTTGTTTGAAGTGGAAGATAGTGGTGGTTTGAAGTGGAAGATAGCGGTGGTTTGAAGTGAAAGATAGCGGTGGTTTGAAGTGGCAGATAGCAGCGGTTTGAAGTGGAAGATAGCGGTGGTTTGAAGTGGAAGATAGCAGTGGATTGAAGTGAAAGATAGCAGTGGTTTGAAGTGGAAGATAGCGGTGGTTTGAAGTGGAAGATAGCGGTGGTTTGAAGTGGAAGATAGCAGTGGATTGAAGTGAAAGATTGCGGTTGTTTGAAGTGGAAGATAGAGGTGCTTTGAAGTGGAAGATAGCGGTGGTTTGAAGTGAAAGATAGCGGTGGTTTGAAGTGGCAGATAGCAGCGGTTTGAAGTGGAAGATAGCGGTGGTTTGAAGTGGAAGATAGCAGTGGATTGAAGTGAAAGATAGCAGTGGTTTGAAGTGGAAGATAGCGGTGGTTTGAAGTGGAAGATAGTGGTGGTTTGAAGTGGAAGATAGCGGTGGTTTGAAGTGGAAGATAGCGGTGGATTGAAGTGGAAGATAGCTGTGGTTTGAAGTGGAAGATAGCTGTGGTTTGAAGTGGAAGATAGCGGTGCTTTGAAGTGGAAGATAGCGGTGCTTTGAAGTGGAAGATTGCGGTGGTTTGAAGTGGAAGATAGCGCTGGTTTGAAGTGGAAGATTGCGGTGGTTTGAAGTGGAAGATAACGGTGCTTTGAAGTGGAAGATAGCAGTGCTTTGAAGTGGAAGATTGCGGTGGTTTGAAGTGGAAGATAGTGGTGCTTTGAAGTGGAAGATTACGGTGGTTTGAAGTGGAAGATAGCGGTGGATTGAAGTGGAAGATAGCTGTGGTTTGAAGTGGAAGATAGCTGTGGTTTGAAGTGGAAGATAGCGGTGGTTTGAAGTGGAAGATAGTGGTGCTTTGAAGTGGAAGATTGCGGTGGTTTGAAGTGGAAGATAGCGGTGGATTGAAGTGGAAGATAGCTGTGGTTTGAAGTGGAAGATAGCTGTGGTTTGAAGTGGAAGATAGCGGCGGTTTGAAGTGGAAGATAACGGTGGTTTGAAGTGGAAGATAGTGGTTGTTTGAAGTGGAAGATAGTGGCAGTTTGAAGTGGAAGATAGCGGTGGTTTGAAGTGGAAGATAGCGGCGGTTTGAAGTGGAAGATAGTTGTGGTTTGAAGTGGAAGATAGCGGCGCTTTGAAGTGGAAGATAACGGTGGTTTGAAGTGGAAGATAGCGGCGCTTTGAAGTGGAAGATAGCGGCGCTTTGAAGTGGAAGATAACGGTGGTTTGAAGTGGAAGATAGCGGCGCTTTGAAGTGGAAGATTGTGGTGGTTTGAAGTGGAAGATAGCAGCAGTTTGAAGTGGAAGATATCAGTGGTTTGAAGTGGAAGATAGCGGTGGTTTGAAGTGGAAGATAGCGGTGGTTTGAAGTGGAAGATAGCGGTGGTTTGAAGTGGTTGATTGTGGTGGTTTGAAGTGGAAGATAGCAGCAGTTTGAAGTGGAAGATAGCAGTGGTTTGAAGTGGAAGATAGCGGTGGTTTGAAGTGGAAGATAGCGGTGGTTTGAAGTGGAAGATAGCGGTGGTTTGAAGTGGTTGATTGTGGTGGTTTGAAGTGGAAGATAGCGCTGCTTTGAAGTGGAAGATAGCGGCGCTTTGAAGTGGAAGATAGTGGTGGTTTGAAGTGGAAGATAGCAGCGGTTTGAAGTGGAAGATAGCGGTGCTTTGAAGTGAAGATAGTGGCGCTTTGAAGTGGAAGATAGCGGTGCTTTGAAGTGGAAGATCTTATTATGCATCATGTATTATTGTCAGGGACCAAAAGAATGAAATGCAATAGCGATGTAAATATTTATTTTACAACAATTGTGAAATAAGCTTTACCAACTTATATTAATGATTAATCATTAATATAAGTTGTTAAAAGCTTGTTTCACAGTTGTTATAAAATATATAAAGTTTATCCTTTGAAACAGGCATATGAGGTAAGATTGTTAATGATTTTTTGTTTCTGTTGGTAGTTTTAAAAGGCGTGCGAAAGGTGAATGGGTTCAAAAGTAGTACAGCCAAAACATATGCATGTTTCTAAAGAACTGTAAGTACACCATAGCCTGCCTGGGTTCCAGTCTGTCGATTTTTCACTTTTTAGCTTCTGGCAAAATGACAGCCTTGGGAAGCTTGATTTCCAATCGTAGCGCCATCTACTTAAACCCTCATTATTAAGGGTGTAGATTTGAAGAACGACAACTCTTCTCTACAAGATACTATCGCTAAATATAGAAACGAAATTCTATCGGAAATCCCCAAACAGGCACAATTATACACAATCATTTCCGAATGTACACGAATGATCCCGTAGCCTCATTTACATTGCAAACATATAATGTCCCGTTTCTGTGTTATATCGACGAGATGGTGGATTTTAACTATTACGTTTAGGTGGTAATGGGTCGATTCGGCGTAATTGAAGTAAGGACGACTTAAATCTTGAGTAAATATGTCAATACGCACATTGTACTTTTTTTAAACTATTTATCGTTCCGTTGACCCGTAAACAATGGCGGCCAATTTTAAAGATTTATCAACATTGCAGTGTCTTGCTTTCGATTCAAATACGTCATTAATTAAGTCACATGCTAATAGGCCTATTAATAGGCTTAATGGTAATCAATAATTTCACGGAAAACCCGCCGAGTTTCCCCAGGCGTTGATATGATCAGAAACTCAATATGGCCCAATTAATAGTCTTGGTGTTAAAATATATTTTTTAACAGTCGAGGCAAAATATATCGACGCCTGATCCCAGGCTAAGTACACTATACATTTGGCACTTCTAGTCCGTTTTGTACACCATAGTTTTAGGAGCAGCAGGCATATACCAAAGATAATGAGTTACAGATGGTTGCAAACAGTGCCGTCAAAACGCATTAAAATATCTGCATGTCTGTCTGGGGTGTGGGGGAGGCTGCACCTTTCTGCATTTGTGTAATTATTAGTGCATTAGTCAGAATTTATCAACTTAACCCATTCAACACCAAGTAACTGTGACATGGACTGGTCCATGATATTTTTAGACCAATAAATTAATAACAAAATTACATTTGGATCAGTTCATTTATCAAAATGGGTAATTATGTCTAAAAATAGTCATATCACTGGCAAAAAGTGCAGATCCTGATGAGACGGCTCGTCACGAGCCGGCTCATCTGGATCTACACTTTTTGTAAGCCTATTTAGAAGTCTGTGGTGTTGAAAGGGTTAACATGTATTTAAAATATATTTGTAACGCATATATTTATGAAGAAAGTTTCTTTATTACAGAAATTAATTATAATGTAATCCTATGTAAAATTAGTTTCGATATTTGATCTAATCAGGGGCTAATATGTGCTTTATTTGTAATATATATAGGGTCACATGACTGTTGATTTCATACAATATTTTATGAAACTCGTTTTTGAAATTTTGCTTTTAAAAGAGCCTTTGAAATTGCCATGTGTGCAAGATATTTTTTATCACATTACCATATAGCGATCGTATTTATCATTTTTTGCACAAAATAACATTGCTACTTTCATTTTTTTGCCAAGCGTCAATGCAAATTGTCATGACGTCACTAAATTGTCATGCCATCACTACGCAAAACAGCATTTTATTTACGTTTTAAACAGCGTTATAATTATGTCAATACTTCTTTTTAATCATTGTCAGTCTTATCGTTAACGTTATGTACCATTTCACAGTCCATCCCTCCTTCAGTCACATGAATTCCAGACCAGCATAATGTTCTCTGGTCCATCCATCAGTCACATGAATTCCAGACCTGCATAATGTTCTCTGGTCCATCCTTCAGTCACATGAATTCCAGACCTGCATAATGTTCTCTGGTCCATCCATCAGTCACATGAATTCCAGACCTGCATAATGTTCTCTGGTCCATCCTTCAGTCACATGAATTCCAGACCTGCATAATGTTCTCCAGTCCATCCTTCAGTCACATGTATTCCAGACCTGCATAATGTTCTCTGGTCCATCTTTCAGTCACATGAATTCCAGACCTGCATAATGTTCTCTGGTCCATCCTTCAGTCACATGAATTCCAGACCTGCATAATGTTCTCTGGTCCATCCATCAGTCACATGAATTCCAGACCTGCATAATGTTCTCTGGTCCATCCTTCAGTCACATGAATTCCAGACCTGCATAATGTTCTCCAGTCCATCCTTCAGTCACATGTATTCCAGACCTGCATAATGTTCTCTGGTCCATCTTTCAGTCACATGAATTCCAGACCTGCATAATGTTCTCTGGTCCATCCTTCAGTCACATGAATTCCAGACCTGCATAATGTTCTCTGGTCCATCCATCAGTCACATGAATTCCAGACCTGCATAATGTTCTCTGGTCCATCCTTCAGTCACATGAATTCCATCTAGACCTGCATAATGTTCTCTGGTCCATCCTTCAGTCACATGAATTCCAGACCTGCATAATGTTCTCCAGTCCATCCTTCAGTCACATGAATTCCAGACCTGCATAATGTTCTCTGGTCCATCCTTCAGTCACATGGATTCCATCTAGACCTGTATAATGTTCTCTGGTCCATCCTTCAGTCACATGAATTCCAGACCTGCATAATGTTCTCCAGTCCATCTTTCAGTTGCATGAATTCCAGACCTGCATAATGTTCTCTGGTCCATCCTTCAGTCACATGGATTCCATCTAGACCTGCATAATGTTCTCTGGTCCATCCTTCAGTCACATGAATTCCAGACCTGCATAATGTTCTCCAGTCCATCCTTCAGTCGCATGAATTCCAGACCTGCATAATGTTCTTCAGTCGCATGAATTCCAGACCTGCATAATGTTCTCTGGTCCATCCTTCAGTCGCATGAATTCCAGACATGCATAATGTTCTCCAGTCCATCCTTCAGTCACATGAATTCCAGACCTGCGTAATGTTCTCTGGTCCATCCTTCAGTCACATGAATTCCAGACCTGCATAATGTTCTCCAGTCCATCCTTCAGTCACATGAATTCCATCTAGACCTGCATAATGTTCTCCAGTCCATCCTTCAGTCACATGAATTCCAGACCTGCATAATGTTCTCTGGTCCATCCTTCAGTCACATGGATTCCATCTAGACCTGTATAATGTTCTCTGGTCCATCCTTCAGTCACATGAATTCCAGACCTGCATAATGTTCTCCAGTCCATCTTTCAGTTGCATGAATTCCAGACCTGCATAATGTTCTCTGGTCCATCCGTCAGTCACATGGATTCCATCTAGACCTGCATAATGTTCTCTGGTCCATCCTTCAGTCACATGAATTCCAGACCTGCATAATGTTCTCCAGTCCATCCTTCAGTCGCATGAATTCCAGACCTGCATAATGTTCTTCAGTCGCATGAATTCCAGACCTGCATAATGTTCTCTGGTCCATCCTTCAGTCACATGAATTCCAGACCTGCATAATGTTCTCTGGTCCATCCATCAGTCACATGAATTCCAGACCTGCATAATGTTCTCTGGTCCATCCTTCAGTCACATGGATTCCATCTAGACCTGTATAATGTTCTCTGGTCCATCCTTCAGTCACATGAATTCCAGACCTGCATAATGTTCTCCAGTCCATCCTTCAGTCACATGAATTCCATCTAGACCTGTATAATGTTCTCTGGTCCATCCTTCAGTCACATGAATTCCAGACCTGCATAATGTTCTCCAGTCCATCTTTCAGTTGCATGAATTCCAGACCTGCATAATGTTCTCTGGTCCATCCTTCAGTCACATGGATTCCATCTAGACCTGCATAATGTTCTCTGGTCCATCCTTCAGTCACATGAATTCCAGACCTGCATAATGTTCTCCAGTCCATCCTTCAGTCACATGAATTCCATCTAGACCTGCATAATGTTCTCTGGTCCATCCTGCAGTCACATGAATTCCAGACCTGCATAATGTTCTCTGGTCCATCCATCAGTCACATGAATTCCAGACCTGCATAATGTTCTCCAGTCCATCCTTCAGTCACATGAATTCCATCTAGACCTGCATAATGTTCTCTGGTCCATCCTTCAGTCACATGAATTCCAGACCTGCATAATGTTCTCCAGTCCATCCTTCAGTCACATGAATTCCATCTAGACCTGCATAATGTTCTCTGGTCCATCCTTCAGTCACATGAATTCCAGACCTGCATAATGTTCTCCAGTCCATCCTTCAGTCACATGAATTCCAGACCTGCATAATGTTCTCTGGTCCATCCTTCAGTCACATGGATTCCATCTAGACCTGTATAATGTTCTCTGGTCCATCCTTCAGTCACATGAATTCCAGACCTGCATAATGTTCTCCAGTCCATCTTTCAGTTGCATGAATTCCAGACCTGCATAATGTTCTCTGGTCCATCCTTCAGTCACATGGATTCCATCTAGACCTGCATAATGTTCTCTGGTCCATCCTTCAGTCACATGAATTCCAGACCTGCATAATGTTCTCCAGTCCATCCTTCAGTCGCATGAATTCCAGACCTGCATAATGTTCTTCAGTCGCATGAATTCCAGACCTGCATAATGTTCTCTGGTCCATCCTTCAGTCGCATGAATTCCAGACATGCATAATGTTCTCCAGTCCATCCTTCAGTCACATGAATTCCAGACCTGCGTAATGTTCTCCAGTCCATCCTTCAGTCGCATGAATTCCAGACCTGCATAATGTTCTCTGGTCCATCCTTCAGTCACATGAATTCCAGACCTGCATAATGTTCTCCAGTCCATCCTTCAGTCGCATGAATTCCAGACCTGCATAATGTTCTCTGGTCCATCCTTCAGTCACATGAATTCCAGACCTGCATAATGTTCTCCAGTCCATCCATCAGTTGCATGAATTCCAGACCTGCATAATGTTCTCTGGTCCATTCTTCAGTCACATGAATTCCAGACCTGCATAATATTCTTCGGTCCATCCATCAGTTGCATGAATTCCAGACCTGCATAATGTTCTCTGGTCCATCCTTCAGTCACATGAATTCCAGACCTGCATAATGTTCTCTGGTCCATTCTTCAGTCACATGAATTCCAGACCTGCATAATATTCTTCGGTCCATCCATCAGTTGCATGAATTCCAGACCTGCATAATGTTCTCTGGTCCATCCTTCAGTCACATGAATTCCAGACCCGCATAATGTTCTCTGGTCCATCCTTCAGTCACATGAATTCCAGACCTGCATAATGTTCTCCAGTCCATCCATCAGTTGCATGAATTCCAGACCTGCATAATGTTCTCTGGTCCATCCTTCAGTCACATGAATTCCAGACCTGCATAATGTTCTCTGGTCCATCCTTCAGTCACATGAATTCCAGACCTGCATAATGTTCTCCAGTCCATCCTTCAGTCACATGAATTCCAGACCTGCATAATGTTCTCTGGTCCATCCTTCAGTTACATGAATTCCAGACCTGCATAATGTTCTCCAGTCCATCCTTCAGTCACATGAATTCCAGACCTGCATAATATTCTTCGGTCCATCCTTCAGTTACATGAATTCCAGACTTGCATAATGTTCTCTGGTCCATCCTTCAGTCACATGAATTCCAGACCTGCATAATATTCTTCGGTCCATCCTTCAGTCACATGAATTCCAGACTTGCATAATGTTCTCTGGTCCATCCTTCAGTCACATGAATTCCAGACCTGCATAATATTCTTCGGTCCATCCTTCAGTCACATGAATTCCAGACTTGCATAATGTTCTCCAGTCCATCCTATTCTTCGGTCCATCCTTCAGTCGCATGAATTCCAGACCTGCATAGGTCTCTGCTCCATCCTCCTGTGACATGAATAACTATAATTTATACAAAGTTATTTGAGTTTTTATTCCAAAACAAGTTCTTACAACTTTAATATAGTCGCTCTTGAGACCTCATTCCTGATGGAATCCATCGCCACGAGGGAGAGGGAAGAGGCAATGTGGAATTTAAGTACATTACCTAAGGGTACAATCGTAACGGCTATAGCGGACCAGATGTGCTTGAACCCCGGACCTCTCACACCTGAAGTCACACACATCTATCATTGTAAATGTAGTTGCTGATTATGCCAATAAATTTGGTAACTGGCAAAGAAACATTTCCAAAGTTATTTCATTGGCCTTGAAACAGATTGCTGACAACTGACAGACAGTACTATTACATGACAGACTATGAGAGAAATGAATTTACTTTCACCCTCCTTATAAAATGTTAACAATGTAAAACATCTGGTGCATATCGTATACAAGTAATCTGTTTATAAATCTTCAAAATCAGGTGTAGATTTGTATCTACATACATCTAAAGTAGTAAGGAACACTGCTCTATGAGTCAGGGATAGTAGGATTGGGTAAAGTACATCATCATTCTCTGTGAGTATTTGAACTGAATGTCTGCACTTGTGTTCTTTGTTATCATTCTGTGTTAACTGGCATATTATTTGTGCATTGCTGGAATTTTAGTTTGTGCAGGAGTCCATTTCTGAAAATATAATCGCTGGATATTATTAACTGGTGAAAAAGTTTTATTTTTATATTTTAGCGACAGTATGTAATGTAATTATCAAGGTTTAGAAATATTCATCTCCAAATTAGAGAGGTTTAATATATACAAGGGGAAGTTTAATATATACAAGGGTCCGAAGGGAGAGGTTTAATATATACAAGGGAGAAGGTTTAATATATACAAGGGAGAGGTTTAATATATACAAGGGAGTAGTTTAATATATACAAGGGAGAAGTTTAATATATACAAGGGAGAAGTTTAATATATACAAGGGAGAAGTTTAATATATACAAGGGAGAGGTTTAATATATACAAGGGAGAAGTTTAATATATACAAGGGAGAAGTTTAATATATACAAGGGAGAAGGTTTAATATATACAAGGGGAAGTTTAATATATACAAGGGAGAAGTTTAATATATACAAGGGAGAAGTTTAATATATACAAGGGAGAGGTTTAATATATACACGGGAGAAGTTTAATATATACAAAGGAGAGGTTTAATATATACAAGGGAGAGGTTTAATATATACAAGGGAGAAGTTTATAAGTTTAATATATACAAGGGAGACGTTTAAGGTATACAAGGGAGACGTTTAATGTATGCAAGGGAGACGTTTAAGGTATCCAAGGGAGAAGTTTAAGGTATACAAGGGAGAAGTTTAAGGTATACAATGAAAGAAGTTTAATGTATACAAGGGAGAAGTTTAAGGTATATGAGGGAGAAGTTTAAGGTATACAAGGGAGCAGTTTAAGGTATACAATTACAGGAGAAGTTTATTGACTGATATATCTTCTATATGACGAAACTTCTCCCTAACCTATACATAGGGAGCAGCTAGCTCAGGGAGATTGTATCTCCCTCTAGTTCACCCTCTAGTTCACCGTCTAACACCAGCTAGATATTTCAAATTTTCATATTTCGTTGTATTTACATATTTTCACACATCAAAACAGCTGATTTGTTTGCATCAAGTGAAAGTACTTGTGTTCCTGTATTTATGAGAATGTGATCTTGGGGTTGGGCTAAGTAATGGAGCTCTGTACACACAGTTTAAGGACTTATTTGAACATGCAGGGATTTGGTTGAGAGACCTGGAAACACAAGTTGAGATCACTTGTGTATAATGATTTCCTATGTGATCTAATATTACGAGAAGTTTGTCCATATTACACAGGCTTGTCTGGGAAGCTATGACCACAGGTATTCAGTGACTGTCACTGATTGTCCCAGCTTCACATCAATGAATCCATTGTGGGTGACAAGTTATGATTCCCGACTAAATAATTAACTGGTGTGTATGTACATACATTGCTGTAAAGCTAGGATATTTAGTGTTGGTAACAAAATATTGCCCGCTGGGACGGCTGAATGTATATTTGGCATTTCTATATAGCGAGGTATAGTTCTCCATATATACGCTTTCCTTTAAAGCGACACTACATCGGTGAAAACGCAAATGTCTGCAGAATGTAATTTCCGATTATTTTGGTATTTTTCCCCCCAATATTTGCCGCAAAAACTGAGTATTTCAACTAATAAACAAGCGTCGTATACGCGGTTTTGTGACATAACAAAATAATGTAAATAGGGTCAACATCCATGCGTAATACAACCTGTGTATCCTGAATAACACAATTTATCGTACAGATTTACCGTTATATCTCACATTTGTGCCTATCCATATTTATTTGTAGACTAATCTTAGTTAAATTATCTCTATCGTTTAGTATTGACTCCAATGACAAACAAACGTCAATTCAGGAGCGTGGATGACCGTTATATGAAATCCTACATTCATTTTTTGAAAGTTTGTAGACAACAAAAACACTGTTTATTGATTCAATATTAGTGTTCTAATGTATTCGGAAGAATGTGTAGTAGCAATGCATTTATACGTGAACAAATGCATTTATTTGGCTTTTTGCGATGTAATGTCGCTTTAAAGAAATTGCATCCCTTTAAAGAAAGGTGATCTTGTGGAACCCAGTGATAGCATTGCCCCTGACTGGGGGGTTGGTACGACTTTATACCCCAAACTCAAACAAAACGGAGCATTCTATTAACAGAATAAACAAATCTATCCACAGTCAAACCTGTGTATAAAGAATGTGAATGGTTGTTAACAGGTGGCTGGTTGTTAACAGGTGGTCTCTGTTGGTTGGTGGTCTTTGTTCACATGTTGCCCTTTGTTCACATGTTGCCCTTTGTTGACAGGTGGTCTTTTGTTGACAGATGGTGTTTTGTTGACAGGTGGCTATTTGTTGACAGGTCGCTGTTTGTTGACAGGTGGCTATTTGTTGACAGTTGGTCTCTGTTGGTATGTGGTCTTTGTTCACATGTTGCCTTTTGTTAACAGGTTGCCTTTTTGGTGACAATATGTGCCTTTTGTTGACAGGTGGCTGTTTGTTGACAGGTTATCACTATTGATGAGTGATCTTTGTTGACAGGTGGCCTTTTGTTGACAGGTGGCCTTTTGTTGACATACTATAATGTATTGATAATGGCCTTACAGGAAGCTAACTTGGTTGTCTTTTAAGATATGCAGCCATTAATAGGCCTGCCATATTTAGAGAATGTTGTAAACATGTACTGGAACATAACTTGGCTCCAGTTACTCCTTGTGAAAAGTGTACATTGCACAGTGGAATTAATCTTGCTTTAAAGTTAGTAATATCAGTTTGTGTATAATTCTACTGCATGCTATACACCGGTAAGCATCGGAGATGCTGCTTGCATCATTGAAGGCGATGCTGCTTGCATCATTGAAGGCGATGCTGCTTGCATCATTGAAGGCGATGATGCTTGCATCATTGAAGGAGATGCTGCTTGCATCAATGAAGGAGATGCTGCTTGCATCATTGAAGGCGATTCTGCTTGCATCATTGAAGGAGATGCTGCTTGCATCATTGAAGGCGATGCTGCTTGCATCATTGAAGGAGATGCTGCTTGCATCATTGAAGGCGATGCTGCTTGCATCATTGAAGGAGATGCTGCTTGCATCATTGAAGTTCAGAAATGATTATGAATCACAGTTGTATAGCCAAAGTGCATCGACTTTTATGTAATTGTAGGATTGCGATATCATAGCGAGTTCAAACACATCCATAGGGCTTCAATATTAAAGCGTCATGCATTAAGGTTGTGTACACTAGCTGTTCCTCAATTAATAAACGTTTATTTCCATTACACTATTACAGGACACTGCTCCATTTATACGTGTAAACATGGAAGCTCTTTAATCAGAAGTGGTCTCCATCTCCGGTGTCAATCATTATTCAATATTCACAGTAGTGGATCCAGGGGATGGTGGTGTCCTAGTGTAGTGGATCCAGGGGATGGTGGTGTCCTAGTGTAGTGGATCCAGGGGATGGTGGTGTCCTAGTGTAGTGGATCCAGGGGATGGTGGTGTCCTAGTGTAGTGGATCCAGGGGATGGTGGTGTCCTAGTGTAGTGGATCCAGGGGATGGTGGTGTCCTAGTGTAGTGGATCCATGGGATGGTGGCGTCCTAGTGTAGTGGATCCAGGTGATGGTGGTGTCCTAGTGTAGTGGATCCATGGGATGGTGGTGTCCTAGTGTAGTGGATCCATGGGATGGTGGTGTCCTAGTGTAGTGGATCCATGGGATGGTGGTGTCCTAGTGTAGTGGATCCAGGGGATGGTGGCATCCTAGTGTAGTGGATCCAGGGGATTGTGGCATCCTAGTGTAGTGGAGCCAGGGGATGGTGGTGTCCTAGTGTAGTGGATCCATGGGATGGTGGTGTCCTAGTGTAGTGGATCCATGGGATGGTGGTGTCCTAGTGTAGTGGATCCATGGGATGGTGGTGTCCTAGTGTAGTGGATCCAGGGGATGGTGGTGTCCTAGTGTAGTGGATCCATGGGATGGTGGGTCCTAGTGTAGTGGATCCGGTGGTGTTGTGTGTGGATCCAGGGGATGGTGGTGTCCTAGTGTAGTGGATCCATGGGATGGTGGTGTCCTAGTGTAGTGGATCCATGGGATGGTGGTGTCCTAGTGTAGTGGATCCAGGGGATGGTGGCGTCCTAGTGTAGTGGATCCAGGTGATGGTGGTGTCCTAGTGTAGTGGATCCATGGGATGGTGGTGTCCTAGTGTAGTGGATCCATGGGATGGTGGTGTCCTAGTGTAGTGGATCCATGGGATGGTGGTGTCCTAGTGTAGTGGATCCAGGGGATTGTGGCATCCTAGTGTAGTGGAGCCAGGGGATGGTGGTGTCCTAGTGTAGTGGATCCATGGGATGGTGGTGTCCTAGTGTAGTGGATCCATGGGATGGTGGTGTCCTAGTGTAGTGGATCCATGGGATGGTGGTGTCCTAGTGTAGTGGATCCAGGGGATGGTGGATCCAGGTGATGGTGGCGTCCTAGTGTAGTGGATCCATGGGATGGTGGTGTTCTAGTGTAGTGGATCCATGGGATGGTGGTGTCCTAGTGTAGTGGATCCAGGGGGTGGTGGCGTCCTAGTGTAGTGGATCCAGGGGATGGTGGTGTCCTAGTGTTGTGGATCCAGGGGATGGTGGTGTCCTAGTGTAGTGGATCCATGGGATGGTGGTGTCCTAGTGTAGTGGATCCATGGGATGGTGGTGTCCTAGTGTAGTGGATCCAGGGGATTGTGGCATCCTAGTGTAGTGGAGCCAGGGGATGGTGGTGTCCTAGTGTAGTGGATCCATGGGATGGTGGTGTCCTAGTGTAGTGGATCCATGGGATGGTGGTGTCCTAGTGTAGTGGATCCATGGGATGGTGGTGTCCTAGTGTAGTGGATCCAGGGGATGGTGGATCCAGGTGATGGTGGCGTCCTAGTGTAGTGGATCCATGGGATGGTGGTGTTCTAGTGTAGTGGATCCATGGGATGGTGGTGTCCTAGTGTAGTGGATCCAGGGGGTGGTGGCGTCCTAGTGTAGTGGATCCAGGGGATGGTGGTGTCCTAGTGTTGTGGATCCAGGGGATGGTGGCGTCCTAGTGTAGTGGATCCAGGGGATGGTGGTGTCCTAGTGTAGTGGATCCAGGGGATGGTGGTGTCCTAGTGTAGTGAATCCAGGGGATGGTGGTGTCCTAGTGTAGTGGATCCAGGGGATGGTGGCATCCTAGTGTAGTGGATCCAGGGGATGGTGGTGTCCTAGTGTAGTGGATCCAGGGGATGGTGGTGTCCTAGTGTAGGTAATCAATTCGAAATTGTGTGTAAATATCAAAAGCTAAAGAAAATGATCTTGCAAAATTCTCCAAAGGTCTCTCCAAAGGTCCCTGGACAGAATGTAAATGAAGCAGGGGTAGCAAGCGTAGGTATCACAACAGGGTCATTCTATACCCGTCTTCACTTTCTCTAGTGTAGTAATACATTCTACAACCCGATACAACAAATAGAAACACAAGCTTCGTTGATTTCATACTTGCATGTATTTTCATACATGTTGTAGATATCGTGGACTAAACCATCTCACGTGACATATATACATATTATACACGACGTGTCTGTGATGTATATAACGCAATTAATGCTAGAAGTTCATTATTGAGGTTTGAGACTTTTATATACATTTTAATCTTTTGGATATTCGTGTTTGATTAGTAAATGTTTAATGGGTGTGTTTGATTAGTAAATGTTTAATGGATGTGTTTGATTAGTAAATGTGTAATGGATGTGTTTGAATAGTAAATGTGTAATGGATGTGTTTGATTAGTAAATGTTTAATGGGTGTGTTTGATTAGTAAATGTTTAATGGATGTGTTTGATTAGTAAATGTGTAATGGATGTGTTTGATTAGTAAATGTTTAATGGGTGTGTTTGATTAGTAAATGTTTAATGGGTGTGTTTGATTAGTAAATGTTTAATGGATGTGTTTGATTAGTAAATGTGTAATGGATGTGTTTGATTAGTAAATGTTTAATGGATGTGTTTGATTAGTAAATGTGTAATGGATGTGTTTGATTAGTAAATGTTTAATGGGTGTGTTTGATTAGTAAATGTTTAATGGGTGTGTTTGATTAGTAAATGTTTAATGGATGTGTTTGATTAGTAAATGTGTAATGGATGTGTTTGATTAGTAAATGTTTAATGGATGTGTTTGATTAGTAAATGTGTAATGGATGTGTTTGATTAGTAAATGTTTAATGGGTGTGTTTGATTAGTAAATGTTTAATGGGTGTGTTTGATTAGTAAATGTTTAATGGATGTGTTTGATTAGTAAATGTGTAATGGATGTGTTTGATTAGTAAATGTTTAATGGATGTGTTTGATTAGTAAATGTGTAATGGATGTGTTTGATTAGTAAATGTTTAATGGGTGTGTTTGATTAGTAAATGTTTAATGGGTGTGTTTGATTAGTAAATGTTTAATGGATGTGTTTGATTAGTAAATGTTTAATGGATGTGTTTGATTAGTAAATGTTTAATGGATGTGTTTGATAGTAAATGTTTATGGATGTGTTTGATTAGTAAATGTTTAATGGGTGTGTTTGAATAGTAAATGTTTAATGGTGTGTTTGAATTAGTAAATGTTTAATGGATGTGTTTGATTAGTAAATGTTTAATGGATGTGTTTGATTAGTAAATGTGTAATGGGTGTGTTTGATTAGTAAATGTTTAATGGGTGTGTTTGATTAGTAAATGTTTAATGGATGTGTTTGATTAGTAAATGTTTAATGGATGTGTTTGATTAGTAAATGTTTAATGGGTGTGTTTGATTAGTAAATGTTTAATGGGTGTGTTTGATTAGTAAATGTGTAATGGGTGTGTTTGATTAGTAAATGTTTAATGGGTGTGTTTGATTAGTAAATGTGTGTAACAGGCATGTTTGATTAGTAAATGTTTAATGGGTGTGTTTGATTAGTAAATGTTTAATGGGTGTGTTTGATTAGTAAATGTTTAATGGGTGTGTTTGATTAGTAAATGTTTAATGGGTGTGTTTGATTAGTAAATGTGTAATGGATGTGTTTGATTAGTAAATGTGTAATGGTTTGATTAGTAAATGTTTAATGGATGTGTTTGATTAGTAAATGGGTAATGGATGTGTTTGATTAGTAAATGTGTAATGGGTGTGTTTGATTAGTAAATGTGTAATGGGTGTGTTTGATTAGTAAATGTTTAATGGGTGTGTTTGATTAGTAAATGTGTAATGGATGTGTTTGATTAGTAAATGTTTAATGGGTGTGTTTGAATAGTAAATGTGTAATGGGTGTGTTTGATTAGTAAATGTTTAATGGGTGTGTTTGATTAGTAAATGTTTAATGGGTGTGTTTGATTAGTAAATGTTTAATGGGTGTGTTTGATTAGTAAATGTTTAATGGGTGTGTTTGATTTAGTAAATGTTTAATGGATGTGTTTGATTAGTAAATGTTTAATGGGTGTGTTTGATTAGTAAATGTTTAATGGATGTGTTGATTAGTAAATGTGTAATGGGTGTGTTTGTTAGTAAATGTGTAATGGGTGTGTTTGATTAGTAAATGTTTAATGGGTGTGTTTGATTAGTAAATGTTTAATGGGTGTGTTTGATTAGTAAATGTTTAATGGGTGTGTTTGATTAGTAAATGTTTAATGGGTGTGTTTGATTTAGTAAATGTTTAATGGGTGTGTTTGATTAGTAAATGTTTAATGGGTGTGTTTGATTTAGTAAATGTTTAATGGATGTGTTGATTAGTAAATGTTTAATGGGTGTATTTGATTAGTAAATGTGTAATGGATGTGTTTGATTAGTAAATGGGTAATGTATGTGTTTGATTAGTAAATGTGTAATGGGTGTGTTTGATTAGTAAATGTTTAATGGGTGTGTTTGATTAGTAAATGTTTAATGGGTGTGTTTGATTAGTAAATGTTTAATGGGTGTGTTTGATTAGTAAGCATATACCAGGCGTGTAGTTTGTTAGTATTGGTTTCAGCAGATAACATGTCATGGATTTCAAAAGTATGTGTACATGTAATAAATCTCTTTATGCTTTCCAATGAAATATAGAAGTTTATCAGTGGATTACCATGTTTGATTTCTCATTGCTGTGCCGCTGCATGTTGAAATGATTTCAAAGCGAACGTTTTCTGATTCAAGTTGTCAGTGATGTCATTTATTGTTGGCTAAAATTAACCTTAAACGCGTCCAATGTAGTTCATACCCAGATAGACACTATTAACCTGCGATTCATTATTAATATTTTCTTTAATTATTCTTTTCAATGATACAAAGTAAAATACAGCACGATAATTCAGTTTATTTATGTAGGATTTGATATAATACCCATTTGGGGTATGTCCGTATGTCCGTCTGTGCACTTCTACAGTGGACTTATTCACGTGGCACTGTAATTGAGAGGTCATATAAAAAGTATAGGATATAAACTGAACACAGAGCCAATATTTTACATATTGAATCTATTTGAGGCTAACTGATATCTGATATCTAACTTAACGCACACACTTATATAACAAGATCTTATAATATAAAATTGATAATTTTGTTCATTTATGTTCAGGATTTGATATAATAGTCTGGCTTATTGAGAGAAGTTCAATATTAAAAATAAAGTACAGCCAGTACAAAGTATGACATGACAGTATTTTAATAATAATTAAATGGCTGCCATCTGTGTGGAGATCCAGTAGTATCATGTGGGAAAAGACCTCTGTCATCAAGTGATTACGGTCGCTGACTTGTATATACCACTGTAACCTATCATCACTGATGGTCACGGGTTTGAGCCCCGTTCAGACCATGTTTCATTTATATGAAAAAGTTGGCAGTTTCTTACGGAGATTGGTGCAACATGTACTGGCTAACCGCTGGAGCCTGTCCAGGAAAGATGCCGTTAGGTAATCTGCCCGACGCTCAAATGGGCAACCGGTAGCGACGCTAAATAAATCTTAAATAATTAATAAAAAAATTTAAAAAATTGTTTTTCATTATTAAATTTTAAAAAAAGAATAAAATAATTTGTTTTTCATTAGTAAATAAAAAAGAATAAAATAATTTGTTTTTCATTAGTAAATAAAAAAAGATTAAAATAATTTGTTTTTCATTACTAAATAAAAAAAAAGAATAAAATAATTTGTTTTTCATTACTAAATAAATAAAAAAGATTAAAATAATTTGTTTTTCATTAGTTCGCATAATGAGAATGAATAACACATGCTCCAAATTTCGTTTAAAAAAACAATGTCTCGCAAAATTGTTCCACTTTACGGTCTGCGGAAAATATTATGAAATAAGAAAGATAGTTATCATCATGATGCACTATCATTTCACCAAGTTCACTGTTTGTGTAAGCTAAGGAGGTGGGGGTTACTCACCAAGGCTTGAAAACCTGATCCCGAATGACTCACTATTAATAGAAACCATACCACCAGCAGCAGCGGTGGAATTGACAGCTTAAGACAGAGATTATTATAATAAAGAAATCCATTTTACTTTTCTGGATACTGTTATTTTCAGCTTTTGATATATCATAATATAATAATTATTGTGAGTGTCTTTATTAGCTTGGAGAATAATTTTCTTTTATTAACTTGGAGAATAATTTTCTTTTATTAACTTGGAGAATAATTTTCTTTTATTAACTTGGAGAATAATTTTCTTTTATTAACCTGGAGAATAATTTTCTTTATTAACCTGGAGAATAATTTTGATATTGATTTAAAAATATGGATATGGATATGAATGGACATGTAAGTAGAGCTTCTGTTAATAGTATTTATAAAACTGTTTACAATCGAGCGTTAATCGCTTTCCTAAAATGGCTTCCATTTTGTTTAAATTTTATTTATTTTACAACAATTGTGAAACAAGTTCTAACAACTTATATTAATCACTCTCGTTGGCGCGGATGAAAGCGTAAACGTGGTCATTCGTGTGGGAGGACAGAGTAAACCCACCTGTCCGATCTGGCGACCACCGTACCATCTCACATACTTCCCGGTCAGAGGATTGAATCCAGGTTGCATTGATGAGAAGCGAGCGCGCTAACCACTGCGCTATTCGGACAGCCAAATGGCTTCCATTTGATAGTACCAAGAGCAGAGCCACTTCAAACAAAGAACTTTTGCCTAAATAATTGAGCACCCCCACCCCCCCCATCCATAGATCAGTAGTTTTACTTGATGGATGATGATGATTTTATGATTGATGATGATGATGATGATAGGATATATGATATGATTATTTGATGATGATGATTATTTGATGATGATGAAGATGATGATGAAGATGATGATGTTTATGTTAAATTGATCCAAATTCTGTGTACCAAGCATTGATAATAGTTAGGCAATGAGTTCTTTTGTTCACTGCTCTATGTGTTATTTGGCAGTTCATGTATACAAGTTACATGCTGCTGGCTAACCATGATTCATGCAAATTGAAATTCATGGCTTTATCAACTGCAGACTTCTCCAGGGAAAACTGGATAATTTTTCTCCTGATGTGTTGATAGTTAGAATTCTTGTACTTAGACAGCTGCAGTTTGCTGGTGTCCATGTGTTCCAAACATTCTCACCACAGTTGTGTCCCTTGCACCTGCCTCCTTTCTTTGTTTCTTAACTCTTTGCATGCTGGGTTAAATTAAGGCTAGAAATAGATCAATTAAGTGATGGTCAGTGATGGTCACGGGTTCGAGTCCCATTCAGGCCGTGTCTCATTTATGTGAAAATGTTGGCAGTTTCTTACAGATGTTTGTGCACCAAGTACTGGTTAATCACTGGAGCCTATTCAGGAAAGGTGTTATTAGGCAATATGCCCGCCGGCAATATATATCCCAAAATTGTGCTGATGCAGGCATAAAACCCGAACCAACAAACAAACAAACGATTTGTGTGTGTTTTACGTTTATTTATCGTCGCTACCTGTTACCCATATGAGCGACGCCTCCTGAGTGCAATGAGAGCGACGATAAATAAACGTAAAACACACATATTCACCTAGCCACAAAAGAATATTTAATATTGATAAAAGCAACTTGTGATTGGACAGCTAAGTGAAACTGGTTCATAACCGGATTGGAAAAAAGTAGTATCAGTAGTGTCCCCTTAATTTTGTCCGATTAGCGCAGTGGTTAGCGCGCTCGCCTTTCTCACCAATGCAACCCAGGTTCGATCTTCGGACTGGGATGAATGTGAGATGGTACGGTGGTCGCCAGATCGGACAGGTAGGTAGGATTTCTCCAGGTACTCCGGTTTCCTCCCACACGAATTACCACATTTACGCTTTTATCCGCGCCAATGAGAGTGATTAATATAAGTCATTAAAACTTGCTTCACAATCGTTGTAAAATAAATAAAGTTTAAACTAAGTGAAAATTAATAGTGAAAATTAAGGATTCTTTTAACTGAACAGACGGATCTGTAGTCCAGTGGTAACACGCTGGACTGGTAATCCAGGGATCACAGGTTCGATCCCCCATCTGACCCTAATAAAATTAACAGTCTTTCAGATGGGACGTTAAACCAAGGTCTCGTGTCGGTGCTTTACACCGTGCACGTAAAAGAACCAGAGGAGATTCTGGAATGGGTCTCTGTCTGTATCATGCACTATCCTCCAAAATCTAAAATAACTAATCTCTTCAGGAGGCGTCGCTCATATGGGCAACCGGTAGCGACGATAAATAAACGTAAAAACACAATCTTTTAACTGAATCACTTGAGAATCACACACCTGTGACAGTGACAATGGTAGCTTAGATAAGTATACATGCTTGGAGTGATTTAGGTGTCACCTTAGGGACCAATTACTATGCCTGTCTGACATTTTAATTGACAGTTAATAATTATGAAAGTGTTTTAACACATGCATACTGGAGAGAAGAAGATTGTAAACACCAGCTGCAGCTGTAGACTGTGTTAACCCATTTCATTCTGGATACATTTAAAGGCTTCTGCAAACAACATAGATCCTGATCAGCCGCAGCTGTAGACTGTGTTAACCCATTTCATTCTGGATACATTTAAAGGCTTTTGCAAACAACATAGATCCTGATCAGCCGCAGCTGTAGACTGTGTTAACCCATTTCATTCTGGATACATTTAAAGGCTTTTGCAAACAACATAGATCCTGATCAGCCGCAGCTGTAGACTGTGTTAACCCATTTCATTCTGGATACATTTAAAGGCTTTTGCAAACAACATAGATCCTGATCAGCCGCAGCTGTGTGTGTTTTTTTTGGTTTTGGTTTTGTGTAGATCAGCCGCAGCGATGCTGATCTGGGTCTATGTTCTTTGCAAATTCTGTTTGAACTGTATCCAGAATCAAATGGGTTAACACGGTGGGATACACACAGATAATCCTCCATGTTTTTTAACAAAAGATGACAAAATCATAGATATTACTGGGACTTCATAGAGATTTAGGTTAATATACTATTATATCTCCATACAAACCACAGCCATTTAGCTATCATGCAGTGGATAAGTAGTGGCCATATCTGTCCCACCTCCATAGATATTACTGGGACTTCATAGAGATTTAGGTTAATATACTATTATATCTCCATACAAACCACAGTCATTTAGCTATCATGCAGTGGATAAGTAGTCACCATATCTATCCCACCTCCATAGATAATACTGGGACTACATAGAGGTTTAGGTTAATATACTATTATATCTCCATACAAATGACAGCCATTTAGCAATCATGCAGTGGATACCATATCTATCCCACCTCCATAGATATTACTGGGACTACATGAGATTCTGGCCTGCATTTATGAACATTGGTTTGGCTACTACATTGTCAATGTATGTCGTATTGGTAATGGCATCAAGAGGTACTTCTATGAGGGAAAGGGTTTATGAACATTGGTTTGGCTACTACATTGTGAATGTATGTCGTATTGGTAATGGCGTCAAGAGGTGCTTCTATGAGGGAACGGGTTAACATAACATAAAACAGATAATAATTTTCGAAAAATACCAGCTGTATTAATCGGCATGTTTAAAGGTCAGAATTTTTGGGAGAAGTGAGAAAGCGCGTGATCGCTTCCTTAAATGGTGTTCTTTAATATACTTCTGCAAAATAGGGTTAAAATGCACAGTACAACCATTAAATACAACATTTGAATAGGAGTGTTTTATAATGGGCCATCTAGACGAAATTCTGTTTGGTTTGAAAAATCGTAAAACCCCAAAAAAAATTTTATTTTTATTAGGGAGAAGTGGGGCCCCCAGAGGCGAAATCAGGGTCCCTAGGGCGACAATTTTGCCCACATCGCCCTCTAAACTGATCCCTGAATAGAACTATCATTTTGGAAGTCAAGATCTTTAATACCACAATATCATATCAGTTGAGAGTGGTATCTAATGTTTTGAACACTAGTGGTTAAACCTATTTGCCAGCTATGTATATAATTTATAAACACATTTGGTTCAGGCATTTTTCATGTTTGTAGGCATGAGTGTAAGGTACATATAAACCAATATAATATGATTTAACTGATCTGTATATATCTGAATCACTACTTGAAGTTCTTCCTGGTTGTTATAAACAACATAATCTGTTGAAATTATACAAATACCAAAGGTGATATTGGTTTATGTAAGCACTTCTGCATAATGTGTTTATGTAACACAGGCTTATATTCATGTTCAGATTGTTATAGTATGTTACTGGTTTAAAGTTTACATGTAAAATTTAAAACAGGTCATTAAAACAAAAAATGTCTATTTAGAAACTCTTTTCTGTGATCTTTGTGTCGAGAATTGTGTTTAGTTGATGCTGAGAAATAATACACTTGTGAATTACAGTATAGGATTTTTCGAAGATGTTTTAAAATTTATAAACTTTCTTCTTCGCTATATTTCCAGATTTCTACAGAAAATGGTGGCAGTGGGACAGTGAATTTTGAAGATAATACAAATCCGTTTTTCGAAATTACAAACACTGATAGTAAAATGGCAAGTGAATCTGCAAACACACTGATCGAGATTGATAACGAGCCGGCTCAGAAAGACTTCAAATCAGAACCCTCTAACCTACTCTATGAATATATGCAAAATGAGGGCAATACTAATGGACATGCTGAAGAAGGATTAACCAATGGTGGGCAAGAAGAGGTGGATTTATTAGGGGACGGAGATTTAGAGGATGAGCATTCCAGGAATTTACTTGACGACAATGTTGATTTGCTGGGAAATTCAGGGGGACCAGTTATTAGTGATGATTCTGGAGTAGCAGTGGAAGCAAATAATAGCAATGAAACTCAGCCAGAGGAGGTAATGGAGACAAGGAATAGATCTAGCAGTGAAAGTTTGGTAGAGCCTGATCAGGTAATTATCTCCTGTTTATGTGTAAGTTTATTGTTTAGAATATAGTTAGTGATTGATACATTGTGGTGTATCTGTTTCTGTATGAGGCCTGATTAATGTGTTTGCTTCCTGTAATATGCTCCCAAACCCGAATGGAGAAAGCCGGGTCAATTTCATTAAGAGATTTTTGTTGTCCGAACTTCATTGTATATTATGATTCAAACAATCGGAACCAAAACCAACTTGATGTGTATGGAACTGGTTCTGGCTCTATTCTAGCTATCAGATTATGCAAATACCCTTTGTGCAAACATTAATAAAATGCCAGATGGTCTGGACAGTTTCGTCATAAAACCATGTATGCAGGACACCAATGAACGACGTTCGGTTGAGTTACAGGAAACAAACACATTTTATAGGCCAGGGTATTGTAATTGGGTACCAGTATACATTCTTTGCTAAATAGGTGTACACATGTTTTAGTTGTCTTTCAGACCGTCTAGATATTTAGATTATTAGAGAATGTTAACCCAACCAAATTCTCTAGATAAAAACTGCTTATCCACTTGCTTAGCCCTTTATTCCATAGAGACGTAGGCTCCTACGCTTGTGTATCTTCACACATACGCCTGACATTTACCCATCACGATATATGATAAGCAGTAGAACTAACTATCTACTCCACCTTTCCACCTCCTCCTTAGAGGTACTTGCAATGTTTGAGGGTTGTATCAGCTGTTATTCTGACCTTTAATATGGATGTTCTGATTGTTTGACTACTAATGTGTTATCACGCTTCGACACTTCTCTGTGCGAAGGGTTAAGATAGGCATATATGAGATGGCTCATAGAGGTTTAATACTCTCCAGTCTCTACTCTAGTTTGAGCCTGGTTTTATTTTTTAAAGCCTTTTTCAATACACAAAACAGTAATACATGTACATTTATATTTTAATCCGATCATTATTAAGAAAAACAACAAGGTACTGTTGTAACGGTCCTCATTCATAAAAACAATCATATTTTACAATGCACTAGTATAATTAATACCTTTGAAATTGGTACTTTGAGTTCACAAATCTATTTGAAAAGATCATACATAAAACAGAAGATATACCCTGCAATACCTTGTCATCTGTGTAAAGAAAGGGCAATTTTCAACGGGTTAAATCTAACCGTATATTTTTCATGTTTTTAAATGGGTGAAATGTGTATGACTAGGTACAGGTATCAAAACTAGCTGGATTTAAGGATTTTAAGTTGTCAATATGGTAGGTAATGTGTATTAATTGTTTACTGATTTTGGTTTTATATGTTGTGTGTTTACTTGCTACTAGTTGGGACATGTAGAAATGTATAAGAAGTGCTATATTGTATTTATAATTGTGTTTGATCTTGTCCGTTACGTGTGTAAGCTTATTTGCTGACCCATGTAAAGCCGGTGTTGTTCCATTATTCGTAAGATGTTAGACCAAGTTAATGCTGCATAGATATAGTATTGTATGTGCAGATTGAACTGTCTCTTTTAGAGGTCATACGAATATTCATAAGGCATAGCTTATTGTTGAAAATAAGTAACTTCGTTCTGGTCAGTAGTTCAGTGGTTAACACTATTAGAGTGATCGACCTGGTTCTTTTAGAGGTTATACGAATATTCATAAGGCATAGCTTTTTGTTGAAAATAAGTAACTGTCGAGCAACGGTAAGTTTATTCCACCCAGGTTCGGGTACATAAACAATTGTCCTTAATCCTATTATACCCGTATCAATAAAGTACACTATTCATAATTGTATGCAAATAACAGGTCACGGAGACAGTTGAATTCGCACCAACTATTTGTTGTTGCTATTTACTGCATTTTTGTGTGCAGTGGTTTTGCCGACACAACCTGCTATTTATTAAAGCAGAACACACGAGTTGTGATCTATATATAGACCTAGACATGGTTGATATACTTTCACGTTTGTTTTGGTACTGGATCACTCACATTTGGTATTTGTTTCATTAATATATTAAATGACTCTTTTCAAACACAGGAGAAACCAACTGGACCCATTTCAGATCCCAGTGAAACTTCTGTAATGAATGTTTCTGACCAAACTAGTGGACCAGTTGACATTGGAGCACAACCAAATGAAAATGACCAAGAGATAAATGGGACTATTGCTGAAGAAAAAGAAGATAAAGTTGTAGGAGAGGTCACTACTGAAATGTTAGGTGAAGAGACCAGTGATGTAAAGGTAGAAGCTACATTTGTTGGTGATGAAAAACCCAATGAGGAAAAGGAGTCGGCAGCTGTTGACAATCAATCTGATGACAATATTGTTGAGGACAATCACGTGGATGAAGATGTACCAGTAACAGAGCAGGCTAGTAGAGAAGCACCAGTACCGGAACAGATTCCTGAATCAACTGTTGATAATGCCGAAGAAGACAATCAAACTCCAGCTGATGAATTACCAGTACCGGAACAAATTCCTGAATCAACTGTTGATAATGCCGAAGAAGACAATCAAACTCCAGCTGATGAATTAAATGTTGATAATCCTGACGAAGGCAAGCAAGCAGAAGATGTTCCTGAACCTGTTGCAAAGCAAGCAACTCTTGAAGAAGCAGAACATATTCCTGAACCAACTGTTGATAATCCTGACGATGGCAAGCAAGCAGAAGATGTTCCCGAACCTGTTGCAAAGCAAACAACTCTTGAAGAAGCAGAACATATTCCTGAACCAACTGTTGATAATCCTGACGAAGGCAAGCAGGCAGAAGATGTTCCCGAACCTGTTGCAAAACAAGCAAGTATTGAAGAAGCAGAACATATTCCCGAACCAACCATTGATAATCCTGAAGAAATCAAGCAAGCGGAAGATGTTCCTGAACAAGTTGCCGAGCAAGCTAGTACTCCAGCTGATGAAGCAGGAGAATCGGAACATATTCCTGAACCAGCTGTAGAAGCAGACAATGATGACAATCAAGCAGGTACTGGGGAAGATAAACAGATGGAGGATATTACTGAAGCCTCTGCTGTAGATGTACAGGAAATTGAAGAGACACCAGAGACTATGGACCTAGGGGTGGGTTTAAATGTACTGCATGAATCCCGTATAAACACGATTGCAAATATATATGCATGGAGTTTTATTTCTTCCGCATGGGTTATATTCAATATTATTTTTAAGGAATTTGAAGTTGTTTGCATTAAAATGTTTAAACGTATTTCTGAAATTGTTTCAAATAATGACAAATGTGACTTGATTATGTAAAAAATGTCGTAACATTTTACTGTTTAAACCCGATAAAACTTCAGATTTCTGCTTGATAATCAATAATTTAGATTTGTTTGATATGTATTATTTGCTTTGTTTGAGCACTTGTATGTATTTGTTATGCTTGTAATATTTAGCATGATTAGTAACAAATATGTTTACTTGAATATTAGAATTGGGTAAGTGCAAAATACATATGGGTTTGTACTTTACTATGCTGTTTTAAATGTATAATATTTTGTTGAGAAGTTAGAGATTATGTATAAAACTAGAGATACAGTCTGCATTTTCACTGTGGTAAAAATTAAGTACATGTATTTTAAGCAACTTATGGCTGGTGCCTTACTATCACTTAAGATATGACCACTGTTTGTGTCTATTAACTCCAACACCGACAATTTATTGTTGTTTTTTTTATTTGAGGCACATTCAATCTAGTGGGTTCAATTGGTGATACTTTAAATGTAGGAAGTTAACCAGCTGAATTTTGAAATGTCAGAGCTGCTATCCTGCTGAAACAGACGGGCATCTGAAGTGTAATGCTTTGAAAGTTATCTGTCTATAATATATTTTATCTGTCTATAAAATATAGCTGCATGCCGGTTTTGTCAGCAGCTATTGCGCATCAGTACAAGAAACAGTTGAAAGCTGTCAAAGTAAAAGATGGAGGGGAAAATAATAATAGGATAGTGGAGGGTGTGGGCTTTGAAGTAAACAAAAACAAGAAGCAAAGATCAGGAACAAACTTCCAAGTTGGTTAACTAAGTGGAGTGCAAAGTCAACGTTATCTGTTCATGGTCAGGCTGCTGCCAACTGAAGAAGGGAGGTTAGTCCGACTAACATACCAGATGTCCGATTGAATATGGCACTATAGACTGCTGGCTC
The DNA here is from genome assembly GCA_014843695.1 of Archivesica marissinica. Lineage (NCBI taxonomy): Eukaryota > Metazoa > Mollusca > Bivalvia > Venerida > Vesicomyidae > Archivesica > Archivesica marissinica. The sequence goes on from CM026402.1 coordinate 63,375,263, forward strand.
CAACATTGGAGCTATTGGCGCAAACCTTTTCTGATTGGCGAATTTGCTGGTGCGCGCGAACTAAAATTGACCCAGTGGAAACCCTGAAGTCCATATTACCACAGTTGATGTTGAAGTGTCTCCATCTAACAACACAACACAACCCAGTCAAGAACAGGGACCAAGCAGCATACAGGCTTTGCCATAGCTGCCTTCATTAATAACAGTGATAGCATGACAGATAAAAGATTGTAACGCTGATCAGGGGCAGATTCTATGAGGACAACCCGGTGCATATGTACTCCCTAATATTGCAGTAAAAAGGGAATGCCTGATGTTAGTTCTCTTGAAGTTATGTGCCCGCCTCCCCTGTTGCGAACATTTGGATCATTTAGTGATCCACCGAACAGAAAGTCGTGAACCCGCCGGCATTACTGACCATCTGCATGCAGCAACCAGTGTTCAAGTGGACATTCCAGCTAGTTTAAGAAGATGCGATGCTACCACAACTGTTCTTGAAGATAAAATCACATGTGTCTAGTAAGTACATAGGAGACATAATTATGTTTGTGGATTTTTCAAGAAAGTGTGGCAGCTGAACATAGAAGACATGGCTAATGGCATGAATGAAATTTGTACTTTATATTAAATAAGCTGCTACATTGTCAAGTACTGTTAACAGTCTTCCTTTCATTATTTGATCATAATCAATTAAACCACTTCAGGAGCTTAAGTGTAATATATGTGTCATAAGTGATCTTAAGATTGGAGAGGGGCTTTCCTTTCAGGCTTCCTTATGAGTAATAGTTGCAAATATGTGCTTGGCTAATTGATGCAGTTTAGAAGTTTGCAGGGTTGGGGCTTTCCTTTCAGTCGTCCTTATGATATGAGATAATATTTGCAAATATGTGTTTGGCTAATTGATGCAGTTTAGAAGTTTGCAGGGTTGGGGCTTTCCTTTCAGTCGTCCTTATGATATGAGTTAATATTTGCAAATATGTGTTTGGCTAATTGATGCAGTTTAGAAGTTTGCAGGGTTGGGGCTTTCCTTTCAGGCTTCCTTATGATATGAGTTAATATTTGCAAATATGTGTTTGGCTAATTGATGCAGTTTAGAAGTTTGCAGGGTTGTGGGGAGGGAGGGAAAGTGTTGCTGTCGGCATTGAATTGGCAATGGATGTATGTAAGAAATTTAGGCCATATGTTGATAATGAGGCAAAGACATACCGAATTTTAACAAATTCGGTCACTAGATGACATTAAAGAATATCTTTTAAACAACATCTCAAATTGAAACTAAATGACAGAAATTGGTCAAAATTCACCCCCCAAGCATTCTAGTAAAATGTTCAAATTTGGTATTTCCATAAAATAACTCACTTACGTTTGTGTTTGTGATTCACTCAAGGTGGTCGTCAGATCGGACGGGTGGGCTTTTCTCCGGGTAATCCGGTTTCCTACCACACGAATGACCAAATATACGCTTTCATCCGCGCCAACGAGAGTGATTAATTTAAGTTGTTAAAACTTGCTTCGCAATCGTTGTTTAACCATTTAAACACCACAGGCCTCTCAATAGGCTTACAAAATGTGTAGATCCAGATGAGCCGGCTCATGACGAGCCGTCTCATCAGGATCTGCACTTTTTGCCAGAAATATTACTATTTTTAGACATAAATTACCAATTTTGATAAATGAACTAGTCGAAATGTAATTTTCTTATTCATTTATTGGTCTGAAAATATCATGCACCAGTCTATGTCAGTTACTTGGTGTTGAATGGGTTAAATAAATAAAGTTTAAACTCAAGATGTGAATGTTCATGCCGGAGATGCAGATGCTATAAGTGCCAGAAACACAGGTTGGACTGTACTCCTGGGGATCAGCCTGACTTTATGGAAATGAATGACTCAGGGCCATACTGGTTCCCTCTTGGGGTTTTCAGTGTTAATTATACCCAGATAGTGTTAAACCATGCTGGCCATTAATATTGACAAGCAAAGGCAGCAGATAAGTTATGACCCTCTGCATCCATATCATGAAGATATTCTGTAATCACCTATAGCCTCTAGTTATCTAGCCCACTCAGCCAAACCCTCATCATGTTACTCACCAACCAGATTCACATAATTATGATTTATAAACCCTAGAGAAACTGGGTACTCAGTTCAGCTTCAATATGTCTAAACATTTAAACTTTATTTATTTTACAACAATTGCGAAGCAAGTTTCAACAACTTATATTAATCACTCTCGTTGGCGCGGATGAAAGCGTAAATGTGGTTATTCGTATGGGAGGAAACCGGAGCACCTGTCCGATCTGGCGACCACCGTACCATCTCACATACACATCCCGGTCTGAGGATCACACCCGGGTTGCATTGGTGAGAAGCGAGCACGCTAGCAACTGCGCTAATCGGACAGTATGTAAGGATGCCATATCGTCTAGCATTTCTCTACCAGTTACCAAGGTTACAACTATTCAATTGGAACCACAGATTGGTCATATTTTTCACACTCAGCCTAGACTCTCCTAGAAACAGTGATGAAAAGTACAGCTATGACAAATCATTCGCTTCTTATCTACTTCTGATCTGGTAGCTCTGTTGATAAGTCTCTTGCCATTACTGATCTGGTAGCTCTGTTGATAAGTCTCTTGCCATTACTGATCTGGTAGCTCTGTTGATAAGTCTCTTGCCATTACTGATCTGGTAGCTCTGTTGATAAGTCTCTTGCCATTACTGATCTGGTAGCTCTGTTGATAAGTCTCTTGCCATTACTGATCTGGTAGCTCTGTTGATAAGTCTCTTGCCATTACTGATCTGGTAGCTATGTTGATAAGTCTCTTGCCATTACTGATCTGGTAGCTCTGTTGATAAGTCTCTTGCCATTACTGATCTGGTAGCTATGTTGATAAGTCTCTTGCCATTACTGATCTGGTAGCTATGTTGATAAGTCTCTTGCCATTACTGATCTGGTAGCTATGTTGATAAGTCTCTTGCCATTACTGATCTGGTAGCTCTGTTGATAAGTCTCTTGCCATTACTGATCTGGTAGCTCTGTTGATAAGTCTCTTGCCATTACTGATCTGGTAGCTCTGTTGATAAGTCTCTTGCCATTACTGATCTGGTAGCTCTGTTGATAAGTCTCTTGCCATTACTGATCTGGTAGCTCTGTTGATAAGTCTCTTGCCATTACTGATCTGGTAGATCTGTTGATAAGTCTCTTGCCATTACTGATCTGGTAGATCTGTTGATAAGTCTCTTGCCATTACTGATCTGGTAGCTCTGTTGATAAGTCTCTTGCCATTACTGATCTGGTAGTTCTGTTGATAAGTCTCTTGCCATTACTGATCTGGTAGTTCTGTTGATAAGTCTCTTGCCATTACTGATCT
>CM026402.1:63379635-63529635 GCA_014843695.1 Archivesica marissinica
TGATCTGGTAGCTCTGTTGATAAGTCTCTTGCCATTACTGATCTGGTAGCTCTGTTGATAAGTCTCTTGCCATTACTGATCTGGTAGTTCTGTTGATAAGTCTCTTGCCATTACTGATCTGGTAGTTCTGTTGATAAGTCTCTTGCCATTACTGATCTGGTAGCTCTGTTGATAAGTCTCTTGCCATTACTGATCTGGTAGCTCTGTTGATAAGTCTCTTGCCATTACTGATCTGGTAGCTCTGTTGATAAGTCTCTTGCCATTACTGATCTGGTAGCTATGTTGATAAGTCTCTTGCCATTACTGATCTGGTAGCTCTGTTGATAAGTCTCTTGCCATTACTGATCTGGTAGCTATGTTGATAAGTCTCTTGCCATTACTGATCTGGTAGCTATGTTGATAAGTCTCTTGCCATTACTGATCTGGTAGCTATGTTGATAAGTCTCTTGCCATTACTGATCTGGTAGCTCTGTTGATAAGTCTCTTGCCATTACTGATCTGGTAGCTCTGTTGATAAGTCTCTTGCCATTACTGATCTGGTAGCTCTGTTGATAAGTCTCTTGCCATTACTGATCTGGTAGCTCTGTTGATAAGTCTCTTGCCATTACTGATCTGGTAGCTCTGTTGATAAGTCTCTTGCCATTACTGATCTGGTAGCTCTGTTGATAAGTCTCTTGCCATTACTGATCTGGTAGCTCTGTTGATAAGTCTCTTGCCATTACTGATCTGGTAGCTCTGTTGATAAGTCTCTTGCCATTACTGATCTGGTAGTTCTGTTGATAAGTCTCTTGCCATTACTGATCTGGTAGTTCTGTTGATAAGTCTCTTGCCATTACTGATCTGGGTTCTTCATGGAACTCCAGGGATATCTAGGGAACTCCAGAGATATTTAGTGAACTCCAGAGATATCTAGTGAACTCCAGAGATATCTAGGGAACTCCAGAGATATCCAGGGAACTCCAGAGATATCCAGGGAACTCCAGAGATATCTAGAGAACTCCAGGGATATCTAGTGAACTCAAGAGATATCTAGGGAACTCCATGGTTTCTTTAGGGAATTCCAGGAAACAGTATAGCAGTTTACCAGGCAGTACCAGCCATGTCTGAAGGTTCCAAAAATATGAAAAATGAGCAGGGAATATATTTTGGGCAGTTCATCAAATTTAAAAAAAAACGTATAGGAAACTTCATGTTTTTTCGTTCGACTGTTTTATTTGTCCAGGATAAGTAAGTTTTCAATGTGTGTTTTACGTTTATTTATCGTCGCTACCTGTTGCCCATATGAGCGACTCCTCCTGAAGAGATTAGTCATTTTAGATTTTTGGAGGAATGTGCAGTCCAGCGTGTTACCACTGGACTACATATCCGGCTGTGAAGTTTTCGAGCCATAATCTGACGCTTACCATATGGAGCTCAACGTATGGACCAATTTACTTTAAAAATACATGTAGACACTAAATAACAGCAATTATGCATTTTGCTTTTAAAATTAAATAATACATTATGGTTTGTATTTAAAATAAATAAATTTATACTGTGGTGTTAATAATAATTAATTTTAATTAAAGTCTTAATCAGGAAGGAGATATAGCTGCAATCTCAGCTTTGGGAGTGAGGTTACTAGGAGATAAATGAAACCATTTTATCTTTGGCTGACATTATTAATCTACTTGCTATTGTAAGTGAGTAGGACAACTGGATCTAACGTTAAAAATGTCTCTTATTTTCTTAGCAACAGGATCTAACGTTAAAAATGTTTCTCATTTTCTTAGTAACAGGATCTAATGTTAAAAATATCTCTTATTGTCTTAGCAACAGGATCTAATGTTTAAAATGTGTCTTATTTTCTTAGCAACAGTATCTAACATTAAAAATGTGTCTTATATTCTTAGCAACTGGATCTAATGTTAAAAATGTGTCTTATTTTCTTAGCAACAGTATCTAATGTTAAAAATGTGTCTTATTTTCTTAGCAACAGTATCTAATGTTAAAATGTGTCTTATTTTCTTAGCAACAGTATCTAATGTTAAAATGTGTCTTATTTTCTTAGCAACAGTATCTAATGTTAAAATGTGTCTTATTTTCTTAGCAACAGTATCTAATGTTAAAAATGCAACAGGATTTAAGGTTGAAATTGTCTCATATTTTCTTAGCAACAGGATCTAACGTTAAAAATGTCTCTCATTATCTTAGCAACAGTATCTAACCATAATGTGTCTGCTCTTTGTTAGTGTCTCTACTATTTCTGATAAATGATGAAAAAAGAATTCTTGAACACTTTCAAGGGAGAGAAGATGTACTGTTATTAAATTTCAATCAATTGGAAGAGTTGTCTACCTTGAATGCATATTTGTTTACTGTTCATTAATTCATCATCAGAACTACTCCAGATTTCATCTTACATGTCTGTTCTGACAGGTTTAACAATATTTACATAAACATATTAGTGTATGTATAACTATTTAAAGCAAGTATCTTGTGTATTGTGTATTATAAATGCAAGAAAGTGCAGAAATGATGGCATGTGCCGGTCGGTATATTGTCCCTTCAATCAGGAATATGAAGACTATAGAGTGCAGCAGTTTAAATATGGGATCTTTTTCTGTGTATAAATGATCGGTTTAAGCAATAGTTAAAAGTTGTATCTACAAACATAAAATGGATTTATAAAGTGTAGATCTATTAATATATTTTGTGACCTGTAACATTTGTATAGAATATACATATATATAAATACATAATTGTACAGATACAAGTCCGCCTCCGTGGTCGAGTGGTTACGGTTGCTGACTTGTATACCACTGTAACCTATCATCTCTGATGGTCACGGGTTCGAGCCCCGCTCAGGCCATGTCTCATTTATATGAAAAAGTTGGCAGTTTCTTACGGAGGTTGGTGTACCAAGTACTGGGTAACCGCTGGAGCGTGCCCAGGAAAGGTGTTGTTAGGTAAACTGCCCGTCGCTCAAATGGGAAACCGGTAGCGACGTTAAATAAACTTAAATAAAAAATTTAATTTTTTTTACATACCGTATTTAGCTGTGTATAGTGCGCACATTTCTTACTGAAATCCTCATCCATTTTATCTACTGCGCATTATACACCAGTACAGACATCAGGACATTTTTTTCCGGACCAAAATTTCGTGAAAAAACTGAAATTCGACCCGAACGGCCCACAGTCATTCTATAAGTTGTTACATTCGACAATCGTTATAAACTAGCTATTAAAACCAGTTGCCGATAGTCTATATAAATAAATCAAATGAATAAGACCACAAAATTAGCATATATTTCGTTTATTTTGGCAAACTTTGATGAATTTAATTGAAAAGGTAAATGCATAAAAAAATGGCGATTTGATAACATCACGTGGTTTTATCGTATGTAATATTTCCCGTACTTTTCGCGTACTTCGCCGTACAATGTACAATGCATTGCATAAAAAAAAAAGCAGTATTTCAATTGATTGTAGCGATAATTAATTTCGACAAACCTTTCACAATGGGTCCCAGTTAATTAGGTAGGCTTCACGTGTTGAGAAGTTTGAGCATCTGCTGACATGTTTGAGAACGTGTTGAGATGTTTGAGAACGTGTTGAGATGTTTGAGAACGTGTCGAGAAATTTGAGCAGGTGTGCCCGAGTGCGATGAGGTATATCTCGAGTGATTAATATAAGTTGTAAAAATCACGGAGCACAATTTTTAGCGATTTTTGAGAAATGTTAAATTTTGACTTGGAAAATTGCGTTTTTCACGTGCGCAGTATACATAGGAACTCAGTTTTTCCGCCGATTTTCGTGCCAGATCGTGGGTGCGCACTATACACGGTAGCGCACTATACACAGCTAAATACGGTAGGTCGATTGATTTTGTGTTTGAAGTTGCCCAAATTTGGCATGGTGATATGATTTCAGATCGAGTGAGATATTTTAATATTATAATAAATAAGCAGCGTAGAATATTGTAATTAAACTATATATTAATAACAGGAACCTCATAATAACAAATTAAATGGGTTTGTCTATATAGGGAGCTTGTATCTTAAGTATACAGATCTGTGTACTACCGTACGTGTTCCATTTAAGGGACCGTACACTAAATTTAAACAATGCACTCAAAAAGGGTCCATCTATATGTGAGGTGTAGGGAGCTTGTATCTAAGTATACAGATCTGTGTACTACCGTAGGTGTTCCATTTAAGGGACTGTACACTAAATTTAAACAATGCGCTCAAAAACGGTCCATCTATATGTGAGGTGTAGGGAGCTTGTATCTAAGTATACAGATCTGTGTACTACCGTAAGTGTTCCATTTAAGGGACCGTACACTAAATTTAAAACAATTCACTCAAATGTGTCCATCTATATGTGAGGTGTATCCAAGTACAGTCAAGCTTGCTCGAAAAGCCATGTCTATTAAGAGACCACTTGTATTAAGAGACCACTTGTATTAAGAGTCCATTTTTCGGTTCCAGTTTGTGTTGCTATGGACAAATTATCCTGTATTAAGAGACCATTCCTTCTTAGAGACCGCTTTTTACCTTTCCCTTTGGGTTTGACTGTATACAGATCTGTGCACTACTATTGGTGTTCCATATAAGGGACCGTAACACTGAATGTAAAAAAACCAGACGGATCTGTAGTCCAGTGGTAACACGATGGACTGGTAATCCAGAGATCCAGTTTGATCCCCCGTCTGACCCTAATAAAATTAACAGTCTTTCAGATGGGATATTAAACCGAGGTCTCGTGTCGGTGCTTTACACCGTGCACGTAAAATACCCAGAGGAGACTCTGGAATGGGTCTCTGTCTGTATCATGCACTATCCTCCAAAATCTAAAATGACTAATCTCTTCAGGAGGTGTCGCTCATATGGGTAACCGGTAGCGACGATAAATAAACGTAAAACATACAAAAAATGTAAATAAATTGGCTCTGTGCATTGTCAGTTATCCAAGTATTTTCATAACAACACAACCTCGTGCAAACGATACAAGTAAGCTTCTCTTGATCTCATGTCCTTCACAAGTACAGTCAATGATTGTCTCACTGTGCCCGGGTAAAACCAGCGCTCCATCTTACCTCTACACTGTTAGTAGGTGCGGACCGTTGTCTAATGTTGTTAATACCTGTGGCCCAAACCATTTGTATTTTCATGTTATGTATTATATCTTTATGTGTTATCTTTATTTACTGTTGATTTGCAATAAAATATGATTAAACTAAACTGTTTGTAATGTCGCGCATTAACTCTTTTTTAAAACTCAAATTTTAATGATAAAAAACTGGTATAATGTTTAACCATGTTTAACCCTTTCAACACCACAGACCTCTAAATAGGCTTACAAAAAGTGTAGATCCAGATGAGCTGGCTCGTGACGAGCCGTCTCATCAGGATCTGCACTTTTTTCAAGTAATATAACTATTTTTAGGGAAAAAATTACCCATTTTGATAAATGAACTGATCCAAATGTAATTTTGTTATTAATTTATTGGTCTAAAAATATCATGGACCAGTCCATGTGAGTTACTTGGTGTTGAATGGGTTAACCATGCGCATGTGTCTGCATGTTCTCAGATCGTAGTAATTCTGTAACTAAAATGTACACCAATAAAATCACATTACTGCTCTTACGTTCATAAATACTGTTTATTACATATCAAAAGATCTTCTTTTTTTGTGCACAGAAAGTATGTACCTTTCATGGAAATATAAAACAAGTTGAGAATATTGTTAAAAATATAAAACCATAAGAGAAATAGTATAGTAAGAACCGCGTATGTCACAAAATGGATTAGTTGTTGGGTTATTTGGTTGTTTGGTTGTTTTTATATTAGTGGATTTGGATATATTGCACCACAGGCTATGGGGACATATTTTTCATGGATGGCAGACTTTGTCGTTATTAGATAATTAAAGTGTGCTGTAACGTGTGTATTATGTTAGAGAAGTCAACATTGCTGTTCACTGTCTAATTTTACCTAATTTGGAAAAAAATATATATTAAGTAGTTGTGTACCTTGACGGGATGAATACAGTCAAAATATGGAGAAAGATTTTTCTGGATTTGTAAGGATAAATGTGTTGAAGGATTTAAATATAGTGTATAATTTACTGTAGATGATGTAAACCAGGAACACATTTTATAAAGCTGCAATGGCTAAGACATACCATAAGTCGGTTGTATCAATCAATATGATTGGTTCTTTAAATAGCCGACCAATAGCACATACTGTTACTTCTGATTTGTGACATGTCTTTGAGTTATGATTGTTTCTTGCTTTTGAGCTGTCTTAATTCAAAGTGCTGGCAGGAAGCAAACTACAAAACCTAGTAAACAATGCTGAATCAGAAGCACATCCTGAAGTAACTGATGAAGAACATGCCGCGTGAAAATTCGGAAAATTATGGCTCTTGCCATATTGGAACTAATGATGACCCAGTTGTCTCACATGTTGAAATTGGAGTTGCAAAGCTGAACACCGTTTCGCATCATGAACATTTGAGATGTGCAAAATATGTTAACCCACTCGTACGACAGTTGTCTGCTGCACCAGGCAAAGACACGCCTAACGAGTCTACTGTTACCTATAATAGGAACAGTTTGATAGTTCTAGATGCCGAGCTTGTCGATTCAGATCCTGAAAATGATGTCTACGAAGATCAGATGGAAACTGAACTAGAAAGCAGTTACGAGAATTGTCTTGTTCCAGACAATCTGGAGGAGTCGGATACAACCCTTTCAGATAATAATTCAGAATATGACGGTAATAATCAAAAGCTAGGTAGGGAGACATCTGATTCAGATGATGGTTCTTGTGACAAATTTGAACCTGTCGACAGAAAAGTTACAGATAACCTTAATAAAGCAGCTGTTTGTATAGAGGTAGCTGAACTAAGTACTGATGCCATTGGAGTGAGTATTGGGAAACATACATTAGATACTGCTGCTAATGGAAACGACAATTGTCATATATGTATCTCGGATTTATCTGATCTGTCTAATACTACCAATAAATCTGATTGTAGCGAAATGCAGGAATCGCAGATTGAATCATCAGTGACTATGTTTGATAAATTGAATAATAACATTGACCAGGAAATGGAAAGTGTTAGCAACGAAGCTGAACACAAAGATGATGAAGAATGTCAATTGAAATACAGCCAAGCAGAGAATGATGATATGAAATCTGATTTAGAACTTTTGGAAACTGGTGTTGTAAGGAATCAATTGAGAAGTACACTTGTTGAAACAGGTCTTTCACGAGTCTTAGAAAACCCGGTAAATAGTCATTCTGAAGTTTTGAGAAGCCATGATGGCGGAAGAGCTGATGTGATACAAGGTCTCTGTGATAATATCAATGAAATTTCCACAACAAATGTTCAGACTGATAATGAAAAAGTTAAAAAAGAAAATAATATTTTGGAAGAAATGGTATCAATAAATTCAAAAGCCGAATCACAATTGAAAGCCACAGTTGATAAAGCTGAAGGAAATGCTGAATATATGGAGGTAATTGTTCACATCGTTATTTTCGTTAACTAATTAAAATAATGAAGTCCAATTAACCCCTTACATCTGAATAAAAAATGCAGACTGTCCCTCTATATTACTTTAGTATAATGGAATCTATATGAATAAAATAAGTGTGTGGGGAGGGGAGTATTGGTGTTGTCTTGTGTTGTATTAAATCTATTACTAACAAAGCAGCTAATACGGTTAGTGTAATGTTTTGGAATTTACTCTTTGCATGCTGGGTAAAATAAAGGCTATAAATAGTTCAAATAATTATAGCAGCTGATAATTTGTTAATGTGTTTTACTTATTTGTGACTGAAAACTCTGGAAATATGTCCCGGAATTTCATAAAAATTGTTTTGTTTTCAGGTGTTTTATTTTACATGTGTCCTCTATTAACCCTTTCAACCCCACAGGCCTCTAAATAGGCTTATGAAACGTGTAGGTCCAGATGAGCCGGCTCGTAACGAGCCGTCTCATCAGGATCTGCACTTTTTTGCCAGTAATAATTATTACTATTTTTAGATAAAATTACCCATTTTGATAAATGAACTGATCCAAATGTAATTTTGTTATTAATTTATTGGTCTAAAAATATCATGGACCAGTCCATGTCAGTTACTTGGGGTTGAAAGGGTTAAGCTGTCACCTGTGCTAAGCAGCCACTTTCTGTGATTCCTTTGATTGGTTGCTTAAGACGAGTTTGACTGTAATGAAATTCCATGACATATTTGACTGTTACTTTCACAGCTTAAGCATAGGGTTCCCGCTGTCGGTCGCCAGTGGCGCCACTTCCGACAAAAAAACAAATACTGACGCTAAATTATCTGAATTGGCGAACAAATATTTGATGCAACTTTTTTTGTTTTTAATTTTTTTGCACACCATATTTTGTCAAATACATGGCTTCAAATCATTATCAAGTTTTTCAAATTGGCTCCAATTTTGTTCAATTGGCGACAGAAGTGGCGAGGACAAATATTCAGACAGAAAGAACCTTGTTAAGCATGCAAAGAATTAATAAGGAATGACTAGAAGTTGTTATGTTTGTTTACTTTATTATGTATACCCAGTATATATATCTGATCAATCGTTACGTAAGAAGAATACTACATTATAAAAAATATAAAACAACATCAGATGAATTTGTCGTTACGTACGAAGAATAAACACTACATTGTAAAAAATATAAAACAACATCAGATGAATTGAAACCGGTATACAATCTATTGATACTAAAAAATTGTTTGATAAGGTTTGATTTTTTTTAATATTCTAACTACGCTTGCAATCAGAGGTGGTGTCTTTAAGCAGCCACCTGTGTTAAGCAGCCACTTTCTGTGATTCCCTTGACTGGCTGCTTAAAGGCTGCTTAAAACAGATCAGATGAATTGAAACCGGTATACAATCTATTGATACTAAAAAATTGTTTGATACGGTTTGATTTTTTAAAAATATATGTATTCTAACTACGCTTGCAATCAGAGGTGGTGTTTTTAGGCAGCCACCTTTGCTAAACAGCCACTTTCTGTGATTCCCTTGACAGGCTGCTCAAAACAGATTTGATTGTATTTCTAATACATACAAATAATTTTATTTATGCTTTCCAATGGTACTTCACTGGTTGGAACTTATTCTCACTGGTTTGCGATTATGATTCCCAGCCACTGAAGGCACTGAAGTTTGTAATACAGTGAAACATGAAGGCAGTCGCAGATGATCCCTCAGTACCGCCATTTATATCCTCATTTAACTCTTTCACCGCCGAATAAATTCAGAGCATGTGCAAACAACATAGATCCAGATCAGCGGCGTTACTAACACCGCATAAAAGTAACGCCCCCATCTAATCAGGATCTATGGTGTTTGCTATTCGGACAGGTGCTTCAGCTCAATTGTCTGAAGAGCAATCGGCATACTGCCTGATCAGACGGCACACGTTCTGTTCTGTCTGATCACGTTCTCTGCTTTTTGCAAAGTCGCTTATATGCGACATTGGCGGTGAAAGAGTTAATGGTGTTTAGAACATTGTGTGATTTCTATCATAAAAACAGTTTTCAGCATAAAATGAAAAGAAAATTTCCTTGCTTAAATGAATGAGCGAATTATATAGTCAAACCTGTGTTAGTGGTCATTGCTATTAAGTAGCCAACCTGCACTAAGCAGTTACATTGTTATACATTTGACCTCTATTGAGCAGCCACCTGTGCTAAGTAACCACTTTGTGATTTCCCTTTGCTGGCTGGCTGGCTGGCTGGCTGGCTGGCTGGCTGGCTTGGCTGGCTGGCTGGCCTCTTAAGGCAGGTTTGACTATATATATATATATATATATATATCACTGGCTGGCTGGCTTGGCTGGCTGGCTGGCAGGTTTGACTATATATATATATATATATCACTGGCTGGCTGCTGCTGGCTGGCTGGCCTCTTAAGGCAGGTTTGACTATATATATATATATATCACTGGCTGGCTGGCTGGCTGGCCTCTAAGGCAGGTTTGACTATATATATATATATCACTGGCTGGCTGGCTGGCTGGCTGGCTGGCTGGCAGGTTTTTTACTATATATATATCACTGGCTGCTGGCTGGCTGGCTGGCTGGCTGGCTGGCTGGCTGGCTTGGCTGGCTTCTTAAGGCAGGTTTGACTATATATATATATATATCACTGGCTGGCTGGCTGGCTGGCTGGCTGGCTGGCTGGCTGCTGGCTTGGCTGGCAGGTTTTACTATATATATATATATATATCACTGGCTGGCTGGCTGGCAGGTTTGATTATATATATATAATATATATATATATCACTGGCTGGCTGGCTGGCTGGCTGGCTGGCTGGCTTGACTATTATATATATATCACTGGCTGCTGCTGGCTGGCTGGCAGGTTTGACTATATATATATATATATATATCACTGGCTGGCTGGCTGGCTGGCTGGCTGGCTGGCTGGCTGGCTGGCTTGGCTGGCTGGCTGGCTGGCTGGCTGGCTTGACTATATATATATATATACAACATGGAAAGATATCATTACAAATCATGGCTAATATCATGCTTGATAACAATTTGTTAAAAGTTCATTCAGCAAAATATAATTTGATAATAATACTGCAACAAGCATTTATCCTCTATATCTGGAAGTCGTGATCATGCAGTGGATGCATGTTCACTTCATGTGCGAAAGGCACGGAGTTCGAGCCCCGCTGGAGCCATTGCGATTGTGCCCTTAGGCAAGGCACTTTCAATTCCACATTGCGGATGCATGTTCACTTCAGGTACGAAAGGCACGGAGTTCGAGCCCCGCTGGAGCCATTGCGATTGTGCTCTTAGGCAAGGCACTTTCAATTCCACATTGCCTCTTCTCTCTCCATCGTGGCGATGGATTCCATCAGGAATGGGGTCTCGAGAGTGATTAAGTTGTAAGAACTTGTTTCGCCATCAAGTTAAAATAAATTTGTACGAACTAAGCCTCTATATTATGATGTGTGAGGATTACAGGGTACTTACTGATAGGTGATGTAAATGAGCAGTAGTAACCTGAGACGTTATTATTAATATAATAATGTATGTGTTGCCATATGCTTGAATTAAGGGGCAAGTTATATCAACTCTTGGTTACAAACTGTTTTAAGACGTCGCAGTTTTCTCCCTTACTCTGCTTACAGTTTGTACTTTATACAAATGTTTCTGTTGTTTTTTGTAGGAATGTTGTTTATAATGTATTCATTTTAGTCATATTTATGTAGTAAAAGCGGCACCTTACAGGGCTGTCGTATATCTTAGATGTACAGCTGCATGTCTAATGCGTATCTAGTTCTTGCTATAATATATCATTATTGCATGACCAGGTTACATACACATCTACAAGTTTTGTGATACTAAGTCCGAGCGCAGATCGCTCGACTGACGAGACTTTCGGTAGATTACGGGAGGTAAAAATGTGTGTCGAGTTGGCTGTCTCCCTGTTCTACGCACAGTCCGGGAACCACTTTTTAGAATGGGAACAAATTAAGAAAAATAATGTACTATTGTCATGTGCTTTCTGTTTCATCCGATAGAAGACTATGAAAAAAAAATCTCATTAAAATCTTGTTCTATTTATAGAACTCATGATTCTGTAGTACCGGTACTTCTATTAATAGATTTTTTTATTTTTTTATTGAATCAATATTATTATACATTTAAATCGTGTTTAGAGTGTCCTAAAGTACATCTCTCACTACTGGAGAGGATATTTAACCCTTAACCTGCCCAGTACGACAAAAAGACACTTTTGCAAGCAGCATAAACCCAGATCAGATGGCACAGATGCCGTCTGGTCAGGGTCTAGGCTGTTTGCTATTCGGATAGTGGAGCTGAAGTGCTTGTCTGAATAGCAAACAACATAGATCCTGATCAGACGCTGCGCTATGGATAGTGGAGCTGAAGTGCTTGTCTGAATAGCAAACAACATAGATCCTGATCAGACGTTGCACTATGCTGCGGTTGATCTGGATCTATGTTGTTTGCACATTCCGTCCAATTTATTCGGCAAGTTAAGGGTTAAAATGTTCATATACAACAAAGAATGGAAAGTGAAGAAATGCCAAAGGAGGACAATTAGCAGTTTGTTGAACACATGCTTGATTGTAATAATATTATGACAGTCATCTAAAGCCTTTCTAAAATTTCATTCCATTGAGGGGGGGGAGATTAGATGTTTAATTTAGTTAACGGTTTTATTCTGTTCATGCCATGAGTATTTGTTGCGGTATATCATGTTTAAATTTGTTGCCGCAACAAGCCCCGCAATATTAGCTATGCTCATGTCTGCAGGTCTGGGTTAAATTGTGTCCATTCTAGATCCCCTGGGCTGTGTGTAGAAAAGGGAGCTAACTCTCTAATACCTCGTCACTTGTTACCACTATAAGGACAACTGTTGATGTATTCACATTGTTAATCACGCTGTTGATCACTGTATGCAACCCGATACAGTGTAAGGCATGTTAGTGTGAGAAGTTGATACAATGAAAACATAGAAATTGATTGAAAACAGCAGAAACTCACCTTCAATGAGAAACATCGGTCAGTTACTTCCCCTGAATACTCACTAAAAGTAGATATGTCCTATTGAGTGTTTGCCTCTATTTTTATCGTTGTTTACTTTGCATAACACACTTAGCATTTTCATCCACTTTCTCACCGGTTGCCCATATGAGCGACGCCTCCTGAAGAGATTAGTTATTTTAGATTTTTGGAGGATAGTGCATGATACAGACAGAGACCCATTCCAGAATCTCCTCTGGTTCTTTTACGTGCACGATGTAAAGCACCGACACAAGACCTCGGTTTAACGTCCCATCTGAAAGACTGTTCATTTTATTAGGGTCAGACGGGGGATCGAACCTGCGATCCCTGGATTACCAGTCCAGCGTGTTACCACTGGACTACATATCCGTCTGTCATTTCGGGATAAAAACTTTAATAAGACTATATCTGCCAAGGGAGGTAATAGAACTAATTCTGCCAAGGGAGGTAATAGAAAAACCATCGATGTTGCTCATTGTTTCAATCAATTTCTATGTTCTGTTGTATTGACTTTTCATAGTAAAGTAGCATTGTCGTATCGGGATGCATATGGTACTTACGATAATTAATATCGGTATGAGCAGGTTGGTATGTTAATATTAATCATTCATAATAAACATACAAGGGAATATAAGGGATGTATTTACAAACTATATCGAGAGCTGTATTATAATAGCTCTAAAATCACCCTAGGTAATACGATACAACAACTCCTCTATACAGTGAAATGTTGATACAGCAAATAATAACAATCGATTGAACGAACTACAGTTCGTCTTCAGTGTTATAAAACTTGTCTCCAATTTCAAACTCGGTCTCAAGCTTCTGATTCTGTGGAAGTCTTGATTTCGCAGTGGATGCGCGTTGCTTCTGGTGCGAAAGGTCTGGAGTTCGAGCCCCGCTGGAGCCGTTACGATTGTGCCCTTAGGCAAGGCATTTAAATTCCACATTGCCTCTTCTCTCTCCTTCATGGCGATGGATTCCATCCGGAATGAGGTCTTGAAAGTGATTAATATAACTTGAAAGAACTTGTTTAGCAATCGAGCTAAAATAAATTTGAATAAACTAAGCTTCTGATTGGCTCTGCTCAGTGTAAACCTCAGATTGAATCAATCAAAAATCTATGAGTTTGAGATATGAGAAAAGTTTTATAACCTCGGACCCTGGCCTGGAGGTTATTAAACTTTTCTCCATTCTCAAAACTCAGTCTCAAGTGTCTGATTGGTTCAGCTGACAGTAACACTCAGAATCAACCAATCAGATCATTTGAGCTTGAGTTTGTGATCTGAGAAATGTTTTATAACCTAGGGCCCCCTGGTGTATGAACTGTTCACAGTTGAGGTAGTTTGTTGTATCAGGTTTCATATAAATAGGGTATTATTGTTTCACAGCTATGTTGCAGGTTACTGTGTTTAGTCTATGATGTTTACCAATCCTGTAAAAGTTACTTAAAGTCGCCCTTATGCCTCGGCAGTTTAATTTAAAGTTGCTGGGTGACTATGTTTACCATATACTTATACTAGCATTTCTTTATAAAGGATGGAACTGGAAGCACACAGCTGCCCAGTTACCATGGAAACTGTGTTTACTAGAAGTCCATGGTTCTAAGTATTTGGGACCTTCCAAATGGACAACATTAACTCTTTGCATGCTGGTAATATAAAACCTATAAATAGATCAAAGAATTACAGCTACCAACCTATAAATAGATCAAAGAATTACAGCTGCCGACAATTCATTTATTGTGTTTTTCTGATATGCAAATTAAAACTTTCATAGTGGAAGTCGTGATAGCGCGTTCGCTTCAGGTGCGAAAGGTCTGGAGTTTTAGCCCCGCTGGAGCCGTTACGATTGTGCCTTTAGGCAAGGCATTTAAATTCCACGTTGCCTCTTCTCTCTCCCTCGTGGCGATGGATTCCATCAGGAAGAGGTCTCGAGAGTGATTAATATAAGTTGTAAGAACTTGTTTCGCAATCGAGCTAAAATAAATTTGTATAAATCCCATGACATAGTTCACTGTTATTTTCACTGTTAGTGTGCAAAGAGGCAAAAATGCAAACATCATAGAACAAATATAATAACTTTTGTCAGGCACTTGGGGTTAACAATATATTGATGTATCTCATGTTGTTTTAATTAAGTCTCGGCACTAATATTCTATCATAAACATTTACTGTTGCACTAAATGAAACTAATTATATAGAGCTTTGTATCAGGATTTACCATGAACCATACAGTCTACATCCCTTATATCGAATTCCATCGGACCGAACAAAATATTACGACATAACCGAAGTTTGACTTAACGAAATTCGAAATTCGATATAAACAGAGCCAGTTATATGTAAAATGATAGTGTCTGAAACGGGACTTTGATCCGACTTCGAGATAACCGGAGAATTCGACATAACCGACTTTGACATAGCGGATGTAGACTGTATATATATATATAACTATAACTACTGAAAATATTAATGTCTTCACATTAGAAAATGTTTTGCATTATTAAAAGGCATGCATGCATGTGTTAATGTACCTTGCAACTTGAGATCACTGTTGACTATTTTGATGACATGTTAGCAAAGACAATATGGAATATTTGTCTCTCCTGGCACACAACCTGTATGGTCTCACCATTGTCTCCATACTCTAGATCAGGTCCGATATTTAGATCCACAGAAATTTGCCTTGATTTCCAATGAGATCTTATTGCTCCACTCTCCAGTGGAAATCTTGCTCCACATTCCATTCACATTGAATTGAAACTTGCTCCACATTCCATTCACATTAAATCTTGCTCCACATTTCATTCACATTGAATTGAAACTTGCTCCACATTCTATTCACATTGAATTGAAACTTGTTCCACATTCTATTGGTTGCTCTACATTCTAATGGAATTAAATCTTGCTCCACATTCCAGGTGGATCTCAAGCATACTCCACATTTTAGTGGGGGTTCAAGCCTGCTCCACATTTTAGTGCGGGTTCAAGCTTGTTCCACATTTTAGTGGGGGTTCAAGCTTGTTCCACATTTTAGTGTGGGTTCAAGCTTGTTCCACATATTAGTGCGGGTTCAAGATTGTTCCACATTTTAGTGGGGGTTCAAGCTTGTTCCACATTTTAGTGAGGGTTCAAGCTTGCTCCACATTTTAGTGTGGATTCAAGCTTGCTCCACATTTTAATGGGGGTTCAAGCTTGTTCCACATTTTAGTGGGGGTTCAAGCTTGCTCCATATTTTAGTGTGGATTCAAGCTTGCTCCACATTTTAGTGCGGGGTTCACGCTTGCTCCACATTTTTGTGCGGGGTTCAAGCTTGCTCCACATTCCCACAACAATCTCCTCATTTCAGTGGAATTCAGATTTGGCCCAAATTCCAGGTAGGTTCAAACTTGTTAGAGGGGAGGTGAGGTTAGTGTTTAGAATCGAATACCTTGAATCAATACATAGTAAGACTATAAGCTTAGCACACCTACATGAGCATACATCAGGTATACAAGATACATAGTATGGTTGAGAGAGTGAGGAAAACAATTAGATTGACAGGTGCTATATGTTGGGTGAAGATTGAAGAACCATGTTGAGTGGGCATCAACATGTTTCCACAGGTAAATGTGGGGAGTAAAGTTCTTCATGAAGATTAGTGCACGAGCGATTCCAACTATGTCTGAAAATATATGGAATTCTTCTTAATCCATTGAGATGAAATGTCCAGTTGTTTCTGTCTGCTTAATTAAGAGAGACTGAGGCTTGTTAAAGAAGTAAGAATGGATTAAGAAGTTTGTGGCTATTGCGGAGATTTTACTAAGGTGGCCATTTTGAAAATCTATTTTCAGCTTCTCATTCTTTCAAACCATTGAGATCTGATTGTTTTATGCAGGTATTGGGGGTGATTGCTAATGCAAAATAGCTAATTTATTGCTTATCCGAAATCTGGTATAAGTTTCTTCTAAATTGTTGGATGATATTCGGCCTGTAATATTTACTGTAGTATAGGGGTAACTAGTAGATGGGGGGGGGGGGGGCCTCTGTGGCCGAGTGGTTACGGTTGTGGACATCAAATCACTTGGCCCTCATCGCTATAGGTTCGAATCCCACTGAGGGTGTCAAATTATTTCAAGTTAGTAAGCTTTTAAGGCCATCAAGTATAAAATCATAGTAGCAGAGAATGTGTGTGAATCACTTTTAGCATTATTTATTAAAATAGCTGGCATAAAATACTGGACATTAACACACACTGCAATCTCATCTATCTGATTAGGAGAAGAACATGAAAGGGTTAACATACAGTCTCTACTATCATCAGAACTTAGTCCAGTGCATCCCCTGGAATGTCAACAGTGACCCCTTACTCGCTCGCTCCCTTCATCAATTCAGCATCAACATGTCATGGTGAATGCTTCTTCAGCATCAACATGTCATGGTGAATGCTTCGTTAGCTGCATTTTCGTTATGTCTCTCATTACCTTCTTGGCAGCAGAAACATTTTCAATGAAATCGAGGACAGTATTATTCGAGTTGTTCTTGGCTTCGTTTACTATGAATTTTGCTGAAGATAGCTTCTTGCACTCCTGTATACCTGAATGCTATAACGCCAACTTCCTTATTATTGTTTCATGCTTTGAGATATTTGCGTTGTGCCAGACAGAGGCAAATTTCCTGTTCTCTTTTCAGCTTATTAAAAGATGATTAAATACATTATACTTTATTAATTGAGAAATACACTGAACGAATCGGTATGATCATAATTTTGTGTAAAGGTTTATTAATAATTAATGGAATTAACTTGGTCTATAATAACTTTCGAAAACTTCTGGCATATATTTTGTAGTTGTTTGTGGTAAGCAAGTTATTGCAAAAACAGATAGTTACCATCATAAACGTGGTGTGTGTGGATCATATGTACAGATATTGATGCATCTGATGAAATCTTGAAACTTACATCTGATAGAAAGAAATATGGCCGGTCTTCTGAGATTTGGATTAAAACCTGTGCAAAATCGGCGTACTAATTCTGCTCTTTCTCCTAAAAAACAGGACGAAGATGCTGGTGTGGTACAGAAGACAGAAGTAATGGATGCCGGTAAGTCTTCTTTACAGTTTTATCGATTAATTAGTAGTATTTAAGCAAAATATATTCCATGACTTATAATTGGATTTGGTGGTTTGACCATCTATTACATACATACCCACTGGATTTGAAGTTTGTCTCAGAATCTATTGGATTTGGTGGTTGACGTTTGTCCCAATATTCATTGAATCTTGCAGTTGACTATTCGCCCCTGTAGCTATTGGATTTGGTTGATGTCGGGCACAGTATCTGTTGGATTTGATGGTTGATGTCGGGCGCAGTATCTATTGGATTTGATGGTTGTGGTGTGGCACAGTATCCATTAGATTAGGTGGTTGACATTTGCCTCAATATCTATTTGATTTGATGGTTGGGGTGTGGCACAGTATCCATTAGATTAGGTGGTTGACATTTGCCTCAATATCCATTTGATTTGATGGTTGTGGTGTGGCACAGTATCCATTAGATTAGGTGGTTGACATTTGCCTCAATATCCATTTGATTTGATGGTTGGGGTGTGGCATAGTATCCATTAGATTAAGTGGTTGACATTTGCCTCAATATCCATTTGATTTGGTCGTTGGGGTGTGGCATAGTATCCATTAGATTAAGTGGTTGACATTTGCCTCAATATCCATTTGATTTGGTGGTTGACATCGGCCACAGTGCCCATTGGATTTGATGGTTGACCGTTTGCCCCAACATCCATTGGAAATGGTAGTGAATAGTTTACCAATGTATCCATTAAATGTGGTTGTTTTGCCGTAGTACCTAGCATTGTCTGATTTAACTTATGATTATACCTTCTCACTCATGGCTCACAGAAGAGTTTTAATTAACCCTTTCAACACCACAGACCTAAATTGGCTTACAAAAAAGTGTAGATCTGCACTTTTTTCAAGTAATATAACTATTTTTAGAAAACAAATTACCCATTTTGATAAATGAACTGATCCAAATGTAATTTTGTTATTAATTTATTGGTCTAAAAATATCATGTACCAGTCCATGTCAGTTACTTGGTGTTGAATGGGTTAACAATGTGTGGATCAATCCGTGTTGCTTCATCTATCTATCTATCTTCCTGTAATGTCAATCCCCTCGCGGGGATGTAGACATGTTGCGCGTCAAAAACCGCAAAGAAGTTAAACGTATGAGTAATTAAAAGCATAAATAAAAGAAAGTAATGAAAAATAAGTTAAAGAGTTTAAAAGCAGCTGCGCAGAACAACTAGGGACTGACATGATCAATATGGCAAACTGCTGTATTGAATTGCTCTATGGTAGGGAGATGGACAATGTCAGGAGGGAGGTGGTTCCAATGGTAGATTGTTCTTGGAAAAAAGGAAACCTTGTAGTAGTCTGTAGTTGCTGTAATTAACCTATAGCTTAAGGAATGGCAGTGGCGTGTGGGACGGGAAATGGGTACTAGGTCATTTTCAATGGGGATAGCAACCAGATCATTATGAATTTTATACATAAGGGATAACCTATTGTCAATACGCCGTTGATCTAGTCTGCGTAGATTTAGGGAATGTAGCATGTCTGTAACACTAAAAGTATGATAGAAGTTTTTACTTTACCCAACGGGCTACTATACGCTGGACACCTTCAATTTGGTTTATCAATGTTTGGGTGAGGGGAGGCCAAATCTGGCAGGCCATTAGACAGTTTGAACACTTATTGCTGTCGGGATAACCTACTTTCAATACGCCGTTGATCTAGTCTGTAGGCTGTCATGATAGCGTTCGCTTCATGTGAGAAAGGCCCAGAGTTCGAGCCCCGCTGGAGCCGTTATGATTGTGCCCTTTCAAAGCAAGGCATTTAAATTCCGCATTTCCTCTTCTCTCTCCTTCATGGCGATGGATTCCAGCAGGAATAAGGTCTCGGGAGTGATTAATATAAGTTGAAAGAACTTGTTTTGCAATCAAGCTAAAATAAATTTGTATAAACTAACACTTTTTGCTTTATTCCGGAACTTTTTATTTGATTTTGCTACTTGTCTGTTTTCCAAATTACATAAGCGGGATGCTTGCTGGTTGAAGAATTGCACTGTAGAAGCTACAGTCTAAGACTCATTAGAAAGATGTAGGAAGTTTAAGTGTGTTGGAACCGAGACAAGTTTTCTAACGATTTATTTTTGTTCAAGAGAAAAAAAGCGTGGAGATAAGTTGATGTTGTTTTCTTGTCTCTTTTGTACAGTTCGTTTCTTGTCTATTTGATGCATAGTTGTGTTCTGCTAAGACTCCGAAGATTTTCCTAGATTTGTTACATTTAGATTACAGTGTAACCTGTGTGTATTGATCACCCACAGGATTGGCAAGAAGTGGTCTTTGTTGACAGTTTACATTAATTTTATTTAGCTCAATTGCGAAGCAAGTTTATACAACATTAAAGCAAGTTCATACAATATTAAAGCAAGTTCATACAACATTAAAGCTAGTTCATACAACATTAAAGCAAGTTTATACAACATTAAAGCAAGTTCATACAACATTAAAGCAAGTTCATACAACATTAAAGCTAGTTCATACAACATTAAAGCTAGTTTATACAACATTAAAGCAAGTTCATACAACATTAAAGCTAGTTCATACAACATTAAAGCAAGTTTATACAACATTAAAGCTAGTTTATACAACATTAAAGCAAGTTCATACAACATTAAAGCTAGTTCATACAACATTAAAGCTAGTTCATACAACATTATAGCAAGTTCATACAACATTAAAGCAAGTTTATACAACAATAAAGCTAGTTTATACAACATTAAAGCAAGTTCATACAACATTAAAGCTAGTTCATACAACATTAAAGCTAGTTCATACAACATTAAAGCTAGTTCATACAACATTAAAGCTAGTTTATACAACATTAAAGCAAGTTCATACAACATTAAAGCAAGTTCATACAACATTAAAGCAAGTTCATACAACATTAAAGCAAGTTCATACAACATTAAAGCTAGTTCATACAACATTAAAGCAAGTTTATACAACATTAAAGCTAGTTTATACAACATTAAAGCAAGTTCATACAACATTAAAGCTAGTTCATACAACATTAAAGCTAGTTCATACAACATTATAGCAAGTTCATACAACATTAAAGCAAGTTTATACAACAATAAAGCTAGTTTATACAACATTAAAGCAAGTTCATACAACATTAAAGCTAGTTCATACAACATTAAAGCTAGTTCATACAACATTAAAGCTAGTTCATACAACATTAAAGCTAGTTTATACAACATTAAAGCAAGTTCATACAACATTAAAGCAAGTTCATACAACATTAAAGCAAGTTCATACAACATTAAAGCTAGTTCATACAACATTAAAGCTAGTTCATACAACATTAAAGCTAGTTTATACAACATTAAAGCAAGTTCATACAACATTAAAGCTAGTTCATACAACATTAAAGCAAGTTTATACAACATTAAAGCTAGTTTATACAACATTAAAGCAAGTTCATACAACATTAAAGCTAGTTCATACAACATTATAGCAAGTTCATACAACATTAAAGCAAGTTTATACAACATTAAAACAAGTTTATACAACATTAAAGCTAGTTTATACAACATTAAAGCTAGTTCATACAACATTAAAGCTAGTTCATACAACATTATAGCAAGTTCATACAACATTAAAGCAAGTTTATACAACATTAAAGCAAGTTCATACAACATTCAAGCAAGTTCATACAACATTAAAACAAGTTCATACAACATTAAAGCACGTTCATACAACATTAAAGCAAGTTTATACAACATTAAAACTAGTTCATACAACATTAAAGCTAGTTTATACAACATTAAAGCAAGTTTATACAACATTAAAGCAAGTTTATACAACATTAAAGCAAGTTTATACAACATTAAAACAAGTTCATACAACATTAAAGCTAGTTTATACAACATTAAAACTAGTTCATACAACATTAAAGCTAGTTTATACAACATTAAAGCAAGTTTATACAACATTAAAGCTAGTTCATACAACATTAAAGCAAGTTTATACAACATTAAAGCTAGTTCATACAACATTAAAGCAAGTTTATACAACATTAAAGCAAGTTTATACAACATTAAAGCAAGTTTATACAACATTAAAGCAAGTTCATACAACATTAAAACAAGTTCATACAACATTAAAGCAAGTTTATACAACATTAAAGCTAGTTTATACAACATTAAAGCAAGTTCATACAACATTAAAGCTAGTTCATACAACATTAAAGCTAGTTCATACAACATTATAGCAAGTTCATACAACATTAAAGCAAGTTTATGCAACAATAAAGCTAGTTTATACAACATTAAAGCAAGTTCATACAACATTAAAGCTAGTTCATACAACATTATAGCAAGTTCATACAACATTAAAGCAAGTTTATACAACAATAAAGCTAGTTTATACAACATTAAAGCAAGTTCATACAACATTAAAGCTAGTTCATACAACATTAAAGCTAGTTCATACAACATTAAAGCTAGTTCATACAACATTAAAGCTAGTTCATACAACATTAAAGCTAGTTTATACAACATTAAAGCAAGTTCATACAACATTAAAGCAAGTTCATACAACATTAAAGCAAGTTCATACAACATTAAAGCTAGTTCATACAACATTAAAGCTAGTTCATACAACATTAAAGCTAGTTTATACAACATTAAAGCAAGTTCATACAACATTAAAGCTAGTTCATACAACATTAAAGCAAGTTTATACAACATTAAAGCTAGTTTATACAACATTAAAGCAAGTTCATACAACATTAAAGCTAGTTCATACAACATTAAAGCTAGTTCATACAACATTATAGCAAGTTCATACAACATTAAAGCAAGTTTATACAACATTAAAACAAGTTTATACAACATTAAAGCTAGTTTATACAACATTAAAGCTAGTTCATACAACATTAAAGCTAGTTCATACAACATTATAGCAAGTTCATACAACATTAAAGCAAGTTTATACAACATTAAAGCAAGTTCATACAACATTAAAGCAAGTTCATACAACATTAAAGCACGTTCATACAACATTAAAGCAAGTTTATACAACATTAAAACTAGTTCATACAACATTAAAGCTAGTTTATACAACATTAAAGCAAGTTTATACAACATTAAAGCAAGTTTATACAACATTAAAGCAAGTTTATACAACATTAAAGCAAGTTTATACAACATTAAAACAAGTTCATACAACATTAAAGCTAGTTTATACAACATTAAAACTAGTTCATACAACATTAAAGCTAGTTTATACAACATTAAAGCAAGTTTATACAACA
This sequence comes from Archivesica marissinica, assembly GCA_014843695.1. Classification (NCBI taxonomy): domain Eukaryota; kingdom Metazoa; phylum Mollusca; class Bivalvia; order Venerida; family Vesicomyidae; genus Archivesica; species Archivesica marissinica. The sequence goes on from CM026402.1 coordinate 63,402,597, forward strand.
TTAAAGCTAGTTCATACAACTAAAGCTAGTTCATACAACTTAAAGCAAGTTTATACAACATTAAAGCAAGTTTATACAACATTAAAGCAAGTTTATAAACATAAAGCAAGTTCATACAACATTAAAACAAGTTCATACAACATTAAAGCTAGTTCATTCAACATTAAAGCTAGTTCATACAACATTAAAGTAAGTTCATACAACATTATAGCTAGTTCATTCAACATTAAAGCTAGTTCATACAACATTAAAGCTAGTTCATTCAACATTAAAGCTAGTTCATACAACATTAAAGTAAGTTCATACAACATTATAGCTAGTTCATTCAACATTAAAGCTAGTTCATACAACATTAAAGCTAGTTCATTCAACATTAAAGCTAGTTCATACAACATTAAAGTAAGTTCATACAACATTATAGCTAGTTCATTCAACATTAAAGCTAGTTCATACAACATTAAAGCTAGTTCATTCAACATTAAAGCTAGTTCATACAACATTAAAGTAAGTTCATACAACATTATAGCTAGTTCATTCAACATTAAAGCTAGTTCATACAACATTAAAGCTAGTTCATTCAACATTAAAGCTAGTTCATACAACATTAAAGTAAGTTCATACAACATTATAGCTAGTTCATTCAACATTAAAGCTAGTTCATACAACATTAAAGCTAGTTCATACAACATTAAAGCACGTTTATACAACATTAAAGCAAGTTCATACAACATTAAAACTAGTTCATACAACATTAAAGCTAGTTTATACAACATTAAAGCAAGTTTATACAACATTAAAACAAGTTCATACAACATTAAAGCTAGTTTATACAACATTAAAACTAGTTCATACAACATTAAAGCTAGTTCATACAACATTAAAGCTAGTTTATACAACATTAAAGCTAGTTTATACAACATTAAAACTAGTTCATACAACATTAAAGCTAGTTTATACAACATTAAAGCAAGTTTATACAACATTAAAGCAAGTTTATACAACATTAAAGCTAGTTTATACAACATTAAAGCAAGTTCATTCAACATTAAAGCTAGTTCATACAACATTAAAGCAAGTTTATACAACATTAAAGCTAGTTTATACAACATTAAAGCAAGTTTATACAACATTAAAACAAGTTCATACAACATTAAAGCTAGTTTATACAACATTAAAACTAGTTCATACAACATTAAAGCTAGTTTATACAACATTAAAGCAAGTTTATACAACATTAAAGCAAGTTTATACAACATTAAAGCTAGTTTATACAACATTAAAGCAAGTTTATACAACATTAAAGCAAGTTTATACAACATTAAAGCTAGTTTATACAACATTAAAGCAAGTTCATTCAACATTAAAGCTAGTTCATACAACATTAAAGCAAGTTTATACAACATTAAAGCAAGTTTTTACAACATTAAAGCTAGTTTATACAACATTAAAGCAAGTTCATTCAACATTAAAGCAAGTTCATACAACATTAAAGCAAGTTCATACATCATTAAAACAAGTTTATACCACATTAAAGCAAGTACATACAACATTAAAGCAAGTACATACAACATTAATGCGAGTTCACTGAGGGACTCAAGGGCAATGGACTGAAGCAAGGGACTGAAGCAAGAGACTGAAGCAAGGGACTGGAGCAATGGACTGATGCAAGGGACTGAAGCAAGGGAATATTTACATATAAGTAAAGGGAAGACACAACAAGGACAGGAGTTTATGACACATTACAAGCGTTCCATAGCTGTTTCACTTGTACAAACGAATGTACTCATTGTGGTTTGTAAAGCCATAGCCCTAAAACAAACACGTTATTTCAATGTAAGACACGTCTGGGGGGGGGGGTGTTTCTGAGTTGTTTGATTGGCAGATTTCATACTCTAATCTTTACAACTACAATTGTTTATGAAAATTAGTTGTCTGTGCGATTGTTCTTTGATGATTTAGTTTGATTAAATAATATTGTGACATTGTGTTTCAATGTTACCATTATGCAAATTTATTTCAACATTTGGGAAACAAGGTCTTGCAGCAATTCTTTGATCTATAATGAGACTGCATTTCTCGTGTATTTCATTGCCAAGAAGGCTAGAGAAGAGGCATTGTGGATTAAAAACCCTTTGCACGCTAGCAGCAGATAAAATCACTATGGCTCTATGCTGTTTGCTATTCGGATGGTGGAGCTAAAGCACTTGGTTGAATAGCAAACAACATACATCCTGATCAGACCTGGTGGCTGATCTGGATCTATGTTGTTTGCAAAAGTGATTTTATTTGCTCAGCAGGCAAAGGGTTAAGTGTTCTTTGTAAGGACTCCACCACTGTGGTCCTGGCAGTGCTCAAACTTGTAACCCTTCGGTTGTGCGGCGGACACGGTATCCATTGTACAACAGTGGCTCCAGTATGTTGCATGGTGATATTGAAGATAAAATAGTACGTTTGCAATAAGGATAGTAATATATTATTGAAAGTTTGACATTTTTGTCAATCCGAATGTTCCCACTTCAACCTGTATCATCAATCTGTCAGTCTGGATGTTCCCACTTCAATCTGTGTCATCAATCTGTCTGTCCGGATGTTCCCACTTCAACCTGTATCATCAATGTGTCAGTCCGATTGTTCCCACCCCATTTCAACCTGTATCATCAATGTGTCAATCCGAATGGCCATTTCAACCTGTATCATCAATGTGTCAATCCGAATGGCCATTTCAACCTGTATCATCAATGTGTCAATCCGGATGGCCATTTCAACCTGTATCATCAATGTGTCAATCCGGATGGCCATTTCAACCTGTATCATCAATGTGTCAATCCGAATGGCCATTTCAACCTGTATCATCAATGTGTCAATCCGGATGGCCATTTCAACCTGTATCATCAATGTGTCAGTCCGGATGTTCCCATTCAACCTGTATCATCAATGTGTCAGTCCGGATGTTCCCATTTCAACCTGTATCATCAATGTGTCAGTCCGGATGTTCCCACTTCAACCTGTATCATCAATGTGTCAGTCCGGATGTTTCCACTTCAACCTGTATCATCAATGTGTCAGTCCGGATGTTTCCACTTCAACCTGTATCATCAATGTGTCAGTCCGGATGTTTCCACTTCAACCTGTATCATCAATGTGTCAGTCCGGATGTTTCCACTTCAACCTGTATCATCAATGTGTCAGTCCGGATGTTTCCACTTCAACCTGTATCATCAATGTGTCAGTCCGGATGTTTCCACTTCAACCTGTATCATCAATGTGTCAGTCCGGATGTTTCCACTTCAACCTGTATCATCAATGTGTCAGTCCGGATGTTTCCACTTCAACCTGTATCATCAATGTGTCAGTCCGGATGTTTCCACTTCAACCTGTATCATCAATGTGTCAGTCCGGATGTTTCCACTTCAACCTGTATCATCAATGTGTCAGTCCGGATGTTTCCACTTCAACCTGTATCATCAATGTGTCAGTCCGGATGTTTCCACTTCAACCTGTATCATCAATGTGTCAGTCCGGATGTTTCCACTTCAACCTGTATCATCAATGTGTCAGTCCGGATGTTCCCACTTCAACCTGTATCATCAATGTGTCAGTCCGGATGTTTCCACTTCAACCTGTATCATCAATGTGTCAGTCCGGATGTTCCCACTTCAACCTGTATCATCAATGTGTCAGTCCGGATGTTCCCATTTCAGTTTCACCCTGTTTGGGGCCATATAATTAACATGCCACTGTAAAAATCCAATTCAACAACAATTTTATATAACGTTGCAAAGAGATAATATCCTCCAATACACACGTCACATATGTGTCATGAAATGGATTCTATAACATAATGAATTTCCATGTAACAGATGCAACAATATCATGACTTGACTCATCCGCGCCAACGAGAGCAATTAATTTAAGCTGTTGCAGCTTGTTTAGCAATCGTTGTAAAAGTAAAAAAGGGTTATATTGACTGAATCAGTCTTGTGTTTCAAGTTGTGCATGGAAAGAGGCTATATTTAAACATTGAGGCTATTTATAGACATGTGAGCTTTGTAAAAGAGTCCCACATGGAACGAGGCTATATTTAAACATTGAATCTATTTATAGACGTGTGAGCTATGTAAAAGAGTCCCTCATGGAACGAGGCTATATTTAAACATTGAATCTATTTATAGACGTGTGAGCTATGTAAAAGAGTCCCTCATGGAACGAGGCTATATTTAAACATTGAGACTATTTATAGACATGTGAGCTATGAAAAAGAGTCCCTCATGGAATAAGGCTATATTTAAACATTGAATCTATTTATAGACATGTGAGCTATGTAAAAGAGTCCCTCATGGAATGAGGCTATATTTACACATTGAGACTATTTATAGACATGTGAGCTTTGTAAAAGAGTTGGATGTATTCATTTGTTTCTTGATCTGATACATTTAAGAATGCTTCATCAGCGTTATTTGTACAACCTTTGCTTGTGTTGTGGCAATGTTGCAGTCGTAGAGCTGTAGAGTCTGGTAGAATAATAGTACAGTACAGAGATTTGTTATTGCTGTGGTGATTCATATTCGAAACTATGCATATTCGAAATTCCGCTTCTGTCTAATAATTAGAGCTCACAACAATGCTATTTTTGTGCAATGTGGTGGTAGCTGTATGATGTATCACCGGTCTTCTAATTAGTTTCGTTAACAGTTGTTGATGATAAATATGCCGTTAATGTCATGCATTACAGTTCATTTTATTAACGTTATTTGTGCGTAACCTTTTAATGGTTGTGTGGAGCTGGAATGGTAAGATCTGTTATTACCCTGGGATGTCACCATGGCAATGCGGGTTCAAAACTGTTGTATCAATGATATTTGTAGGGCTAGTTACTAAGCATGATGGTAAACTGGTCAGGTTTGTTATGCCGTACAACTATGCCATGTTGATGTGGAATCGAATCTCGCCGGCTGCCTATCTCACTTTCGTACGAAATCTGTATTGGCTGATATACAAACTGAAATGGATTATAATCTGGTTGTACTGACGATAATTCGGACGTTTCATATTGATAAGCATGATTCATCTGCTACAACAGTTCAATATTATCGTAGCAAGTTTACACGACAACGTAGAAATGCAACAGCGGATTACATTTTTGATAATATAATCAAACATGCCTTGATAGAGGATACACTTGATTTTTTTTTAAAAATGCATAATGTGTGACATTTGATGGGTATATCTTTATTTAAATGCAATTTGTTTTGGATTAAATCCAGAATACAGTCAAAAATATCACATCGGAATTGTGAAAGGATTAACGAGCAAATTTAGATATTTCTATGAATGTATGTTTGTTTGTGTGTGTGCTTGCTTTTGGAATACGTTCAAACTGTCTTTTGGACTAATTGAAAATAATCATTTTTTTGTTGAAAGAAGCACATTTTTAAAATAGTGAATTTCAATAGTATTGATGTCAAATAATAATCTCAAAGTACGTAGGTAACGTAGCAGCAGGCAGTAAAGTCATGCTCAATGTTGATTGTTTAGCTTCCTGTAAGGTAATAATTGTTAAGCAAGGACAGCAAAAATGCATTGTAGAAAAATAAAAAGGATGTGTTTAAAGGTGAAAATAGATTTGTAATCTTTTGAAATGCATTATCTTACAACATGCATGTTGTACATGGGCATGTTATCGTTTGCTATCTGCTAAAATAGTTGGTTTTTATGTCTATTTGTGTTTGCATAGGATTTGTTAATAGTGTACACATTTTAAAGAGGGGTATATTTGGTTTGTCAAGGATCACGGACCTGTGTGTTCTAGCGTGATCCTTTCATAACTCTGGTGAAGGGATATACAAAAATGCATGGGAACATAGCATCGTTGGGATGAATGTTGCTGTTGAGTGATTGGTCGAATATGCATACATGATGTTGACAGCGCAGTGTATATATTTTAGACATATAAATATTTTCAATATCGTGTTAACGTGCAAATATTGAAACGGAATAAACATTAAGCAGGGAGATATGACTGTTTGGTTCTGACATTATTTCATTGTCAGGTTTTGGTGATAAAAATGCACACCGTGTGAAACCAAATATTAATGGATGCAAATATTTCTATTTATATTTTTTTAAATCGAGCATATAGTTAAAGCAACTATGTTTCTACAAATCTACCATAAATCATAGAAAGTGAATTATTAGCAAAAAAAGCAGGAAAAGGTAGTGAAATAGTGGAGGAAAAATTACAAAGAGAACAAGGAAATAAACCAAGGAATAAAAGAAAAAACAAGAGAAGAAAAAGGGGGAAGAGTGGGGGGAAAATTGTTTCGTTGAAATTATGACGACAACAGTGGAAAATCGTTGGAAACCAGGCGGGAACTACGTAAAGAATCGCAAGATGAGTCTACAATTTGAAGAGGACTTCTCAGGTATTCTGTATTCCTGTAGTGATAATTACGGTACAGATAACTGGGTTTATGTTCATTGTAAGGTTGCATTGCTTTGTGTATATGCTACATATAATTGGTTAGTGGGTTTTTTTGCCATGTTCTATATCAGTGACATATGCAGACTCAGCAGTATCAAGATTTGTCTTTTGACAATTATGTGGTACCTGTTTTGTGAGGAGAATTCAGTGCATGATTGAATAGATGGTTGAAATAGGTATGCCCTAGTCTTTATACAAGGATCATTCTAGAGGGCAAAATAATCGCCCTAGGGACCATGACTTTGCCCTCTGGGGAGCCCCACTTCTCCATAAAAAAATATATATTATATAATTATATATTTTTTTTACAATTTTCATACCAAATTGTGTCCAGTAAGATACACTGGCCCATTATAAAGCACTCCTTCTATTCAAATGTTGTGTATGTTAACCCTTTCAACCCCAAGTAACTGACATGGACTGGTGCATGCTATTTTTAGACCAATAAATTAATAAGAAAATTACATTTGGACCAGTTCATATATCAAAATGGGTAATTTTATCTAAAAATAGTAATAATTATTACTGGCAAAAAAGTGTCTAAAAATAGTCATATCACTGGCAAAAAGTGCAGATCCTGATGAGACGGCTCGTCACGAGCCGGCTCATCTGGATCTACACTTTTCATAAGCCTATTTAGAGGCCTGTGGGGTTGAAAGGGTTAATGGTCATACTGTGCATTTTAACCATATTTTGTTGTAATATATTAAATAGCACCATTCATTTTAAGGACACGATTCCTCCCAAAAATGTTGACCTAGAAAGAACCTTGGTACACTGCAACTGTTTATGCATTGTGTATCATTAACTTAACACCTTCTTTTAGGAATCGGGGGGGGGGGGTTACTGTTTTTGGCTGTGTTTTTGCATGTATGTCTGGTAGATTTTGATGAAACTTTGTGGGTATATATAGAATCGACCTAGGAGGAAATGGTTCACATTTTGGAGAAAGCGATCAACACCCTGTGGTCAGGGCGAACAGCAAAGTGACGAATCCTTCCTCCTGATACCTCGGTTTATAGTCCCATCTGAAAGACTGTTCATGTTATTAGGGTGAGACGGGGTATGGAGGGGTTTTGGGTCGCTATTTTTCTGACAGTTGACAGTTTATGATCATGCTAGTGATAGTCGTTTTTCCACACCTATGAGGCGATCAAAGGTGACTAGTACATTATGTGGTGTGATTTTATATATGAAATTTGATATTGGGACATAAACTGCTGGCTGGAATTCAGAAAAGCCAGTCTGGATGTTTAACGTTAATGTGTATAATTATGGTGGATTTCTCTCTCTCTTGATTTCCAAAGTCTTGTTTATACAAATTTAGTTTAGCTCGATTGCGAAACAAGTTTTTACAATGTTAGATTATAATCGCTCTCCATACCTCATTCCTGATGGAATCCATCGCCGAGAGAGAGGGAGGGAGGGAGGAGGAGAGAGATTCTCATTCCTGATAGAATCCATCGCCGAGAGGGAGGGAGGGAGGAAGGAAGGGAGGGGGGAGAGAGAGATTTAAGTGTCTTGTCTAGGGTCAAATGTGTCGCCTTTGAGAGAGTCCAGATTTCCAGGGGCGGGGGGGGGGGGGAGGAGGGGGTTTACTGTAAATAGGAATTTGTTAATCTGTTTCTTAATGTGAACTTTATGGTACGGTATGATGAATGCTTTGTGGGGGAAGTACTGCAATATAATAACATTATGCAGGTAATGTTGATGCTGGTGGCCTCATAAATGAGAAGTTAGAATTGCTGCTTTTGAAGTCAGTTAATATACACATACCTACTATAGCCAGCAAATAATAGACTTGTTGGAAGAATTCTTCATTTTATGGATGTTTCATTTGTTGCATGTTGCAGTAACAGTTGTTAGATGGGGGGGGGAAAACCTTGAGATCATAACTGTTGAATAATATAGCAACAGATGTGATGACAGGAGTGAGATGAATACTCATTTGTACTGAACACTTAGTCTTCTCTGGAATGTATCTACACTTTTAGTTCTCTCTACATGTATATCAGCAGTTGGTTTTGGAATAGCTAAGGCAGCATTAGATTGACCAAACATGATGCCTGTTTTGTTCTCTATATCAGAGGTTGGTTTTGGAATAGCTACGGCAGCATTAGATTTACCAAACATGATGCATATTTTGTTCTCTATATCAGATGTTGGTTTTGGAATAGCTACGGCAGCATTAGATTTACCAAACATGATGCATATTTTGTTCTCTATATCAGAGGTTGGTTTTGGAATAGCTACGGCAGCATTAGATTTACCAAACATGATGCATATTTTGTTCTCTATATCAGAGGTTGGTTTTGGAATAGCTACGGCAGCATTAGATTTACCAAACATGATGCCTGTTTTGTTCTCTATATCAGAGGTTGGTTTTGGAATAGCTAAGGCAGCATTAGATTTACCAAACATGATGCCTGTTTTGTTCTCTATATCAGAGGTTGGTTTTGGAATAGCTACGGCAGCATTAGATTTACCAAACGTGATGCATATTTTGTTCTCTATATCAGAGGTTGGTTTTGGAATAGCTACGGCAGCATTAGATTTACCAAACATGATGCCTGTTTTGTTCTCTATATCAGAGGTTGGTTTTGGAATAGCTAAGGCAGCATTAGATTTACCAAACATGATGCCTGTTTCGTTCTCTATATCAGAGGTTGGTTTTGGAATAGCTACAGCAGCATTAGATTGACCAAACATGATGCCTGTTTTGTTCTCTATATCAGAGGTTGGTTTTGGAATAGCTACGGCAGCATTAGATTGACCAAACATGATGCCTGTTTTGTTCTCTATATCAGAAGTTGGTTTTGGAATAGCTAAGGCAGCATTAGATTGACCAAACATGATGCCTGTTTTGTTCTCTATATCAGAAGTTGGTTTTGGAATAGCTAAGGCAGCATTAGATTTACCAAACATGATGCCTGTTTTGTTCTCTATATCAGATGTTGGTTTTGAAATAGCTAAGGCAGTATTTGAGATATCAACATGATGCCTGTTTTGTTCTCTATATCAGAGGTTGGTTTTGGAATAGCTACGGCAGCATTAGATTTACCAAACATGATGCCTGTTTTGTTCTCTATATCAGAGGTTGGTTTTGGAATAGCTACGGCAACATTTGACATACCAAACATGCCTGGTGTGTGATCTATAATAATAACAGTAATTTGTTTTATAATTAGTTTACAAATACAGTAAGTTTATATAATTGTGTAATTGTCGAGTGTGTGTGTGTATTGTGTTTATTTATCATCGTTATCTGTTGCCATTTTGAACAACGCCACCTAAAGAGATTAAGTCATTTTATATTTTGGAGAATAGTGCAATGATACAGACAGAAACCCATTCTAGAGTATTCTCGGGTTCTTATACATGCACAGCGTAAAGTCCCATTTGTTAATATTATTATGGTGAGACGGAGGGTCGAAATGCCCAACATGTTGGCTACTTCACAGGTCAAGGTCACACTTCAAGGTTAAGCTCTTTCAGGCCCCTTCCTAAGTAAATCTTATGACATAGCTTACTGAGTAGCTAATGAATCCGCATGCAGGTACTGAAGTATAAATAAATAGATGCAAATGGTCATAACAATTATTAATGGGTCCTGTACGAAACGATGGTAGTTTCCACTATGTCACAATTATGAAGTCAGATTTATACGAAGTCAGATTTATTTGGTACCTTCATGTCTTGGCGTGTCGTTAGTGCTTTGTAAGTTCCACATACCATAACTAATTCATTATTGATATCACCAAAATAAATGTATGCATTGACAGTATTGTTATTAACTGATAGGGCTGGTCCCCGTGGCTGAGTGGTGACGGCCGTTGACTTCAGATCACCTGCCCCTCATTGCTGTAGGTTTGAATCCCACTGGGGGTGTCAAATTCTTTCACTTGAGCATGCTATCCAGCTGGCTTGCAGTAGGTCCGTGGTTCTACCACCCATCTGCCCCTGAAATTCTGCTCGGAGGAGCATCCGGGGTCTTCCTCCACCAATCATAGCTGGGGAGTCACCATATGATCTAAACTGTTGATGCGACTTTAACCCATTCAACACCAAGTAACTGACATGGACTGGTCCATGATATTCTTAAACCAATAAATGAATCAGAAAATCACATTTGGACAAGTTCATTTATCAAAATGGGTAATTATGTCTAAAAATAGTCATATCACTGGCAAAAAGTGCAGATCCTGATGAGACGGCTCGTCACGAGCCGGCTCATCTGGATCTACACTTTTTGTAAGCCTATTTAGAGGTCTGTGGTGTTGAAAGGGTTAAACCCCCAAAACAAAATCAATGAATTAATATTATTTTGATAAAATCACATTTGGTTTAAACATATTTATTCGTCATAATATACACACTATACATATACATAATTTACACAAATATATTTGCAATGACTAGTGGATTGAATTGGAAGCTATAATAGCTTATTGAAATTCTCTCCAGAAAATCACATTTATCATACCACAACATCCGGTTAGGGAACAACAGTAAAATCAAAGGATTCCAATGAGAGACATCGGTTGTTACTGCCCCTGAATACTCCTTAAAAGTAAATATGTCCTATGAAGTGTTTTCCTCTGTTTTTATCGTTGTTACCTTTGCACAACATGCTAGCAATTTTATTCCACTATCTCTTCTTATGATTATTAAATTATTATATCTTGACAGATCTCCTACAGTATAAATATGCAATGGGTAATTATTTGTAAAACAGTGTAATTGTTATCAGTTAAATAACACAATTTTGATAAAATCGCATTTATCATACCGCAGCATCTGGTTAGGGAACAACAATAAAAACAAAGAATTCCAACTAAAAGGACCTATTCACATTTTGGGATAAATCCAACTTTATCTGCCAAGGGAGGAAATAGAAAATTAGAGATGTCTCTATTAACAGGACCAACATACATTTCCGAAAAAATCTAGATTTTATCTGCCAAGGGAGGTAATAGAACGTCTAACCCTGTCACTCATGATGCTGTTGTTTATGCATATCTATCTAGCTCCTACATGTAGACATGATGTATTGCATTCCTTGTAGAAACCAGAACACTGGTACGACATTCCCCAGATACGTTTTACATGCAAGTACATACGTATGATCTAATACTCTACATTAGTACATGTCAGATGTATAACCAGCTTCCACATGCTGCTGTTCTAACGGCTATATCAATCTCTAGGTAGTATACATTATGTATAACCAGCTTCCACATGCTGCTGTTCTAACGGCTATATCAATCTCTAGGTAGTATACATTATGTATAACCAGCTTCCATATGCTGCTGTTCTAACGGCTAGATCAATCTCTAGGTAGTATACATTATGTATAACCAGCTTCCATATGCTGCTGTTCTAATGGCTAGATCAATCTCTAGGTAGTATACATTATGTATAACCAGCTTCCATATGCTGCTGTTCTAACGGATAGATCAATCTCTAGGTAGTATACAGTATGTATAACCAGCTTCCACATGCTGCTGTTCTAACGGATATATCAATCTCTAGGTAGTATACATTATGTATAACCAGCTTCCATATGCTGCTGTTCTAACGGCTAGATCAATCTCTAGGTAGTATACATTATGTATAACCAACTTCCATATGCTGCTGTTGTATGTATGGGCTGACTACTGCAGTATTATGTTTAATTTGTTGCTGTATGTATGGGCTGATTACTGCAGTATTATGTTTGATTTGTAGCTGTATGTATGGGCTGACTACTGCAGTATTATGTTTGATTTGTAGCTGTATGTATGGGCTGACTACTGCAGTATTATGTTTGATTTGTAGCTGTATGTATGGACTGACTACTGCAGTATTATGTTTAATTTGTATCTGTATGTATGGGCTGACTACTGCAGTATTATGTTCGATTTGTAGCTGTATGTATGGGCTGACTACTGCAGTATTATGTTTGATTTGTAGCTGTAGGTATGGGCTGACTACTGCAGTATTATGTTTGATTTGTTACTGTATGTATGGGCTGACTACTGCAGTATTATGTTTGATTTGTAGCTGTAGGTATGGACTGACTACTGTAGTATTATGTTTGATTTGTAGCTGTAGGTATGGGCTGACTACTGCAGTATTATGTTTGATTTGTAGCTGTAGGTATGGGCTGACTACTGCAATATTATGTTTGATTTGTAGCTGTAGGTATGGACTGACTACTGCAGTATTATGTTTGATTTGTAGCTGTAGGTATGGGCTGACTACTGCAGTATTATGTTTGATTTGTAGCTGTATGTATGGTCTGACTACTGCAGTATTATGTTTGATTTGTAGCTGTATGTATGGGCTGACTACTGCAGTATTATGTTTGATTTGTAGCTGTAGGTATGGGCTGACTACTGCAGTATTATGTTTGATTTGTAGCTGTATGTATGGTCTGACTACTGCAGTATTATGTTTGATTTGTAGCTGTATGTATGGGCTGACTACTGCAGTATTATGTTTGATTTGTAGCTGTATGTATGGGCTGACTACTGCAGTATTATGTTTGATTTGTAGCTGTATGTATGGGCTGACTACTGCAGTATTATGTTTGATTTGTAGCTGTAGGTATGGGCTGACTACTGCAGTATTATGTTTGATTTGTAGCTGTATGTATGGGCTGACTACTGCAGTATTATGTTTGATTTGTAGCTGTATGTATGGGCTGACTACTGCAGTATTATTTTTGATTTGTAGCTGTATGTATGGGCTGACTACTGCAGTATTATGTTTGATTTGTAGCTGTATGTATGGGCTGACTACTGCAGTATTATGTTTGATATGTTGTGTTGTTGTATGTATGGGCTGATTACTGCAGTATTATGTTTGATTTGTAGCTGTATGTATGGGCTGACTACTGCAGTATTATGTTTGATTTGTAGCTGTATGTATGGGCTGACTACTGCAGTATTATGTTTGATTTGTAGCTGTATGTATGGGCTGACTACTGCAGTATTATGTTTGATTTGTTGTGTTGTTGTAGGTGTGGGAGTGGAATGTTATCGTTCTTCTTTTCTAATGCTGGATTTGGTCCAATTTTTCAGCAGATATCAGGTTTTGGAATAACTTGCACTTTCATTCGGTGTTGTTCATTAGTGAGCTACTATCATCCATTCAGTATATGATGGATAGACACTCTCACTCATAATGAGTTTACATCACCGTATATTCCATCCAGAACATGTGGGATTGAAGCTTTCATATATGTGGACATTGACAAATAAATGATTTCCCCGTCTAGTGATATGTGCATTTCTTGCCTGACATATGTATTATAACGTCACTTGTGTACGTACCAAAGATATATCAACACTGTAGAAATGTCCTAAGCCATTACTAAACATTCTTGCATTCCAAAACTATTCTTTCGCTCCTAAGGCATTCTTCAATTCATAAACCAGTCTAGCATTCCTTAACCAGTCTAAGCATTCCTAAGTCGGTCTAGCATTCCCTAAGCTATTCTTCCATTTCTAGACCAGTCTAGAATTATCTAGACCAGTCCCTAAACCAGTCTACCATTTACCAGTCCTTAAGCCAGTCTTGCATTCCTTAAACCAATTTAGCATTCCTTAGACCAGTCTAGCATTCCTTAGACCTGTTTTGCAAGTTTTTAACCAGTCTAACATTCTGTTGGCAATTCTTGCACTTCTTAGACCAGTCTAACATTCCTTAATCCTGTCTAGCATTCTTTAAACCAGTCTAGCATTCCTTAAACCAGTGATGTAAGCCATTCTTGCATTCCTAACCATTCTTGTATTCCTAAACCATTCTTGCATTCCTAAACCAATCTAATATTCCTAAACCATTCTTGCATTCCTAAACCATTCTTGTATTCCTAAACCATTCTTGCATTCCTAAACCATTCTTGCATTCCTAAGCCATTCTTGCAGTGTTGAGCCATTCAGAAGGCATGTTGGAGAAAACTATTTAGCATCATTCATCACCAAGGAAATGAATATTTGATCTGGGAGATTTTATCTGTAATCAGTTAGTGATGGCATAGATAAATAGATAGATTTACTGCGTCTCACATGCATGTACCGGAGCTTAACCCTTTACAACATATAAGCAAGCAACTAGTGCTGCTTCTAGGTGGGGAATGAGTTTCAAAATAGAAAGAAGTGTGCTTCTCCCTGAACAGCTTCCTGAGCTTCCTGGCTTCTCCCTGAGCTTCCTGACTTCTCCCTGAGCTTCCTGACTTCTTCCCGATTTCTCCCTGAGCTTCCCGATTTCTCCCTGAGCCTTCCCAACTTCTCCCTGAGCTTCTTGACTTATCCCTGAGCTTCCTGACTTCTCCCCGAGCTTCCTAACTTCTCCCTTAGCAGTATCTCTTCTCCCTGAGCTGCCAACCTTCTCCCTGAGCTGCATCACTTCTCCCTGAGCTTCCTGACTTCTCCCTGAGCTTCCTGACTTCCCTGAGCTTCTTGACTTCTCCCTGTGCTTCCTGACTTCTCCCTGAGCTTCCTGACTTCTCCCTGAGCTTCCTGACTTCTCCCTGAGCTTCCTGACTTCTCCCTGTGCTCCCTGGTGAGCTTCATGACTTCTCCCTGAGCTTACTGACTTCTCCCTGAGCAGTATCATTTCTCCCTTAGCAGTATCTCTTCTCCCTGAGCTGCCTTCCTTCTCCCTAAGCTGCCTCACTTCTCCCTGAGCAGTATCACTTCTCCCTGAGCATTATCACTTCTCCCTGAGCTGGCCCACTTCTCCCTTAGCAGTATCTCTTCTCCCTGAGCTTCCTCTTCTCCCTGAGCTGGCCCACTTCTTCCTTAGCAGTATCTCTTCTCCATGAGCTGGCCCACTTCTCCCTGAGCAGTATCACTTCTCTCTGAGCTGCCTCATTTCTCCCTTAGTATATCTTCTCCCTGAGCTGCTCACTTCTCTCTATTTTCATCTGATGTAGAAGTTGTTTCAAATAAACCAACTTGACAATTGACTGTGCCATGAAACGTACTGCAATTTTCTCTAGCATTTGAAATATCCTCATTTAAAGGGAGGTAAATGAGAATTTGGACACATCTGTATAGGATTGAGTTATTTCCCATTATTGACATATATTTAATGTGTTTATTATTTGCTCCATTTCAGAGACGAGAAACAGTATTCCAGATGGTAAGCTCTCTTTTTATTATATTACATTGCGCTTGATGTGGGTTTTTGTGTGCGTGTTTTTACGTTTATTTATTGCTGCTACCTGTTGCCCATATGAGCTACGCCTCCGGAAGAGATGATTTTTCTTTTGAAGCCCACTGACTTCGTTTCTAAATTCATTTCCATTTTTTGTGTGTGCAACAGTTAGGCAATAAGAATGTGTGTGTTTTATGTTTATTTATCGTCGCTACCGGTTGCCCATATAAGCGACCCCTCCTGAAGAGATTAGTCATTTTAGATTTTGGAGGAAAGTGCATGATACAGACAGAGACCCATTCCAGAGTCTCCTGGTTCTTTTACGTGCACGGTGTAAAGCACCGACACGAGACCTCGGTTTAATGTCCCATCTGAAAGACTTAATTTTATTAGGGTTAGACGGGGGATCGAACCTGCGATCCCTGGATTACCATGCCAAGGTGTTACCACTGGACTACAGATCTGTCTGTAAAAAATAAGAAGAACATATTTACACATATATATATAAGTACATCATAGGATTGTACTTAGTAAAGGTTTTATCTATTTTATGCAATCATATACATTGGATACTTTATTTTCCAAAACGTTGATGTTACTAGTAGTTTTGTAACCATTGCGGATGTAAATTTTAAGTAGGTAACCATTTCGGATGTAAATTTTAAGTAGGTAACCATTTCGGATGTAAATTTTAAGTAGGTAACCATTGCGGATGTAAATTTTAAGTAGGTAACCATTGCGGATATAATTTTAAGTAGATAACCATTGCGGATGTAAATTTTAAGTAGGTAACCATTGCGGATATAATTTTAAGTAGATAACCATTGCGGATGTAAATTTTAAGTAGGTAACCATTGCGGATATAATTTTAAGTAGATAACCATTGCGGGTGTAAATTTTAAGTAGGTAACCATTGCGGATATAATTTTAAGTAGATAACCATTGCGGATGTAAATTTTAAATAGGTAACCATTGCGGGTGTAAATTTAAAGTAGGTACCATTTTTGGCTTTCCACTCAAAGGGACATAACTTATTTTTGGCTTTTCACTCAAAAAGGGACACAACTTGGTTTGTCTTATAGGCCTCCAGTAAAGGGACACAACTTGGTTTCTCTTATAGGACTCCATTAAAGGGACACAATTTGGTTTGTCTTACAGGCCTCTAGTAAAGGGACACAACTTGGTTTGTCTTATAGGCCTCCAGTAAAGGGACACAACTTGGTTTCTCTTATAGGCCTCCAGTAAAGGGACACAATTTGGTTTGTCTTACAGGCCTCTAGTAAAGGGACACAACTTGGTTTGTCTTATAGGCCTCCAGTAAAGGGACACAACTTGGTTTCTCTTATAGGACTCCATTAAAGGGACACAATTTGGTTTGTCTTACAGGCCTCTAGTAAAGGGACACAACTTGGTTTGTCTTATAGGCCTCCAGTAAAGGGACACAACTTGGTTTCTCTTATAGGCCTCCAGTAAAGGGACACAACTTGGTTTGTCTTATAGGACTCCATTAAAGGGACATAACTTGGTTTGTCTTATAGGCCTCCAGTAAAGGGACACAACTTGGTTTGTCTTATAGGCCTCCAGTAAAGGGACACAACTTGGTTTGTCTTAGCACTACATGAAACAGAAAGGAGAAACCTCAGGTTGTCTCCTAGCATTCTGTGAAAATGACGAAAATTAGAATTTCTAACTGCAATACTCCATCAGCCTTTCCTGTGTAGTTATAGTTAATGTGTCGTGTCTCGTATGGGAATGTAAGTGAAGAGATTGCTGCCCTGTTTTTAGATCTGATCTCGTGTTTTGCATGCTCAATTACTCAAATTCTGTCCTGGCAAGTAATAAAATCGCAATTAGGTTTCATGTAATTTTATATTTAGAAAACACTCAAACATCCAATAGAAACAAAATGTCGACCAGCTTCTGTTGTTTTGTTTTCGGGGGATTTGAAGTCGCTCGAACAAGTTAGGTCATATGTTGATGGGCAGAGGAAGAACCAATCTGCTTCTGTCCCGGGTAGAACCAGAGACCTGCAAGCTGGCTGGATGGCTTCCTAATAAGAAACATTTGGTGCCCCAGTAAGATTCAATTCAGTTGTGAAGGCCTAAACAATTTGATGTCAACGACCTTAACCACTCGGCCACGGAGGCCACCTGCAGATTAATCCTGCATATTCATGTATATGTACTGCAAAACCAATGTTCGAGAATAGTTCCAAGACAGTGGAAGTCGTGATAGCGCAGTGGATGCGCGTTCGCTTCAGGTGCGAAAGGTCCGGAGTTCGAGCCCCACTGGAGCCGTTACAATTGTGCCCTTAGGCAAGAAAGGAATTTAAATTCCACATTGCCTCTTCTCTCTCCCTCGTGGCGATGGATTCCATCAGGAATGAGGTCTCGAGAGTGATTTATATAAGTTGAAATCGAGCTAAAATAAAATTTGTATAAACTAAGGTCCGAACACTGCCAGAGCATTTTGTGAGTGGAGCTTCCCCGGTCTAATGAATACGATGTCATACCTGTAATCAAGGGGTTGTGAGTTTCAGCCCCCCCTATCCTGCCATAATCACAGCCCTGGTAGTATTAAGCACTAATCTATCTGCAGTACCTCATCTATCCTTCATGGCAATACAGTCACACCTGTCTCAGCAACCAGCCAAGGGATCAATCACAGAAAGTGGCTGCTTTGCACAGGTGGCTGCTTAATAGGTCAAACAAAATAACATATGGGGAATCTGGAAACTAGCTGCTTAATACAGGTTGGCTGCTTACTACAGGTTGGCTGCTTACTACAGGTTGGCTGCTTAATACAGGTTGGCTGCTTAATACAGGTTGGCTGCTTAATACAGGTTGGCTGCTTAATACAGGTTGGCTGCTTAATACAGGTTGGCTGCTTAATACAGGTTGGCTGCTTAATACGTTGGCTGCTTAATATAGGTTGGCTGCTTACTACAGGTGACCATTAACCCATTTCATTCTGGATACATTTAACGGTTTTTGCAAACAACATAGATCCAGATCAGCCGCAGTGTGACGCTGCGTGCTGATCAGGATCTATGTTGTTTGCTACATAGCCAAGTGTCTTAGCAAGATCATCTGAATAGCAAACAGCATAGAGCCTGATCAGACGGAACGTTCCGTGGCGGTTGATCTGGCTCTATGTTCTTTGCAAATACTGTTTGAACGGTATCCAGAATGAAATGGGTTAACACAGATTTGACTGATTCAATCCACAAACAGCAACAACAGCAGCACCAAACAATCAGATTAAACAGCAGCCACAAATCTAGATCAGAAATCAGACCATATTATTTTCCGGACCAGATTTCGCTAAATTGGCATTTATATAAAGTTTTCATCTGTTCTATTGATGGTTTCATTTATTACTTTGCTTTCCTCTTGTCTGTACAAACAATTCCGTCTGCAATCAATGGAAGGCTGATTGTTGTTCCAATACTGTCAAGTACATGGCTATGGCTGGCTTTGATGATCTTAACGGTTGGGTTGCTCTCCTTGTTCACTCTCTCCACCCCCCACCCCAGTCCCCCCCCCACATTCACCTCCTCCCTCACCTTCGTCTAGATATTAAACATACATGTACAGTCAAGTCCATGTTATTGACCCCTATTGCTGAATGTTCCTTGTAAAAATGCAGTATACCGAATTCTAAATTAAATGCCAAACCCTTTATCAGAATCTCTCAAATAACACAAGTGAAGGCCTTACTGTAATTAGATTTTGCCTAGATGGGCAATCCTCTTTGAAATAAAGTCTATTAATTTTTGCTTTACAATGAAATATAGAAATTTATCAGTGAAAACATCCGCTTTGAATGTTCCGACATGATTTGTTCAAACTTCAAGCAGTGGAATAACACATATTTTTTCGCACTGCTTTGCATGAATGGTACCTGGCCGCTACATGCTGAAATGTTGTCAACGCGACGGTTTTCGGACTCAAGCTATCGGGTCATGTCAGAGCTGTCTGATTAGTGCAGTGGTTAGCGTGCTCGCTTCTCACCAATGCAACCCGGGTTCGATCCTCAGAACTGGGAAGTATGTGAAATGGTACGGTGATCGCCAGATCGGACAGGTGGACTTTCTCCGGGTACTCCGGTTTCTTCCCACACGAATGACCACATATACGCTTTCATCCGCGCCAAGGAGAGCAATCGTTGTAAAATAAAGTTTTAAAAAAAAGTCATGTCATTTATGAAGCCTGTTATGACAACGTATATGATCGTCTAAGCGCGACATTCTAGCACTATTTGTCTAAACGCGACATTCTAGCACTATTCGTCTAAACGCGACATTCTAGCACTATTCATCTAAACGCGACATTCTAGCACTATTCGTCTAAATGCGACATTCTAGCACTATTCGTCTAAACGCGACATTCTAGCACTATTCGTCTAAACGCGACATTCTAGCAGTATTAGTCTAAACGCGACATTCTGGCACTATTCGTCTAAATGCGACATTCTAGCACTATTCGTCTAAACACGACATTCTAGCACTATTCGTCTAAACACGACGTTCTAGCACTATTCGTCTAAACGCGACATTCTAGCACTATTCGTCTAAATGCGACATTCTAGCACTATTCGTCTAAACGCGACATTCTAGCACTATTCGTCTAAACACGACATTCTAGCACTATTCGTCTAAACGCGACATTCTAGCACTATTCGTCTAAACGCGACATTCTAGCACTATTCGTCTAAACGCGACATTCTAGCACTATTCGTCTAAACGCGACATTCTAGCACTATTCGTCTAAACACGACGTTCTAGCACTATTCGTCTAAACGCGACATTCTAGCACTATTTAGCTCACGGTTGCATCGTTTTCTAACATATAAACACTTTTCAGCCTAAAATAAAAAGAATATTAAATTTGTTTAAGTGAATGATGTTTAATATTATTAAGTAAAATGTTGATGACGGGCATCGCGTGATCAGAGAAACGAGGTTCATTATAGCTTTCAAACTTGTTGAAGACTTCTAGTGTAATGAGGTTTTCACGTGTTTTTAACTTTTCTCACACTAGGGATGAAAATAACCGTCAATTATGTCATTCAATTTCATTAGAATTGTGTCGTAAAATCAGAATTCTAATGAAATTGCATGATATATTTCCAGTTTGTTTCAGTTACAAATAAGAAAAACACATTAATGAATTGGCGTCTGCTGCAATTAGTCGAACTGACTATGGCCTTCAATTTACCCAGCATGCAAAGATTTAACTGACCTTGACAAAAAGCCTTCTACAAAACTGTACTGTACATTCCTGGCAATAAGTCGATCTAGGCCATAAGTCGAGGGTAACATTTTGGCTTGATGTAAGCTGGATCCTTCCATAAGTCGAGTGTAACATTTTGGCTTGATGTAAGCTGGATCCTTCCATAAGTCGAGGGTAACATTTTGGCTTGATGTAAGCTGGATCCTTCCATAAGTCGAGTGTAACATTTTGGCTTGATGTAAGCTGGATCCTTCCATAAGTCGAGGGTACTTTCTGTGGATCCTTCCATAAGTCGAGGGTACTTTGTACATCCTTCCATAAGTTGAGGGTACTTTGTACATCCTTCCATAAGTTGAGGGTACTTTGTACATCCTTCCATAAGTTGAGGGTACTTTCTATGCATCCTTCCATAAGTCGAGGGTACTTTGTACATCCTTCCATAAGTCAAGGATACTTTGTACATCCTTCCATAAGTCAAGGATACTTTGTACATCCTTCCATAAGTCGAGGGTACTTTGTACATCCTTCCATAAGTTGAGGGTACTTTGTACATCCTTCCATAAGTTGAGGGTACTTTCTGTGCATCCTTCCATAATTTGAGGGTACTTTCTGTGCATCCTTCCATAAGTTGAGGGTACTTTCTGTGCATCCTTCCATAAGTTGAGGGTACTTTGTACATCCTTCCATAAGTCGAGGATACTTTGTACATCCTTCCATAAGTCAAGGATACTTTGTACATCCTTCCATAAGTCGAGGGTACTTTGTACATCCTTCCATAAGTCGAGGGTACTTTGTACATCCTTCCATAAGTCGAAGGTACCTTGTACATCCTTCCATAAGTTGAGCATACTTTGTACATCCTTCCATAAGTCGAGGGTACTTTGTACATCCTTCCATAAGTCGAGGGTACTTTGCACATCCTTCCATAAGTTGAGGGTAATTTCTGTGCATCCTTCCATAATTTGAGGGTACTTTCTGTGCATCCTTCCATAAGTTGAGGGTACTTTGTACATCCTTCCATAAGTCGAGGGTACTTTGTACATCCTTCCATAAGTCGAGGATACTTTGTACATCCTTCCATAAGTCAAGGATACTTTGTACATCCTTCCATAAGTCGAGGGTACTTTGTACATCCTTCCATAAGTCGAGGGTACTTTGTACATCCTTCCATAAGTCAAAGGTACCTTGTACATCCTTCCATAAGTCGAGGGTACTTTGTACATCCTTCCATAAGTCGAGGGTACTTTGTACATCCTTCCATAAGTCGAGGGTACTGTGTACATCCTTCCATAAGTCGAGGGTACTTTGTACATCCTTCCATGTCGAGGATACTTTGTACATCCTTCCATAAGTCGAGGATACTTTGTACATCCTTCCATAAGTCGAGGGTACTGTGTACATCCTTCCATAAGTCGAGGGTACTGTGTACATCCTTCCATAAGTTGAGGGTACTTTGTACATCCTTCCATAAGTCGAGGGTACTGTGTACATCCTTCCATGTCGAGGATACTTTGGAAGGAGAACAATAGATCTATTGTCTAGTGGTCTAGGGTTAGCTCTTATGTGGCTATAAAATAATAATGATGTGGCTAATAGAACAAAAGGGAGAAGAATGGGATAGCCACTTATGTACCCTCTCGTGAGTATGTCCGTCCGTCTCAATATTTCCAGTCCAGGCGTGGCTAATAGAACAAAAGGGAGAAGAATGGGAAAGCCACTTATGTACCCTCTCGTGAGTCCGTCCGTCTCAATATTTCCTGTCCGGGCTGTAATATCTTCGGCTACGGCGGCCCCAGGGCGTTCATCACCTACTATGATATTTCTTTTCGGCTTGTTTCTCTGCCATAATTCAACATATTGCTTTCATCACATTAACCCATTCAACCCCAAGTAACTGACATGGACTGGTCCATGATATTTTTAGACCAATAAATTAATAAGAAAATTACATGTGGACCAGTTCATTTATCAAAATGGGTAATTTTTGTCTAAAAATAGTAATATTACTGGCAAAATGTACCGATCCTGATGAGACGGCTCGTCACGAGCCGGCTCAGCACGAGCCGGCTCATCTGGATCTACACTTTTTGTAAGCCTATTTAGAGGCCTGTGGTGTTGAAAGGGTTAATAAACGAGAAAATGGTCGACTTATTGCCGGGAATATATGGTAGGTTTGGTGTGGGTTTACCTGTCATTTTGTGAACTTTTATGGACATGTTTTGCAAAAGTCAACAGCAGGTTTGACAACTTATCTAAGTGTTTGGTTGCATCTTCTTGACTGTGAAAGATTGAGAAATTTACATAACAATGTTCAGATCGTTTTTGTTCATTATCTACATCGATGTCTTGGAAACGTCATGACAACCTGTTACGTTGTGATAACCTGATACGTTGTGACAAACCTGATATGTTATTTTTGTAAAGCTTAATATAGGGTAGTAGCTATTAATGATTAATATACCGCTTAATATGGGGTTGCCATAGAAATATACTTTAAATTCAAATATACTTTAATAGAAATTTGTTTTGAACAATGCCGACCAGATCTGTTTTGGATTATCCGCTGATTTTAGTGCTATGGGAAAATTTACTATGGATTTTCTACTTTCCGTTTCTATTTTGGCACTATATTGTTGTTGAAAAAGGTAAGACATTTCTGCAAGTCATTGTTGTTTACTTCATTGTTGTGAAAGATTCAGGGAGAAGGGAGAGCAGGATATCACCGCCCCCCCCCTCACGAAAATATTTAATGGGGAGAAAGACATTTCTGCAAGTGTTATTGTTTACTTCATTGTTGTGACAAGATTCAGGGAGAAGGGAGAGCAAGATGTCACCGCTCCCCCCCCTCACGAAAATTTATGATGGGGAGAAAGATGGGTGTGCCTTTCCTAACATCACGTTTCTAGATGCAATATTCAGTATATATACTAATGTTTCCATTTTAACCCATTCAACCCCAAGAAACTGACATGGACTGGTGCAGGATATTTTTAGACCATTAAATTAATAAGAACATTTCCTTTGGACCAGTTCATTTATCAAAATGGGTAATTATGTCTAAAAATAGTAATATTACTGGCAAAAAGTGCAGATCCTGATGAGACGGCTCGTCACGAGCCGGCTCATCTGGATCTACACTTTTTGTAAGCCTATTTAGAGGTCTGTGGTGTTGAAAGGGTCCAAAGGTAATTTTCTTATTAATGTATTGGTCTGAAAATATCACGCACCAGTCCATGTCAGTTACTTGGGGTTGAATGGGTTAAAGTCTGTTAATGCGTTCCTTTTCGGATAAATGGAAAAATAGATCTATGATTCATACACAAAATGTAACCTCGTGAGAGCAGGAGCTCATGCCCACCCCCCACCCACCCTCACGGACATTGGTGATGGGGGAGAAAAGGGCGTGCCCTTCCTAAAATCAAGTTTTTAGATGCATTGCAATATTCAGTATATATACATACATATGTTTCCCGTAAAATTAAGTATCTTAACCTGCTAATCACGACAGTAAAGTCGCTTTTGCAAACAGTATAGAGCCAGATCAGCCGGCACAGAATGTTCCGTCTGATCAGGCTCTATGCTGTTTGCTATTCGGATAGTGGAGCTAAAACACTTAATTTGAATAGCAAACAACATAGATCCTGATCAGAGGTGGCGTTAAGCTGCAGCTGATCTGGATCTTATGTTGTTTGCACATTCTGTTTAATTTATGCAGCAGGTTACGGGTTAATGCGTTCCTTTTCGTTAAATGGAAAAATAGATCTATGATTTATACGCAAATGTATCGTCGTGTCACCTATAGTAAATGTCTATTTATAAAGTCATTGATGATTTTGTAAACAAATACATGACTATAATTATTATTTCTCTTTAGCCCTATGTTGTCGCTGATTCTGTAACTTTAGACATAAGACAAGTCAGTAGTCTATGTACCATCCATACTTGCATATAACACGACTGTTTTACCACCAGATTCTGTAACTTTAGACATAAGACAAGTCAGTAGTCTATGTACCATCCATACTTGCATATAACACGACTGTTTTACCACCAGATTCTGTAACTTTAAACATAAGACAAGTCAGTAGTCTAAATACCGTCCATATTTGCATATAACACGACTGTTTTACCACCAGATTCTGTAACTTTAAACATAAGACAAGTCAGTAGTCTAAATACCGTCCATATTTGCATATAACACGACTGTTTTACCACCAGATTCTGTAACTTTAAACATAAGACAAGTCAGTAGTCTAAATACCGTCCATATTTGCATATAACACGACTGTTTTACCACCAGATTCTGTAACTTTAAACATAAGACAAGTCAGTAGTCTAAATACCGTCCATATTTGCATATAACACGACTTATTTACCACCAAATTATGGCCTCAAAGTGGCTTCCCGTCTTATAAGTGAGTGCTAAAAAAATAGGTTTTTGTTAAATGTGTAATAACCCATTAAACACCAGGTAACTGACATCGACTGGTCGATGATATTTTTAGACCAATAAATTAATAAGAAAATTACATTTGGACCAGTTCAATTATCTAAATGTGTAATTTTGTCTAAAAATAGTAATATTACTTGCAAAAAGTGCAGATCCTGATGAGACGGCTTATCACAAGCCGGCTCATCGGGATCTACACTTTTGTATGCCTATTTAGAGGTGTGTAGTGTTAAAAGGGTTAAATGGTTTCCATACGCTACCTGACACTGAAAATGTCTTCAAATTGTTGCAATTGTGTCTGGTGTCCATTTTATCAACCTCACCTATATACCAGTGCCTGTCAAAACTCAAAATGTCGGGACCAAAGTAGAGGGTGCCATCTTATCCAAGATTGCCTTATAGGTGAATAATGGGACTTTAATGAAGTAGGGGGGGTCATCTTGTATGCGAGATTGCCTTATAGGCGAGTATTGGGACTTTAATGCAGATGGGGAGGGGGTCATCTTGTATGCGAGATCGCATTATAGGCGAGTATTGGGACTTTAATGAAGATTCAGTGTAGCATTAATCACCAAGCCTGAAGCTGAAAAATCTAGACATAGGTTACAGTTAACACAGACGGATCTGTAGTCCAGTGGTAACACGTAGGACTGGTAATCCAGGGATCGCACAGGTTCGATCCCCCGTCTGACCGTAATAAAATTAACAGTCTTTCTTGGACTTTAAACCGAGGTCTAGTGTCGGTACCTTACACTGTGCAAGCAAAAGAACCAGATGAGACTCTCTGATAATGTGTTTTAAACCAAGGTCTAGTGTCGGTACTTTACATGGTGCAAGCAAAAGAAATGTGTCTCTGTCTGTATCATTGCACTATCCTCCAAAAATCTAAAATGACTAATCTCTTCAAGTAGCGAGGATAAATAAACGTAAGACACCCACATATCTTGTTAATTGAATCTCACCTGTCTTATGATTAGGTAATTAAAATAACTGGCATCTTCAAACCTTGCAATATCATTGTGATTAATAACATTGCCCAGGGCATTTAATTATAGAGCTCCCAGTGTCTAATGGATGCTCAATTCTATACCTTCTACAGTCAAACCTGTGTTAATGGTCACCTCCATTAAGCAGCCAACCTGTATTAAGCAGCCAGTTTCCAGATTCCCATTTGCAGTTTTATTATATATTTGACCTCTATTAAGCAGCTGCCTGTGTTAAGCAGCCACTGTCTCTGACTCCCTTGGCTGGCTGCTTAAGACAGGTTTGACTGTATACATATTTATTTTAGCTCGATTATGAAACAGGTTTTTACAACATTCGTATTTAACCCATTCAACACCAAGTAACTGACATGGACTGGTGCATGATATTTTCAGACCAATAAATTAATAAGAAAATTACATTTGGACCAGTTCATTTATCAAAATAGGATATTTTTGTCTAAAAATAGTAATATTACTGGCAAAAAGTGCAGATCCTGATGAGACGGCTCATTATGACCCGGCTCATCTGGATCTACACTTTTTATAAGCCTATTAAGAGGTCTGTGGTATTGCCAGCTCAAGCCTGTATTTCTATGCGCACACTAGTGAAAGCTTGGAACTAGTTCCCTGAAAACAATTTTAATACCTATAATACGAATGAATACATAGCAGTATTTCTTATCACATAAATTCCCATTCGTCTAGAAAACCAGAGAGATGCAACCCCCACCCCCGTGCTAGGCTGACCGTCATAAAAACGTGCACCGACCCCCCCCCCCCAACTGATGGGCTGACCGTCATAAAAACGTGCACCGACCCCCCCTCAAACTGATGGGCTGACCGTCAGAAAAACGTACACTGGCCCCCCCCAACTGATGGGCTGACCGTCAGAAAAACGTGCACTGACCCTCCCCCCCCAACTGATGGGCTGACCGTCAGAAAAACGTGCACTGACCCCCCCCCCCCCCAACTGATGGGCTGCCCATCAGGAAAACGTGCATTGACCCCCCCCCCACACCCAACTGATGGGCTGACCATCAGGAAAACGTGCATTGACCCCCCCCCACCCAACTGATGGGCTGACCGTCAGGAAAACGTGCATTGACCAATTTCTCCCAATATTGAATCACTTCCTCCTGGACCAACCAAACCTCTATATATCCACACAGTTTCATCAAATTCAAACAGACAGACAGACATACATGCACACAGACAGACATACACACAGACAGACACAAGACAGACATACACACAGACAGACATGCACACACATACATACATACACACAGACAGACAGACAGACAGACAGACAGACAGACAGGACAGGACAGACAGACAGACAGACAGACAGACAGACAGACAGACAGACAGACAGACAGACAGAGACATACATACACACATACAGACAGACATACACACAGACAGACACAGACAGACAGACAGACAGACAGACAGACAGACAGACAGACAGACAGACAGACAGACAGACAGACAGACAGACACACAGACATACACACAGACATACACACAGACATACACACAGACATACACACAGACATACACACAGACATACATACACACAGACATACATACACACAGACATACATACACACAGACAGACATACACACAGACAGACATACACACAGACAGACAAGACAGACATACACACAGACAGATATACACACAGACATACATACACAATACAGACATACACAAGACAGACATACACACACACAGACAGACATACACACAGACAGACAAGACAGACATACACACAGACAGACACACACACATACATACACAAGACAGACATACACACAGACAGACAAGACAGATATACACACAGACAGACATACACAAGACAGACATACACACATACAGACAATACAGACATACACACAGACAGACACACAGACAGACACACACAAGACAGACATACACAATACAGACATACACAAGACAGACATACCTAACTGCAGACGTTTAAATTCCATCATGAAGTTACATGCAGTTACATAGCAACTGCAGACGTTTAAATGCCATCATGAAGTTACATGCAGTTACATAGCAACTGCAGACGTTTAAATGCCATCATGAAGTTACATGCAGTTACCTAGCAACTGCAGATGTTAAAATTCCATCATGAAGTTACATGCAGTTACCTAGCAACTACAGACGTTTAAATGCCATCATGAAGTTACATGCAGTTACATAGCAACTGCAGACGTTTAAATGCCATCATGAAGTTACATGCAGTTACCTAGCAACTGCAGACGTTAAAATTCCATCATGAAGTTACATGCAGTTACATAGCAACTGCAGACGTTTAAATTCCATCATGAAGTTACATGCAGTTACATAGCAACTGCAGACATTAATATTCCATCATGAAGTTACATGCAGTTACATAGCAACTGCAGACGTTTAAATGCCATCATGAAGTTACATGCAGTTACCTAGCAACTGCAGACGTTAAAATTCCATCATGAAGTTACATGCAGTTACATAGCAACTGCAGACGTTTAAATTCCATCATGAAGTTACATGCAGTTACATAGCAACTGCAGACATTAATATTCCATCATGAAGTTACATGCAGTTACATAGCAACTGCAGACGTTTAAATGCCATCATGAAGTTACATGCAGTTACATAGCAACTGCAGACGTTTAAATGCCATCATGAAGTTACATGCAGTTACATAGCAACTGCAGACGTTATAATTCCATCATGCAGTTACATAGCAACTGCAGACGTTAAAATTCCATCATGCAGTTACATAGCAACTGCAGACGTTAAAATTCCATCATGCAGTTACATAGCAACTGCAGACGTTAAAATTCCATCATGCAGTTACATAGCAACTGCAGACGTTTAAATTCCATCATGAAGTTACATGCAGTTACATAGCAACTGCACACTTTAAAATTCCATCATGCAGTTACATAGCAACTGCAGACGTTTAAATTCCATCATGAAGTTACATAACAACTGCAGACGTTAAAATTCCATCATGAAGTTACATGCAGTTACCTAGCAACTGCAGATGTTTAAATTCCATCATGAAGTTACATGCAGTTACATAGCAACTGCAGGAACATAGCTTCAAAATGAATTATGTCAATTACAATGAATGATAAGTTAGATGTAACTCTGTAGAGCAGACGTATGTTATGACTAATTAGTTAATTAATGGCACATGCTTCTCTCAACCTCATACACAAGGAATGCATGGCTCATTCCTGGTTCATGCCACTAGAATGTATAAAAATAACAAGAGGTTATGGGTCATTATTGACCAGACTATTCCCAGCAACTGTGTAAGATAAGATAAGATAAATGTTTTCTTATATGCTTTCCAGATCAGACACTGCTGTTGAAGGCCACCATTATAACACACAGTGCCATTACATTTTTCCCAAAAATAGTTTGGCACAAAAGACAGTAGTTTTCAGCAGACTGGCTTTTGAGCCACAAGAAAATGTCAAATTTCAATAGGGTTGACCAATTGCGTTTTTTTAAATTTCCCACTCGCCCAAAAATATTCCAAAATGCAGCTCATGCAGTATTGTCATTTTCACTATTGCTGACAATACCTACTCAGCCAATCAGTTCATGTATCAATAACTCTTAAGGGCTACACCGTTTCAACCAATCCATGACCACTATATCAATAACACTGTCTGATCTCCAATGTCTGTAGTCCAGTGGTAACACGCTGGACTTGTAATCCAGGGATCCCCCAGCTGACCCTAATAAAGTTAACAGTCTTAACTGGTAGCGACGATAAATAAACGTAAAACACCACCACTCCAATGAATGAGTTTTCTCAAATGCATTTATCTTTCACTACGTTGTTTTCAGATGCATTTATCTTTAACTACGTTGTTCTAAGATGCTTTTATCTTTCACTATGTTGTTCTCGGATGTTTTTATCTTTCACTACGTTGTTCTTAGATGCTTTTATCTTTCACTACGTTGTTCTCAGATGTATCTATCTTTCACTACGTTGTTTTCAGATGCTTTTATCTTTCACTACGTTGTTCTCAGATGCTTTTATCTTTCACTATGTTGTTCTCAGATGTTTTTATCTTTCACTACATTGTTTTCAGATCCTTTTATCTTTAAACTACGTTGTTCTCAGATGTTTTATCTTTAACTACGTTGTTCTCAGATGTTTTTATCTTTCACTACATTGTTCTCAGATGCTTTTATCTTTAACTACGTTGTTCTCAGATGTTTTTATCTTTAACTATGTTGTTCTTGGATGATTTTATCTTTCACTACATTGTTCTAAGATGCTTTTATCTTTCACTACGTTGTCCTCAGATGCTTTTATCTTTCACTACGTTGAAACTGTGGAAGATGACATTTCCTTTTGCACTGCTTAATTTGTGTTCCGTATTCCTCAGGTGTTGCACATACATTTGTATTTTAGCTATTTTCTGAAATCATGAACAGTTACAGTCCAACCTGTGTTAGTGGTCACCTCTATTAAGCAACCACCCTGTATTAAGCAGCCAGTTTCCAGCTTCCCAATGTGTTGTTTTATTATACATTTGACCTCTATTAAGCAGCCACCTGTGTTAAGCAGCCACTTTCTGTGATTCCCTTGGCTGGCTGCTTAAGACAGGTTTGACTGTATTATAAAATAGTATGTTCTAATGAATTTGTTCTGTCTGTCGTATTCAATTTTGACAACAGAATGAAAATTATACCGGAAAATATTTTTTGTTGCTAACGTTCACAATAGCATCAGTGGTTGTGTATCTTAGTGCAGTGAAATGAGGTTTCTTAGTGCAGTGAAATGAGGCTCCCGGTAGGGGCAGTAAAAATGAATAAAAATGGATAAAAAATATATTAGCAAAAAATCATTGGAAAAGAAGATATGTGTTTAATAGTGTAGGATTTATTTCATCTCGTGATCACCGAAATAATGTTTATATTTTTCCAGGAGTGGAGTTAATGCAAATTTTGGCAATCACTCTATCAATTCCAATCTCTCACTAATAGACACAAACATGCTCTATATCTCCAGTGTGTAAGATGTCCACAAAGCCATTGAAAGGTTGTGTTTAATATATGAACACATTTTAAAGTTACAATGTTGTGAGATAATCACATACAGTCAGTCATGTTAATCTTATTGAAAATTGCCTGATACAAACATGTTCATTGCTCTGATTTACGAGTTTACCAGATTGACGCGGAGGTACGACCCTTGTCTATTCGTGTTTATAAAGGTCTACTGCCCGTTGTATCTTTAATCATGGATTTGCATGTCTTATTAAAAATCGATATCTCAAAACATTTTTTTACAAAATCTGTTTTGATATGGCTGCGAATTGTAAAGTGGGAATACTGAATAAAAATTAATAAACGGAGGTAATTATTTAAATATGACTAACATTTGTATTGGCAAAGCTTGTATTTGCAAAGCAAAGCGTTAAAAGTATTTGTGATTTTGTTTCTTCAAGTTAGAAATAGAAAGATAATTCATAGGCAAATGTTTAGTAAATCTACATTTACGTTACAATGTTATTATTTTGTAAATATATATCAGACTATGCGAAAACCATTAGACGGATCTGTAGTCAAGTGGTAACAAGCTGGACTGGTAATCCAGGGATCACAGGTTCGATCCCCCGTCTGACCCTAATAAAATTAACAGTCTTTCAGATGGGATATTAAAGCGAGTTCTGGTGTCGGTGCTGGAATGGGTCTCTGTCTGTATCATTGCACTATCGTCCAACAATCTAAAATGACTAATCTCTTCAGGAGGTGTCGCTCATATGGGCAACCGTTAGCGACGGTAAATAAACGTAAAACACACACCTTTGGAAACCACTGATGTTGTCAGTCCGAACAAAAATCTGTCAGTCCGATAGAATGATCAAATTGACTAAAATTGTGGCTTTATTATTTTATATATAATTAACCCTGTCCTTCATAGAAGCACGTCTTGACGCCATTATCAATACGACATACTTTGACAATGTAGTAGCCAAACCAATGTTCATAATGCAGGCCAGAATGTCATGAAGTCCCAGTAATATCTATGGAGGTGGGATAGATATGGCGACTACTTATCCACTGCATGATAGCTAAATGGCTGTCGTTTGTATGGAGATATAATAGTATATTAACTTAAATCTCTATGTAGTCCCAGTAATATCTATGGAGGTGGGATAGATATGGCGACTACTTATCCACTGCATGATAGCTAAATGGCTGTCGTTTGTATGGAGATATAATAGTATATTAACCTAAATTTCTATGAAGGAAAGTGTTAAATGGCTGTTGTTTGTATGGAGATATAATAGTATATTAACCTAAATCTCTATGAAGGAAAGGGTTAAATGGCTGTTGTTTGTATGGAGATATAATAGTATATTAACCTAAATCTCTATGAAGGAAAGGGTTAAATGGCTGTTGTTTGTATGGAGATATAATAGTATATTAACCTAAATCTCTATGAAGGAAAGTGTTATATGGCTGTTGTTTGTATGGAGATATAATAGTATATTAACCTAAATCTTTATGAAGGAAAGTGTTATATGGCTGTTGTTTGTATGGAGATATAATAGTATATTAACCTAAATCTTTATGAAGGAAAGTGTTAAATGGCTGTTTGTATGGAGATATAATAGTATATTAACCTAAATCTCTATGAGGGAAAGGGTTAAATGGCTGTTGTTTGTATGGAGATATAATAGTATATTAACCTAAATCTCTATGAAGGAAAGTGTTATATGGCTGTTGTTTGTATGGAGGTATAATAGTATATTAACCTAAATCTTTATGAAGGAAAGTGTTAAATGGCTGTTGTTTGTATGGAGATATAATAGTATATTAACCTCAATCTCTATGAGGGAAAGGGTTAAATGGCTGTTGTTTGTATGGAGATATAATAGTATATTAACCTAAATCTCTATGAAGGAAAGTGTTAAATGGCTGTTGTTTGTATGGAGATATAATAGTATATTAACCTAAATTTCTATGAGGGAAAGGGTTAAATGGTTGTCGTTTGTATGGAGATATAATAGTATATATCTAAATCTCTATGAAGGAAAGGGGTAAGAGCTACACAGCTAAGCACTTGATATACTACTAGGCCTATATTGACCCTTAAAGTCTGATCAGGCTCTATATTGTTTGCTATTCGGCACATTGTTTTGGAGTTACTTTTGTTTCAATCCTGGCTTTGCACCATGAAAATACTTCAGTTGACTGAACATGTCTGCACAGCTGGTCTAGCAACGAGAATTGAAGCGAAAGGCAAGTGTGAGGAAATACAGTACCGTATAATTACCGTATACCCCGTTTAAACGCCCCCAGGGGCGATGCAATGCGACAAATTATATGCAAAGTATGTCTGGGACTCCTTTAAATGCCCCCCTTTCTTCATACCTCTTGACATCAACACAGACCACTGTGTTTCTAGCAGTACAGACTATGATAGCATCGGACACTGAGGTGAGAATTATTTTGTTTTGCTTCAAAATGGGGGGGGTATTAGGGATGATGAAATGTGGAAGTGGTGATAGCGCAGTTGTAGCGCGTTCGCTTCATGTGCGAAAGGCCCGAGTTCGAGCCCCGCTGGAGCCGTTATGATTGTGCCCTTGGGCAAGGCATTTAAATTCCACAGTGCCTCTTCTCTCTCCCTTGTGGCGATGGAGAATCCATCAGGAATGATGTCTCGAGAGTGATTAATATAAGTTGTAAGAACTTGTTTCGCAATCGAGCTAAAATAAATTTGTATACATTCAATGATGGAATGAAAACAAAATCATCCTTTTCCTTTTCTTCTGGCAATATTACCAACCGATGGGGCATTCACTTGATTTTGAAAGCCAAAAGTCAATGACCCTAAGGTCAAATCTCGAAGAGTCAAGCTGGATTAATCAAAAGGCAATACTTATGCATGTTGATACTTTTCGGATCTAGTACGGTTCCACGATCTAGTACGGTTCCACCACATTGTAAAGCCGTTAATCTGCAAGCGTCTCCATGGCCTAGTGCTTAAGGCATCTGCCTACGGAGCGGGAGGTCCAAGGTTCGAACCTTGTTGGGGGTTAGTTCTGATATGGCTGGTTGGTGAGCCGCCAGCTAGTTAAATACTGGTTACCGATTGCCTACCAGCATGGCGCCTGGCCTACAAGCATAGGATTCGGGAAGTACTGATGTGCATAAAAATAGGTGTCTCAAAAAATATGAAATGGCTGCGACGCTATAATGAACAAACACTTTACTTTTTACTTTTATAAAGCTGACTTTCAATATCAATGAAACTTTTGAATTTAACACATTTTTATTCATAAATAACATGTATAATTAGTTTCAATTGCGAAATCAACTAAAATTCCGAGTTATTTTCGTGAGTAAAAGGGAATTTGATCGGCTGTTTCGCAAACTGGTACGAATCTAACATTGTCATTCATAATGAACACTTTACTATAAAAAATTGATTTTCATAAAATATATTTAGTTACCAATTGAAATAAGTTATATAGTTTTCTTGGTTACAAAGCAGTTGTTAAAATGACCTTACATGAGACGTTGGTTCATGGTCCCATCTGAATGACTGTTTAATATTATTAGGACTAAAGCACAATATATTCTTCTGCACAGTGTCCACTCTGAATCGTTCATTCATTCTTGTGACTAAATGTAATAAAGGAAGGTAATTCTTTCATTCTTGTGACTAAACGTAATAAAGGAAGGTAATTCTCTCATTCTTGTGACTAAACGTAATAAAGGGAGGTCATTCTTACATTCTTGTGACTAAGCGTAATAAAGGGAGGTAATTTTGTTGAATATTGCTATAACGTTTTATAGTTGTCCCATTCTGCCTATCTGGGTTACCATGTTCTGTGTAGAAAGTATGTCATAAAAGTTAATGTAGTTGTCAACTGTCTTGTTAAGAGAATATAAACGACCCTCCTGTCTGATTGTACATTTTATGGAGCTGAAGTTTTATAGTAAAGGTCCTTATCACATGGCAATAGGCTGATTAAAGTCTTTGGTGTCCGTTTTTTGGCAAATTTATTCAAGTGTTAATGCAAGTAAGCCACCATTTTTAAAGTTATGTCTGTTATTTTGTAAAAGTCCGCCTCTGTGGTCGAGTGGTTACGGTCGCTGGCTTGTATACCACTGTAACCTATCATCACCGATGGTCACGAGTTCGAGCCAAGTCTGTTTATATGAAAAAGTTGGCAGTGTCTTACAGAGGTTTGTGCACCAAGTACTTGTTAACTACTTGAGCTTGCCCAGGAAAGGTGTTGTTAGGTAAACTGTCTACCGGTGATATAGCCCAAAATGGTGCTGATGAAGGCAACAGTAAGGAGACATATTGGGCTTTAAGAACATTTGGTCTTCTATAGAATGTCTGTTTTAGAGGAATGTGTTTTAGTAACAGTCTTGAAAACTATTACCCAGGGATAATTTTAGAGGGTGATGTGGGCGAAATAGTCGCCCTAGGGACCCTGATGTCGCCCTCTGGGGGGGGGCACTTCTCCCTAAAAAACAACAAAAAATTACAATTTTCATACAAAATTGTGTCCAATAAGATACACTGGCCCATTATAAAGCACTCCTTCTATTCAAATGTTGTATTTAATGGTCATACTGTGCATTTTAACCATATTTTGTTGACATTTATTAAATAACACCATTTAAGGACGCGAGCGTGCGCTTTCTCACTTCTCCCAAAACTTCTGACCTAGAATGAACCCTGTTACCACGATTGTGTTCAAGTTTAATGGAAGAAAGAGTGTTAAAGGGACGGATCATCAACAATGTATAGTTTATACAAATTTATTTTAGCTCGATTGCAAAACAAGTTCTTACAACTTATATTAATCACTCTCGAGACCTCATTCCTGATGGAAT
Organism: Archivesica marissinica; assembly: GCA_014843695.1. NCBI lineage: Eukaryota > Metazoa > Mollusca > Bivalvia > Venerida > Vesicomyidae > Archivesica > Archivesica marissinica. The sequence continues at coordinate 63,438,784 of CM026402.1, forward strand.
CCATCGCCACGAGGGAGAGAGAAGAGGTAACGTGGAAATTAAATTCCTTGCCTAAGGGCACAATCATAATGGCTCCAGCGGGGTTCGAACTCCGGACCTTTCGCACCTGGAGCGATCCACTGGGGTATCATGACTTCAACATGTAAAACATTGTATGCTTCAACAGTATGTCAGTGTACATATCTTCCTGATACCACAATCTCGTACAAAGGGCAGATAACAACCCTATGTCACCGGATACAACAGGTGGTCTATGGAATTGAAAGGTTGATACAATAAAACACAGACAGGTGGTCTATGGAATTGAAAGGTTGATACAATAAAACACAGACAGGTGGTCTATGGAATTGAAAGGTTGATACAATAAAACACAGACAGGTGGTCTATGGAATTGAAAGGTTGATACAATAAAACACAGACAGGTGGTCTATGGAATTGAAAGGTTGATACAATAAAACACAGACAGGTGGTCTATGGAATTGAAAGGTTGATACAATAAAACACGGAAATTGATTGTAACAACTGCTATTTTGAATCTATAAAACTATTCACAGTAAAACTGATTTATTGTTGTGTTGCATCAACTATTCACTGTAAAACTGATTATTGTATATTGGGTTCATATGGTGTGATAAGGTGACTGGTGTTGCTGTCAGTAATGAGATCAAGGGGCCATAATGATCAAGCCACTGTTAACAGTCTTTCAGATGGGACGTGAAACCGAGGTCTCGTGTCGGTGCTTTACACCGTGCACGTAAAAGAACCAGAGGAGACTCTGTAATGGGTCTCTGTCTGTATCATTGCACTATCCTCCAAAAATCTAAAATGACTAATCTCTTCAGGAGGCGTCGCTCATATGGGCAACCGGTAGCGACGATAAATAAACGTATAACACAGCCATTGTTGTATGTATTTAGCCATTCCTTGCCAAATTCGTTATCATCTTCGTGAAGGATTATCAATGTTAACTTAGCGGTCGGAAATACCTTTTATGGCTAGAAAGCTATACATGGTACTGGACAGCATAAGACAGATAACGATTGTAAATTATTCAAATAAAAAGGTGAAAATCTGGAAATAATAGCACTATTAAACTACTGATCAAATGAGATCAAATAAAGCCATAGATACTGCTCAACTAGCCACTGTGACCTGTGCAGAGAAAACAAATGCTTGCTTAATTGATTTTGAAATTAATTTTAATCAATTTCAGTCTGTTTCACTTGGATATTGTATAGTTTCAGTGGGTATTCATTACATGTGCTGGAGTTAGAGGTTGGTAGGTTGATTTACGAGCCTACCTGACAGGTAGATACCACCGCAGGTTACAACCTTGTGACACTGTCTCCTGTCTAAGATGCATCTATAGAAAGTATTGTCATCTGTCAAGAAAGACAACAGAAAATGTGTTAATTAAAATCTACCAATTCACTGATGTCCTTTTCAGATTCTGGATTGTTTTCTGGTTTTCTCGGGATGTTATCAGTGTTTGTAGTCGTTCGTTATTGGAATATTAATTGTACTTAGGGAACTGTATTAAATAATATCGCAACATTCCAACAATAACGGATATATCTATGTTTGAGGCTGGTTCGTTAATCTATGCAACCTCATGCAGATCATTACAATGTGTTGAACGGTCTCTTTGATGTTCTTAATAAATACCTCTCTTGTTTTATGTATATGTTTATGCGTAATTGATCGACATTATTTTATTAGGAAGTAGTACATTTTATGGAATTATTTCTACAAATTTACGTGCAGGTTTTGATTCTTTCCGCAGTGGCTGATGAGTTATCACTCTGGAGTACCAATCCGAATTCACGAGTTTGATTCCGGGCCAGAGATTATGAAAATTCTATGTGGTGTTTCGCACCGTCACGAGCCTTTCTGATGAGTTTATGAGGCCGTTCTCATGTAGTGTGTGCAGTATACAGATCCTGATCGTCCAGTGTCAGGTACCACAAATGGGTCACTGTACCATCATACCCTGTCTCAGTGTCAGGTACCACAAATGGGTCACTGTACCATCATACCCTGTCTCAGTGTCAGGTACCACAAATGGGTCACTGTACCATCATACCCTGTCTCAGTGTCAGGTACCACAAATGGGTCACTGTACCATCATACCCTGTCTCAGTGTCAGGTACCACATATGGGTCACTGTACCATCATACCCTGTCTCAGTGTCCGGTACCACAAATGGGTTACTGTACCATCATACCCTGTCTCAGTGTCCGGTACCACAAATGGGTTACTGTACCATCATACCCTGTCTCAGTGTCCGGTACCACAAATGGGTTACTGTACCATCATACCCTGTCTCAGTGTCCGGTACCACAAATGGGTTACTGTACCATCATACCCTGTCTCAGTGTCGTACCACAAATGGGTTACTGTACCATCATACCCTGTCTCAGTGTCCGGTACCACAAATGGGTTACGTACCATCATACCCTGTCTCAGTGTCCGGTACCACAAATGGGTACTGTACCATCATACCCTGTCTCAGTGTCCGGTACCACAAATGGGTTACTGTACCATCATACCCTGTCTCAGTGTCCGGTACCACAAATGGGTTACTGTACCATCATACCCTGTCTCAGTGTCCGGTACCACAAATGGGTTACTGTACCATCATACCCTGTCTCAGTGTCCGGTACCACAAATGGGTTACTGTACCATCATACCCTGTCTCAGTGTCCAGTACCACAAATGGGTTACTGTACCATCATACCCTGTCTCAGTGTCCGGTACCACTCTGATCAAAACCATAATAATAATGATGGGCTGTAAAACCCAAAACAAACAAATGTTTCATTGTTTCCATCTGTCTGACTGTTCATCAGAGTTCTGTTAGTGATCTCGGTACATACACACTAAGTTAAACATGCAAACACAGGGCTAACAAAGTTATCCCAACAAAATCTAAAACTCATGAGTCAGATGTATCTCATAAGTCTTATCATAATTCACAATTAAGAGGGCATTCCCATTTAATATATATTACATGAGTCTGTTCGGTGATTTCCCTGTCATAGTAATCTTGGATCATACCAGCAGGAGTTCGATGCTTTCCATGATCCATCCCAGCTTCCAAGGGATTCTTATCAAAATTAGGCTTCTGATATTATGATGTAATTAATGATAAATCTGTTTAGTCACTTCCAGGTGTGTCCAGATGAGTATACCTGTGCACTCTGTGATTAGTTAGTTCTATTCCATTGTCTTCAGTAAGGACACTAACCATTTCTTTTCTCTGAGATTTTGTTCTTGTAGACGAAACATTTTAAACAAGGAGAATGAGTAAATTTAACTCTATGTCTACTGTGTAAAATAAAGTAGTCAAATATAAATAACTCAAATAAGCTTAGCAGACGACAATTCATTAATTTGTTTTTCTAAGAATAACATAGTTGACTGCTATGTTCACTACTAACCTCCAATTAAAGAGTTAACTAAGACTTGGAATGGAATTTTTAACCTCCAATTAAAGAGTTAACTAAGACTTGGAATGGAATTTTTAACCTCCAATTAAAGAGTTAACTAAGACTTGGAATAGAATTTTTAACCTCCAATTAAAGAGTTAACTAAGACTTGGAATGGAATTTTTGGGTGTATTAAATTGTGACCGAAATTGTATTAAGATGAGAAACATGTCTGGTTTTCGTTAGAGATAAACACGACATTCTACCTGACATGAGGGGCCCTTCACTATATACCTTTAATCATCTGTTTTGATCCCTCTGTACAGAGGAATTATCTACAAGTGGTGTGGCAGTAATACAGCTGTAGATGTAACAAGCCATGGACAAATGTTTGGTGCTTTGGGAAAGTTTATACTCTAGTCTAATAAAATAAGGAATTTATATTCAGAATCAAAACAGGATTATTCTCTGATATCGAAAAGTTTAGGAAAGTGTTTCAGGACTAAAAAGGAAAGTTTGATGTATTTTTAGTAACAAAGTGGTGTATGTTCTTTGAATAGAAAATAACCCATAGACAATAGTGGATGAATTGATAGAAAAAGACCTGCATAGAAAACATCATAATAATATATTTGTTGAAAGTTGCATTGTGAATACTTTGCTCGTCTTCGGAGATGACGCAAAGAAAATGATCTAAAAATTGCGGAATATTAAAAAGATCTGAATTTTTGGAATATTAAATTAACACTTCCATGAGTTTGAGAATGAATGGTGATACTGTGGCTATGGAACCTGTTACTCTACCAGTGGCTAGGGGTTTGGCGGTCTCGCCCTGCAAGTCACCCTGGTATGGGACGTATGTTCGAAGACTTAGTATTAGTAGTAACGAATTGGGCAAAGGACACAATGTGATGGATCTATATCCTTACTCTAATCCAGGTAATTTGTTCATCTATTCCTGGTAATTTGTTTCTCTAATCAAAGTAATTTGTTACCCTATTCCAGGTAATTTGATTCTCTAATCCAGGTAATTTGTTAAATCTATTCTGTGTAATTTGTTTCTCCAATCCAGGTAATTTGATTCTCTCTTCTGTGTAATTTGTTTCTTTATTCCAGGTAATTTGATTCTCTATTCTGTGTAATTTGTTTCTTTATTCCGGGTAATTTGATTCTCTATTCTGTGTAATTTGTTTCTTTATTACAGGTAATTTGTTTCTCTAGTATGGTTAATTTGTTTCTTATTCAAGGTAATTTGTTTCTCTGTCTCAAGTAATTTGTTGCTCTTTTCTGGGTAATTAGTTTCTCAATTCTGGTTAATTGCTTCTCTAATCCAGGTAATTTATTCGTAATTATCTCGTAACTGAATGTTGTGAATTTGAGCCCTGGCAGAACCACAGTGGTAGTGTTTTTAGGCCAAACAATTAAAAATCCACATTGCATCTTTTCCATTCCTCATGGCGATGAATTTCATGATGAATGAGACCTCACTATCGATTAATATAATGTTGTAAATCCTGTTTGATAATTGAGTTAAGAAATTTGTAGAAATTAAAATTTCTAATCTCAGACAGACAATGTGTTGCTCTGCTCTGTGTAATTTGAGGACTATTGAATATATCTTTACGGGTGTAGCTTCTTGATTTCCAGCCCGTTAAGCCCAGCCACCACCACCCACGTTTCTGCTCAATTTATCTTTTGTTTCATTTCTTATTACCTTCACCACCATCATCCATCATCACCTTCACCACCATCTTACCTTCATATCATCATCATCATCATCATCACCACCATCTTACCTTCATATCATCACCTTCACTGCCATCTTAGCTTCATCATCATCATCACCTTCACTGCCATCTTACCTTCATATCATCACCTTCACCATCATCATCACCGTCACTGCCATCTTAGCTTCACCATCATCATCACCTTCATCATCATCATTCATTGTCATTTATCATCATCATTCTCATCCACCATCATTGTAATATCGCTAAAACCACATCATAATTGCATTCAATTTATAATGTCTCTTAACCATACCAATGGTGCAATAAAACCGGTTTATAATTCATTAAAACCACATCATAATTGGATGAAACTGATTAATTATGTCATTAAAACCACATCATATTTGGATGAAAACTGGTTTATTATGACATTAAAACCACATCATATTTGGATGAAAACTGGTTTATTATGTCATTAAAACCACATCATAATTGCTGTAAGACTTGTTTATAATGTTGAGAAAACAACTTCATTATTTGCAGTAAAACCAGTTTATGATGTTGTTATATATATAATAAAACCACATAATTATTGTGGTAAAATCAGTTTTAATGTCGTAAATACAATAAAACCATTATAATGTCTCGTTAAACCCACATCATAATTACAATAAAACCATTATAATGTCTCGTTAAACCCACATCATAATTACAGGAACACCATTTTAATGGCAATAAAACTAAGTGTATAATGTCGTTAAACCCAGATCATTAATTACAGGGAAACCATTTTATAATTGCTATAATTGTTACTAATTGCTGTGAAGTGTATGTTCTTGTTCATTATCCAGGACTTGCAGTGTGTTTTACGTTTATTTATCGTCGCTACCGGTTGCCCATATCAGCGACTCCTCCTGAAGAGATTAGTCATTTTAGATTTTGGAGGATAGTGCATTGATACAGACAGAGACCCATTCCAGAGTCTCCTCTTGTTCTTTTACGTGCACGGTGTAAAGCACCGACACGAGACCTCGGTTTAGCGTCCCATCTCAAAGACTGTTAATTTTATTAGGGTCAGACGGCGGGGATCGAACCTGCGATCCCTGGATTACCAGTCCAGCGTGTTACCACTGGACTACAGATCCGGCTGTAAGGACTTGCAGTATGATTAGAAGTAGCTGTATAAATCATACAGTGAACATAAGTACCATAACTTGCAATGTAACAGCTTTATTGTCAGTTGTTTGACTTAACTCCCAATAACTGGCGATAAGAAATCATTGAATTGCAACATGTGGAACCAGCCAGCCTTTGTTCATGTTGGAAAGCTTCACTGTTAATTGCTACTTAATGATACTGTTTTATTTCTAAGGGAAAATACTGTTGTTTTGGAGTCTATAAAAATTGGGCCTTTTGTTTGGGGTGGCAACAATTCGCAGTTGTCTGTAAACACCTGTCTCATCTTCTTGTTGCTCCTGACAATGCAGAAACAATGATGTGGGCGATATATATAACCAGTTACATATCAGCCCTTCCTTCAGCATTAAATTACTACAAAATATTTGGTAAATAGAAAGAAATATAATCAATTTGAATGAATTACCTCCCTTGAGCAGATTAGTATTTTGACTTTCATGCGTAGTAATTCACGTGTTTGTTTGTAATACACAAATAAATAACCATGCAGACGATGGTCTGTGGATGTAGCTAATTTGAAACCTTACAGCCGAAATTTCATCATCTATAAATGGATTAATGCATCTATAAATGTAATGGTGTAAAACATGGATTAGTGCATCTATAAATGTAATGGTGTAAAACATGGGTTAGTGTCGTTAACTCTTTTATTTGCAGCAAGGGAAAAATAATGGCTATAAAATTCAAATAATTTCATATTTAATAATACAGACGGATCTGTAGTCCAGTGGTTAACACGTTGGACTGGTAAGCCAGGGATTGCAGGTTCGATTCCCCGTCTGACCCTAATACAATTAACAGTTCTTCAGATGGGACGTTAAACCGAGGTCTCGTGTCGGTGCTGTATGTAAAAGAACCAGAGGAGATTCTGGAATGGGTCTCTGTCTGTATCATTACACTATCCTCCAATAATCTAAAATGGCTAATCTCTTCAGGAGGCGTCGCTCATATGGGCGACCGGTAGCGACGATAAATAGACGTAAAACACACACATATTTAATAATTAATCTGTTTTTCACTGAAAACTTTGGAAATATGTCGAGGAATGTCACCAGAATTGCGTCATTATAGTGGTATTCCATGATATATTCGAGCCCAGCTGGAGCCTTTACGATTATGCCCTTAGGCAAGGCATTTAAATTCCACGTTGCCTCTTCTCTCCCCCTCGTGGCGATGGATTCCATCAGGAATGAGGTCTCGAGAGTGATTATTATAAGTTATAAGAACTTGTTTCGCAATCGAGCTAAAATAAATTTGTATAAAAAAATATATTTGACTGTTATTTTCAATACTAGCATGTACAGTCAAACCTGTCTTAAGCAGCCAGCCAAGGGAGTCAGAGAAAGTGGCTGCTTAGCACAGGTGGCTGCTTAATAGAGGTCAAATATATAATAAAACAACTGATTGGGAATCTGGAAACTGGCTGCTTAACCCATTTCATTCTGGATACCGTTCAAACAGTATTTGTAAAGAACATCGAGCCAGATCAACCGCCACGGAACGTGCCATTTGATCAGGCTCTATGCAGTTTGCTATTCAGATGATCTTGCTAAGAAATTTGGCTATGTAGCAAACAACATAGATCCTGATCAGCATGCAGCGTCACGATGCGGCTGATCTGGATCTATGTTGTTTGCAAAAACCTTTAAATGTATCCAGAATGAAATGGGTTAATACAGGTTGGCTGCTTAATGGAGGTGACCGCTAACACAGGTTCGACTGTATAGTGTTATTATTTATTATTTTACCATTCTTATTGAGCGCCCCTTATCATATAAAGATCACACGTTCAAAAGCGCTCTACATAAACATATAACATAACACACATATTTTATTAACAATAAAAATCAAAAGATTGTAAAATGTAGAATGCAGGGTAAAAAGCATGTTATAAAAGTACGGAACATATTATATAATTTTGATTGATACATGTGTTATACTGTAAGTGATTATGGGGGGGGGGGGGTTGATTTGATGGTTATTAGAGTTCAATGACATGCTGAATGTTTGACCAGCTTATAGACCACCAGGTTTGGCAAGTATCTTGTATCTCTCTGTTACACCAGTAATGTAGAGCAGACCCTGTTTTATCAGCACATCTTCTCTTGATGCATTATCTTGTTAGTTCACTGATATATCAGCTACATCATGATCTACTTCATCACTAACATATCAATAGGTTGGTAAGTTTGAGACATTTACTTCAATAGTTGCGACTTTCTCCCTCCCCCCACCCCGGATCATTGGTTAGTTTGAGACCTTCACTTCAATAGTTGAGACTTCCCCCCAGATCATTGGTTAGTTTGAGACCTTCACTTCAATAGTTGAGACTTTCTCTGATCCATCCCCGGCACCCCCGGATCATTGGTTAGTTTGAGACCTTCACTTCAATAGTTGAGACATTCTCTTATCCCCCCACCCTGGATCATTGGTTAGTTTGAGACCTTCACTTCAATAGTTGAGACATTCTCTTATCCCCCCCACCTCGGATCATTGGTTAGTTTGAGATCTTCACTTCAATAGTTGAGACTTCCCCCCGGATCATTGGTAAGTTTGAGACCTTCACTTCAATAGTTGAGACTTTTTCTCCTCCACCCCCCCCCGGATCATTGGTAAGTTTGAGACCTTCACTTCAATAGTTGCGACTTTCCTCCCTCCCCCCCCCCGGATCATTGGTTAGTTTGAGACCTTCACTTCAATAGTTGAGACTTCCCCCCAGATCATTGGTTAGTTTGAGACCTTCACTTCAATAGTTGAGACTTTCTCTGATCCATCCCCGGCACCCCGGATCATTGGTTAGTTTGAGACCTTCACTTCAATAGTTGAGACATTCTCTTATCCCCCCACCCTGGATCATTGGTTAGTTTGAGACCTTCACTTCATAGTTGAGACATTCTCTTATCCCCCCACCTCGGATCATTGGTTAGTTTGAGATCTTCACTTCAATAGTTGAGACTTCCCCCCGATCATTGGTTAGTTTGAGATCTTCACTTCATAGTTGAGACTTCCCCCCGGATCATTGGTAAGTTTGAGACCTTCACTTCAATAGTTGAGACATTCTCTTATCCCCCCACCTCGGATCATGGTTAGTTTTGAGATCTTCACTTCAATAGTTGAGACTTCCCCCCGGATCATTGGTAAGTTTGAGACCTTCACTTCAATAGTTGAGACTTTTTCTCCTCCACCCCCCTCCCGCCGTATCATTGGTAAGTTTGTGACCTTCACTTCAATAGTTGAAACATTCTCTTATCCCCCCCCTGGATCATTGTAAGTTTGAGACCTTCACTTCAATAGTTGAGAATTTCTCTGATCCATCCCCTCCACCCCCAGATCATTGGTAAGTTTGAGACCCTTCACTTCAATAGTTGAGACTTTCCCACCCCCCCCCCGGAATCATTTACGTTTCAAATTATTGAGATGAAGATATGTCAACATAGCATCAACATTTAGTCATATGATTATCAAAATGAATGAGGTTCACAACATGTAAATTACACTTCCCAGATTTATAGACACTCAATTATTCACTTCTGAAGATATCTATCTCTCTCTACCGTCACTTCATCCTCTCTAGCGCTACATTCGTTTGGTATACTTTATTTTCTATTCCTTTCAGAAAAATGTCTGACACGCATAATTATAATATTCAAACAAAAGTCATATTTAAATCTCAAGTCAATAGAAGCATGGGTTGTGACTGGGTGAGGTGTGGGCATGTAGGTGGTGATTGTATTTTAATTGGAACAATTTATGTCATGGAGTAATATTTTAGGTAAGTATGCGTATTATAGTTCAGAAATCTGGGGATTGTAGTCATAAGTCAGACTGAGTAATGCCCCTTGCTGTTGTTTTTTGTGATTGTATTTTAATTGGAACAATTTATGTCCTGGAGTAATATTTTAGGTAAGTATGCGTATTATCGTTCAGAAATCTGGGGATTGTAGTCATGTCAGACTGAGTAATGCCCCTTGCTGTTGTTTGTGATATACAATAAACAACAAGTAATTGAGATGATGTTTGCATGTTCAGGCGTATAATTTATATTATAACATTTAGCATTATGAATAATTATACTTTTGTCTACTTTCAGAAAATGCCTTGAAAGTTAATGGAATCGGGTAAGAAGAATTTGTTGTTGTTTTTCTGTTAGAAAAGTCTGTTAGTTCTATTATAATATTAAAATTATTTCATACCGAGGACAATAACATTACTACTAGTAAGAGAAAGTGCATGTACAGTTTGACAGATTCTGTGTTACGTTATTGGGTATTTTATGAAATATAGGAACTGATTTCCTGAACATAGAAGATACGCTTCCAGCTACACTGAACTGTAGTGTTGAACTATTAAAGAGTATAAGTTACTTGACAACGAAAAGAAGGAAAAACATTTTGGACAAAGCTTGTCTCCACACTATGTTTGTGTATTGTGTCCACAATGTGTGTATGATTTAACACTGTACTTGTGTTGCTGTATATTAAACTGTTTATTCGATGATATTTTCAGGGAGATCAGCGAGAACGGAGATGCGGAGGAAGATGTGGTGAGAGATCCGAATGTGTTCCGAGAGACGCATGAGAAAGAGGAGGTATACATGCTGATGATCTGGTCATTGTTTTATCAAATAAATTGATTAATGGGGCCTAGAAAATAGACACAGATGCTTCTGTTAATTTCAAAATATAGTCAATCCTGTGTATGAATATATTCCAATGGAAATCATCAGGTTATTGTTTGATGTAAATATTGAGCCATGGGGCAACACAAAAGACACAGATGCTTAAGTTAATGGTGTGTAAATGCTTCCCAAGGGAATGGCAAAAGTCTTTGTTGATATGTGGTCTCTCATGACAGGTTGAACAGCATTAATAATGGTTTCATTGAAAATCGAATGGGTTGTTTTTAATGGGTTATCCTTATTTTGAGGTGGTCTTTAGCACAAATGATCTGTATGTAATTGATTGCTAACCTGAGTTAATGTTCACAGTATAGGTGGATCTTCCAGTATACTTCTGTCAACATGTCCACAATTGCTTCTATCAACATCTCTTCTGAAACCACTGTGTGGATTTTGATGAAGCTTGGTGTGGGTCTTCCTGGCAATTATTAGGTCTAAAATAGCCAAAGATCGTGCTGATCCGAAATCATAATAGCTGCCATGGTTTCCATCTTGAAAATCTGTGGTTAGCTTCTCGTGAACAGCAATGGTCAATTTTGATGATGCTTAATATGAAGCATTGAGGTAACTTGTAGATAAAAATATATTGGAAATAGTCACGATCCAAAATGGTGGCCATCTCTAAAATCTGTTTTCAACTTCTCCCAAGCCATCAGAAGATGGATTTAATTTTGGTACCGAATCCAAGATGGCCATTGGAAATAGTCTCGATCCGATATCCAAAATGGGAGCCATCTTTAAAATCTGTTTTCAAATATGGCTGTGAAAATCTGACTGGAAGATGGAATTTTTTTATTAATTTTGTTACGGGATCCAAGATGGCCATCATGGAAAATTGGTTCGGCCTCAACCCAAGTGTATCAGGAGAGCAACAACACTTTCTGAGTTGAATGGATTTCATTTCCAATACGTGTACAGTTACAAATATGACACTTAATAATACTATATCATTGACCTTTCGTGGAAGTGAATGTACATGATGTCCGAAGTAACGATTTATATTAAATTATGTCTATTAAAGCTTCACTTTAAAACTGATTTGAATAATCACGTAACTTATAATGCTAGGGAATGCTAATTGATTTTCCTGATATTGTGACGAATATCATAAATATGCTCTTACATGAAATAATGGACGATTTTTTATCATAGACCAGCAGATTGTCAGTATGTAGCATCCATTTGCTGTACCCTGCACGTGTAGAATGTATGGATATTGTACCAGTTACTTTAAATTTGTGTTTTAATGCATGAGTTCTGTTTTTATTTCGTTACAAGTGTATTTTATTGTTCGAAAATGACCCCAAAAAAATCGTTAAACGCTATTTTAATGAGTGATATTCTTGAGATTTTAAATATCTGAGAAAGATATGAATTTTATAACACTGTTTATGGACACTGAACTTCTACGTTATCCTGCATTTTGACATTGATATTGAGTGCCTGATCCTCTCGTAGATAGTTTAAATTTTGCTGTCTTTGTCCAAGATCAGTTTGCTTGTCTGTTCTGATATTTGTGTGCTCATTTGAGTGTGTATATAATTACTGCTTAGCTCTAGCCGTCCGTCTGTCTGCGATGTTTAGTAACTCGCAATGTCATGGAGGATATTTCCTGAAACCTCGCACACATGTTCAGCACAATGCGTTCTCATGCTACAGCTAACATCGGGTCAACGGTCAAAGTCACATGAGTCAAAGGTCAAATCTTGGTTCAGCAAAAAATCATGAAATGTAATTACTGATTAGGCTGTCCGATTAGCGCAGTAGTTAGCGCGCTCGCTTCTCACCAATGCAAACCGGGTTCGATCCTCGGGCCAGGAAGTATGTGAGATGGTACGGTGGTCGCCAGATCGGACAAGTGGGTTTTCTCCCGGTACTCCAGTTTCCTCCCATGCGAATGACCACATTTATGCTTTCATCTGCGCCAACGAGAGTGATTAATATAAGCTGTTAAAACTTGCTTCGCAATCGTTGTAAAATAAATAATGTTTATACTAATCTAGCATTCACTACTAACCAAATAATGGTCCTAGTCATGCCTTTTTCACTTTCACCGGAATCCCTCTTTACCGAGTACCGAACACATTTTCCGAAAAATTATGCATTTGTAAACACTGCAATTTTCCTGTCTAAGCCAAACCATCCAAATTCTAAACATTGCAGAATTTAACTGTTAATTTAGAGAAATCACCAAAACTATGAAAACCCTTCTACACAGCAAGTACCTCTAAGCCGTAAACACCCTCTACTAAGCCATAAACCTTTCTAAGACATGAACCCCTCTAAGCCGTAAACACAGCTAAGCCGAATCCATGGATCGCAGGTTCTAACCATAATAATATAATCAGTCATTCAGATGGGACTGTAAACTGAGGTATCCTTCTATTCAAATATTGTAGTTAAAGGTCATATTGTGTTAACCCTATTATGTTGAAATTTATGAAATAATATCATTATATGACGCAATCGTGCACTTTCTCTCACTTCTCCCAAAAATTTGGGTCTAGCTTGAGCCCCTGCTATTTACACCTGTACTTAACCCATTTCATTCTGGATACATTTAAAGGCTTTTGCAAATAACATAGATCCAGATCAGCTGCAGCGTGACGCTGCGTGCTGATCAGGATCTATGTTGTTTGCTACATAGCCAAGTGTCTTAGCAAGATCATCTGAATAGCAAACAGCATAGAACCTGATCAGACGGAACGTTCCGTGGCGGTTGATCTGGCCTATGTTCTTTGCAAATACTGTTTGAACGGTATCCAGAATGAAATGGGTTAACTTTAGCTAGTATGCACAATATCTGTCCTGGGACAGTGAACTTCAGTTCGATGCACATTTTTCCTTTTTACTCTCCATAGAGCTATTTTGCAGTCAATTAAAACATCTTTAATCATTGAGAGACATTGGTAAGTTACTGCCCCTGTGTTTACTCATAAAGTGGATCGGTCCTCTTAATTGGTTTCCTCTGTTTTTATCGTTGTTTCCTTTGTGGCACATGTTATCAATTTTCATCCGGTTTCTCATATTGCTAATATGATTATTTAATTATTAAACCTCGACAGATATACAAGTGTATCCAATGGGCACTTCACCAATTAATTTACTCAGTTTTGATAAAATCACATTTATCATACTGCAACATCTTCTTGGGAAACAACAGTAATAACAAAGGATTCCAACTAAAAGGACCAATATACATTTTGGGATAAATCTGACTTTATCTGCCAAGGGAGGTAATAGAAAAACTAGCAATGTCTCTCTTGTACCATAGATGTGTTGGCCTTATGAAGCTACCTGAGAGGGCATGGCTCTATTGTAAAGAATATTAGGTGAAATGAGCAGATTGATGCTTCAGAATACTGGGGGAAGTTGTTTGATGGTTTGTTTTTTAATACATGTACATGTTTACATGTAAGACAATTGTAATAACTTTAGCAGAGGTCGACTCCCACCCCATCAATCGAGTCCACCCTATCAGTCGAGTCCACCCTCTTGGTCGACTCCACCCTCTCAGTCAACTCCACCCTCTCAGTTGACTACACCCTCTCAGTTGACTCCACCCTCTCAGTCGAGTCCACCCTCTTGGTCGACTCCACCCTCTCAGTGGACTCCACCCTCTCAGTGGACTCCACCCTCTCAGTTGACTCCACCCTCTCAGTCGACTCCGCCCTCTCAGTCGACTCCACCCTCTCAGTCGACTCCACCCTCTCAAGTCAACTCCACCCTCTCAAGTCAACTCCACCCTCTCAGTTGACTCCACCCTCTCAATGGACTCCACCCTCTCAAGTCAACTCCACCCTCTCAGTCGACTCCACCCTCTCAAGTCAACTCCACCCTCTCAGTTGACTCCACCCTCTCAGTCGACTCCACCCTCTCAAGTCAACTCCACCCTCTCAGTTGACTCCGCCCTCAGTCGACTCCACCCTCTCAGTCGACTCCACCCTCTCAAGTCAACTCCACCCTCTCAAGTCAACTCCACCCTCTCAGTCGACTCCGCCCTCTCAGTCGACTCCACCCTCTCAGTCAACTCCACCCTCTCAAGTCAACTCCACCCTCTCAAGTTGACTCCACCCTCTCAAGTCGACTCCACCCTCTCAGGTTGACTCCACCCTCTCAAGTCGACTCCACCCTCTCAAGTCAACTCCACCCTCTCAGTCGACTCCACCCTCTCAAGTCAACTCCACTCTCTCAGTTGACTCCACCCTCTCAAGTCAACTCCACCCTCTCAGTCGACTCCGTCCTCTCAGTCGACTCCACCCTCTCAAGTCAACTCCACCCTCTCAGTCGACTCCACCCTCTCAGTTGACTCCGCCCTCTCAGTCGACTCCATCCTCTCAGTCGACTCCACCCTCTCAGTCGACTCCACCCTCTCAAGTCAACTCCGCCCTCTCAGTCAACTCCGCCCTCTCAGTCGACTCCGCCCTCTCAGTTGACTCCACCCTCTGTTGACTCCGCCCTCTCAGTCGACTCCACCCTCTCAGATTGCTTCAGAAGAACAATATGGATAGTTGTTTGATTCTATGTTGTTTGATGTTAACAATGTTTAAGAATTTACTTCCATTGTTTTTATTCTTTTATAATTTAATATTATTTAAAGGAGCTCATCGTTAAATTGCAAAGTGAACAAATATTAAATTCATTCTTAGCCCTTTCCCACATATCCGCCGTACAACGAGCTATCAATCAATGGAGACTTAGCCCTTTCCCACATATCCGCCATACAACGAGCTATCAATCAATGGAGACTTAGCCCTTTCCCACATATCCGCCGTACAACGAGCTATCAATCAATGGAGACTTATCCCTTTCCCACATATCCGCCATACAACGAGCTATCAATCAATGGAGACTTATCCCTTTCCCACATATCCGCCGTACAACGAGCTATCAATCAATGGAGACTTAGCCCTTTCCCACATATCCGCCGTACAACGAGCTATCAATCAATGGAGACTTATCCCTTTCCCACATATCCGCCGTACAACGAGCTATCAATCAATGGAGACTTAGTCCTTTCCCACATATCCGCCGTACAACCAGCTATCAATCAATGGAGACTTAGCCCTTTCCCACATATCCGCCGTACAACCAGCTATCAATCAATGGAGACTTAACCCTTTCCCACATATCCGCCGTACAACCAGCTATCAATCAATGGAGAAGCAGGAAGTATATCTACCCCACCTCCCTACCAGGTACCGTACTTACTCATCTACCCCACCTCCCTACCAGGTACCGTACTTACTCATCTACCCCACCTCCTTATACCAGGTACCGTACTTACTCATCTACCCCACCTCCCTACCAGATACCGTACTTACTTGTGTATAAAGACAGGATTATATCACCAGATTATTGTCTCAAAGTGGTTTCCTGTCCTATAAGCCAGTGATCAAAATTAAAAAATATATATATTATTTTTAAAAATCAGCTTGTGTTCCAACACACTAATTGATGACCTTTGAATTAAATGAAAGGGTGTAACAAAAGCATAGACTTTGATAGCTCTATCAGATTCTGTAAACTGAACTTGTCAATAGCATTTTAGCAAATCAAATTTATTGTTGTGCATCAGTGCCGTACAATTTGTTTGATCTTAATTTCCGAGTTGTTTCTTATACGCGGGTCTGATTTAAGACCAAAAATGGGGGGTTAAGAGAGTACATGAGATGCCTTTATTATGAATGTTGGTTAACAGACGTAGTCCAGTGGTAACACGCTGGACTGGTAATCCAGGGATCGCAGGTTCGATCCCCCGTCTGACCCTAATAAAATTAACAGTCCAAAGGTCTCGTGTCGGTGCTTTACACCGTGCACGTAAAAGAACAAGAGGAGATTCTGGAATGGGTCTCTGTCTGTATCATTGCACTATCCTCCAAAAATCTAAAATGACTAATCTCTTCAGGAGGCGTCGCACATGTGGGCAACCGGTAGCGTCGATAGATAAACGTAAAACACACATGTTGGTTTGGCTACTACATTGTCAATATATTTGGTATTGGTGATGGTGTCAAGAGGCGATGTAGGAAAGGGTTAAATAAATTATTCTCAATTGTCTCAATTTTGAAGCCAGGAAAATAGATAGGGCCTGTTAAAATAATAGTTTATATTAAACAGATTTAATTAAAAATACTTACCTTCAGAATGTATTCATGTACTATATACCTTGTGTAAATTGTATTGTCTATGTTTCAGGTTCATTTTGAGGAGATGAACAATGTCCGCCAAAAGTTTGAGTCTGCGGGTAATTCCAATGAGGAGCATAAACCTCAGAAAATATCTGTCCAAGACGATTACGACAAAACAGGCGGAGAGTTTGAAAATGAGCCTGTTGAAAATCCTGATGTTGTCAAGGAATCCGACCAGTTGCAGGACGATTTACCTGAAGTTGGCATGGCAAAAAGTATGCTAAGCAAATTTAGGTCGATACAGGAAGAAAACGAGCAGCCAGTTGTTAGTATTAAGCGAGTTTCGCCAGCTAGGGAATCCGTTGCTTTAAAAGTAGAATATGAAAGCCAACCCACGGAGAGTTTAACACCGTATGAAGGGCAGATTGAGTCTGGCGTTTTTGAAAGCGAACCCAAAAGTGCGGAGGATGTTGTTAGGTCACATGATCAGACAGAAGATTTTCAACCTGAGGAAGGTTCGGCTAAGAATATAATGAACAAATTTAAAGAGATTCAGACGGAATCGAGTCAGTACAAACAATACAAAAAGCGTGAGATTACACCAGATAGATCCAGTAAAGTGGAATATGTTAGTGAGCCACGTGGGGACAAAATAGAATATACTGAATCACAAACTGAATCTGGAGTGTTTGAAAATGTGCCAAAGGAGGAGGAAAATGTTGTGCGCTCAGGTGATAAAACTGATGAAGTGTTACCTGAAGCTGGTTTGGCAAAGTCGCTTCTCTCAAAATTTAAGAAGATGGAGTCGGATGTTGGCTTCAAACCACCACCTTCACCTAAAAGAGAACTCACACCGGACAGGTCTGGAAAGGTTGAATATGTGAGTGAACCAAGAGGTTACCTCGAGAAATATGAACCTACTCTTGAATCTGGCGAATATGAGAGTCAGCCAGTTATAGCAGCTGAAGTTGTCCGGTCAGAAGACCATGCAGAAGAAATACTTCCAGAAGTTGGAAGTGCCAAGAAAACCATGGAAATGTTTAAAGAGATAGAGAAACAGTCAAGTTCACCTGTAAGCAGATCGAAGGAGTTTACACCACCGAGAGAACCAAGTCCCAGTCGATCTAATGGTGGAGTTTTTGAGAGCACACCCATAGAGAGAGAAGATGTTGTTAAGTCTGGAGAGGCTCCCGTTGATCAATTACCAGAGGAAGGAACAACTAGGAACATTCTTAACAAATTTAAAGAAATTCAGTCAAGTTCTGGATCTGGATCTCCCAGTAGGAAACAGAAAGAATTCACTCCCCCACCTGAAGCTGGTGTGTATGAGAACACGCCGGATGAACACTTAGTTGTAGAAACAAGACTGTCAGAGAGTGGGGTATTAGAAAATACTCCCAGCAAATCAGTTGCAGATATTTCAAGGGACAGAGAAGCAACTCCGGAATCGGAACTTCCAGAAGAAGGTACTGCGAAAAACCTTGTCTCTCGGTGGAAACATATTGAGTCAACATCCAGCAGTACCAAATCCACGTCATCGGCTTCACCTAGATTTAAGGAATTCACACCTCCAAGGGACAGTCAGGGTCTCCTGAGTCCCAAATCTCCAACGGGTTTGATCAACGGTGTTCATCCCAGTGATCTTCCAGGTCAGTACCAGCCGCAAGAATCTACAGTCATTCATGAAAACAAGCCTGATGTAAACGAAGACGTTTACCGTGAGTCAGACACAGATTGGACGGATGGAATGCCGGCACCAAACACAACGTCCTCCATGCTTCAGAGGTTCAAGAGTATCCAAGAAGACGCGAAGGCGAACGAAGCTACACCTGAACCCATTAGCAGAAAGGTAAAAGTTATTTTACAATTTACTGCTTGAAATATAAATACAGTAACAATGGACTGGTACATGTTTCTATTGAGACTAGCAGAAGGTTGGTGATCTTCTCCAGGTGTCCACACATGTGTGAAGTAACGCTTGGAGTGGCTCTTGGACAAAGTTCTTTCTCCAACATATAAAACTGGATAAATCACTCTTTCCTTCACCAACAGCAAATATTGCAATATGTGTCTTTGCAAAGTAGGTACCTACTACAAAAGTTCGGTCATGAAATTACAACATTCAATTTTTCAGGAGAAGATCTTTTAAGAAGACTATGTCTTTTGTTCACATCTTAAAATTATATTGTTTGTGAATACTTGATTAATGTACATTTTATCTGTAAGAAAATAAGTCTTAAGCCAAAATTCAATGTTTTTTTATCAAGTGTGTGATATGGAAATAGTGTTAATTTTCCAGGAATCCAGATATTTCTATGTTGCGAACTCAGAGACATGTACAGTTCCTTCTGTTGAAATCAACTATTTTAATTGCTGGTCAAGATTATTGTCGCCGAGCTTTAAATTGGCATGACGGTAATATTATGTTAGGGTAGGCCATTGTTCAAAATAGGGAAGTCAAGTACAGTCTACATCCACTATGTCAAAGTCGGTTATGTCGAATTCTCCAATTATCTCGGAAGTTGGATCAAAGTCCCATTTCAGACTCTTATCAATTTACATATAACTGACTCCATTTATATCAAATTTCGTTAAGTCAAACTTCGGTTTTGTCGAAGTATTGTGTTCGGTCCGACGGAATTCGGCATAACGGTTGACATAAATGTAGACTGTATGTCAATATTTTGATGGAATTGTGATCGACTTAATTATAATTATAAATAAATAACATTCTTAAATTTCAAAGTTAATCTCAAAATTATGTGGAAAGCAGTTTGCGTAGTGAAAATGCAGACAAATAGATGGACATCCCTATTTTATATGCGTCACATTTCTCGTATAACAGTACTCTTTTGCCAGTTTAAGCTGCGGTCACAATACAGTCGCATGGCGACGCTACAGTCGCATGAGAAATGCATGCAATTGCTTGAACGTTCTCGTCTTTACCAGTTTCAAGAATGTTTTACCCCCCATTTTATGTAGATGAGATTTAAACGGGGGGTGGGGTATCCATACTATTCATCCAGGTGCAGCATTAAACACCCAAATACAAACAAACAGTACACACATGTGCAACGATCGCAAATCCAGTTTCCCCAGGCTGTCATTTTGTCAGAAGTTAAAAAGTGAAAAATCGACAGACTGGAACCCAGGCTAACATGCAACATATATTAATTGATTTATGAATCCCTGTAGGATTTTTATAAAGCATATTATTTTGTTCTGCTCTAGCCCAGCTGACTAAGTTAGAAACTGACAATTTAAAAGTAAATTTTATAAATGTTCATGATTTCAAATTTGGTGTAGAAGTAGAGGGGATTGGGACGATATGAAATCTTAATATTGAATGAGAGACATCGGTCAGTTACTGCCCCTGAATACTCTCTCAAAGTATGTAGGTACTCTTTAAGTTGTTTCCTCTGTTTTTATCATTGTTTCCTTTGCATAACATGCTATCTGTTTTCGTCCACTTTCTCATATTATAATTATTATGTTACTATCCAATATCCTGCAGGATATCCAATGGGTTAAAAATCTGTAACATTTTTTATCAATTAACTAACATGATTTGGATAAAATCACATTTATCATAACGCAACATCTGGTTAGGGAACAACTGTAAAAACAAAGGATTCCAACTGAAAGTTATAAATCAGACTTTATCTACCAAGGGAGGTAATAGAAAAACAAGCGAGGTCCCTCATTCAAAATTTTGTTACCAAAAATGCTGGATGTATGAATGTATGGATATTCTTTCCCCTTTATGCATTCATTCAAGAATGTTCTATGCCGTAAGCAGAAGTTACCTGGAATTAACATGCATGCATGCTTGCCACAGACTTGGAACAGGTTTGTTCAGATTCTATCATGAAAGAGTAGATTGGCCTGCAGTGAAAAGAGGCTGTTTAATGGCAGATATTGCGCTTGTATTTGTATTGACAGGTCATATTGTTTGTTGCAGATGAGAGTTTCAGACAGTTCATGTACATTTTGTTTGTATTTGTTCAGAATGTGTTTACTAATGTGTATGTTATGCTAAGTTTTGTCGGAATCATTTATGTATAAGTATGAATTCTTTTTCATTTGGTTTAATAGGGAAAAAGAAAGGTATTTTTCCCCCTTGTAGCGTAATACAGCACAATATATAGGGGAAACAACCCCGCTCCAATCCACTTTTTTTTTTGTTGTATTATCTCCCATGTAATCTGCCAGCACTAAATTTATTGTGAATTTAATAAATTCACTAGAACTAAATTCACTAGAACACGTACTTAGTTGAAACGGCACATGTTTTAAGATTATTAAATTGTTATATTTAGTTGAAACACTAATGCTTTCTTGTAAAAATAATTGTTATTATTATTATTATTATTGTTTATTATTTTTATTATTTATTATAATGTTATTATTTTTATATAAATATTTTTACCTCATCGGTCAAGAGTAAAACCGAATGTCCAAGAATGTTAAGTTTATGTCTTTGTGTTTGTATTAGTAATACAATGTACATAGAGATGTATCACACAACAAGGACAGATATTTTTAGCTAACTTTGTGATCACCTTTTATTATGGTTGGCTATTAATATGCTGATGTAGAATATGTTGACTACGACGTGGCAAACTACGATGCTTATTTCTGTGATAGTACAGTCAAACCTGTGTTTAAAGACCACCTCCGAATAATTACCACCTGTCTATAGATGCGACCGCTGAGCGCCTTCTAGTTCTAGCCGTTATAAATACATGAAAGTCGAGATGAATTAACATGACGACGATGAGACTATAGCTCCTCGCACTAGTCACATGATCAGAATTTTCTAAACACGATAAACGTGATAAGTTGTCAAGAAATATGGCGGCTGTTTGATAACGTGTACGTTTGCTGAAGATGTGTCGCTATATCGATCGCTGATTGGCTTATTGGATTAACAGTTGCTGAGTTGATTGACAGCTCTTGTCATGTTAATTGTCAACAAGGACCACTATTTGTCATTCTCAGACTCACAGGTGGTCTGTATAAACAGGGTTGACTGTACTACATAACTGCTCAAATGTGTTCACATACATTTCATCAGCTGAGCTCTCCTTATTTATGTTACAATTTATCCTTTACACACAGGTTTGTTCATAGCTCTTGCTTACTGGGCTTCCAGATTCAAACACTAAGATCTCCCCGTAGATAAGGGGCACAACTCTAACTTGTTCTAGATATATGACCCAAAATAAATACTTAACCCTTTCAACCCCAAGTAACTGACATAGACTGGTCCATGATATTTTTAGACCAATAAATTAATAACAAAATTACATTTGGATCAGTTCATTTATCAAAATGGGTAATTTTATCTAAAATAGTAATAATTATTACTGGCAAAAAAGTGCAGATCCTGATGAGACGGCTCGTTACGAGCCGGCTCATCTGGATCTACACTTTTCATAAGCCTATTTAGAGGCCTGTGGGGTTGAAAGGGTTAAATTAAGAAATAACTAAGCACTACTTTATTTGTGATACACTTGCGGTGTCACGCATGATCACAGAGATCATTCTAGAGGGCGATGTGGGCGAAATTGTCGCCCTAGGGACCCTGACACTTCACCCTCTGGTTGCCCCGCTTCTCCCTTAATTTTTTAAATTTTGTTTTGGTTTTTACGATTTTCAAACAAAATTTTGTCTAGTAAGATACACTGGCCCATTATATGGGTCAATATATAGTACGTCTAAATACAGATACCATTTTAGTTTGGATCAATATCTAGTACGTCTAAATACAGATACCACTTTAGTTTGGGTCAATAACTAGTACGTCTAAATACAGATAACACTTTAGTTTGGGTCAATATCTAGTACGTCTAAATACAGATACCACTTTAGTTTGGGTCAATATCTAGTACGTCTAAATACAGATACCACTTTAGTTTGGGTCAATATCTAGTACGTCTAATTACAGATACCACTTTAGTTTGGGTCAATATCTAGCTCATCTAAATAGGGATGCTACCTTATATAGAATCAACAACTATGAACAGCTTGTGTGTTTTTATTCATATTGATACCCGTACATATAATTCTGAACTGGGATATATGAAAGATTTTATGTAAATTTATTTTAGATCTAAAAATAGTTTATGACTATCGTATGTTTGAAATGAACTAACTGGTGTCATGCTTGACCTTTCTAACAGAATCCGAAATAACGTGAAATTAATGAGCATGCATGAATGCCACTTTGTTGTGTAAGGGACACAACTCAATTGTTCACAAAGTTTCTTTCAAATTAAATGATGTGTTAGAGTTGTCTCCATTACACAATAAATGTGTTTTTAAGTTTATTTATCGTCGCTACCGGTTGCCCATATGAGCGACGCCTCCTGAAGAGATTAGTCATTTTAGATTTTTGGAGGATAGTGCAATGATACAGTCAGAGACCCATTCCAGAGACTCTTCTGGTTCTTTAACGTGCACGATTTAAAGCACCGACACGAGAACTCAGTTTAAAGTCCCATCTGAAAAACTGTTAATAATATATTATATTTATGTTTACATATATAGTAGGGTGTGAGCTTGAGGGTGATGTCTCTCCCTGAACTACCTAGCATCTCCCTTCTATTAACTCAGGTAGAGGTATTTGTTCAGAAGGAATGTAATGAGGCTCCAAACTTTCCTCAGTAAACAAACGTCTCTATTTTAAAAGTCTGGCTTAAGCCCTGTATAGTGCAAGGGAGACAACCAAGTTATTGAATAATAAAGATGTTTCAAATTAAAACTGGATTGAGTTGTCTCCCTTATACCATACTGTGATATTTACGTATTTCATATTCTGTATACCTTATCATGTCTAGAGACAGAGCTCATTCTAGAGGGCGACTTGACCCTGACTTCGCCCCCTTGGGGCCCCACTTCTCCCTACAAAAAGCAACACAATTTTCATACAAGATTTTGTCCAGTTTGTACACTGGCCCATTATAAAGCACTCATGCTATTCAAATGTTGTATTTAATGGTCATACGGTGTGTATTTTGACACTAATTTTGCAGAAATTTATTAAATAACACCATTTAAGGGACGCAACCAGGGATGCAACCACACGCTTTCTCACTTCTCCCAAACAATCTGACCTAGAATGAACCCTGAGTGATGTCACAATAAGATGATGCGTACAATGAAAGACTTGATTGAAAAGTTCAGAAGTATATGTTCCAATTCTTGCACCGTATCACTGTGTGTTTTATGTACTTTTTCAAGGACGATTCCTCGCCCCAACCAGACACCGAGGTAACCACATTCCTTCCGATATATTCTACACACCAAAATATGATTACATAGCAAGCTTTACAAGAAAAGTTGAACATTCAAGACTTGATTTTGTGACGTCCTGCTCGCCCAGTCATTTAGTGGATTCTTCTAACATCCCCCACCCACCCCATAGATACTCTTCTATGTGGGAATAGATAATGACATGACTTTTTGTGTTCGTAGAAAGGGTTTTTAACATATCTAATCAATAATTGCTAGAAATGTACTTTGTAAAATATCTTAGACACCATTAAGACATTACCATATTTACTTGCTTATAAGTCGGACCATATATAATATCTTAGACACCATTAAGACATTACCATATTTACTTGTTTATAAGTCGGACCATATATAATATCTTAGACACCATTAAGACATTACCATATTTACTTGTTTATAAGTCGGACCATATATAATATCTTAGACACCATTAAGACATTACCATATTTACTTGTTTATAAGTCGGACCATATATAATATCTTAGACACCATTAAGACATTACCATATTTACTTGTTTATAAGTCGGACCATATATAAGATGGTGTCCCCTGCAAGGCGGACTGCGCATATAATGGGATCTCTTTGCTTTTGTGTTGTTCTGTATACTGCGTATAAGACTGGGTCCCCTGTTTTTGACTTGTAGGATGAACTGTGTCTAACATGGGGCCCCCTGTTTTTCACTTGTAAAGTGGATTGCGTGTAAGATGGGATCCCCTGCTTTCGCCTTGTAAGGTAGAATGCGCATAAGATTGGGGTCCCTTGCTTTTACCTTTTACCGATTTTGCGTTTCAAGTTGGACTGCGTATAATACAGGGGCTTTTATGTTAAATGCTTGTGGGAAAACTGACCGTTGTATAAGTGAGTAAAGCTGGTATAGATCGTGGTAGAATCGTGTACAAGGTTTTTGAGAAATTGTCTCAGTCGGCGCTATAAATACATGAACATAATCGTATATCTAGCACTAAGTTTTACCCATAACATTTGGGAAACAATACCCCACCCACATATAACATAAATACCCCACCCACCTATAGCATAAATACCCCACCCACTAATAGCATAAATACCCCACCCACTTATAACATAAATACCCCACCCACTTATAGCATAAATAACCCACTCACCTATATCATAAATACCCCACCCACTTATAGCATAAATACCCCACCCACTAATAGCATAAATACCCCACCCACTAATAGCATAATACCCCACCCACTTATAGCATAAATACCCCACCCGCCTATAGCATAATACCCCACCCACCTATAACATAAATACCCCACCCACTTATAGCATAAATACCCCATATAGCATAAAAGTCACCAGTCACAAAATTGAATTTTCGTCATAATAAGTCGTTGACAGAATTGATTGAATGTTCAACTTTCCTCAGTGCATCATTCATGTAACCACTAATTTGCATAGTTACAGTTATGCTAACCCCGTCATTTTACTTTTATGTTAATCGCAATTATTGTATCGTATTATCTACTATTGTATCGTGGTATAGATTTCATGCGCATTTATGACTATATTCTATCCCAGCAGGGGGTTAATGACATTGAAACCGCTCGTCCTGTAGGATCTGTGACCCGAAATATCCACTCGCACGCAGTTAGCTTTCACTCACCCGTTTGATAATTTTTTTGACGAATAAATTACGTATGTTTGTCTGTTTTTTTTGTCTCGCACGAAATCGAGACTAAGAAGTCGCCTTTCCAGCAATGGTGCCTGCCGTCAACAATTACATATTTGCATATGTTTATAACTAAACAACCGTCAAATCTAATGCTTTGGTTTAAACATATTTATTCGACGTTATATATTTATTATTAATATACAACAACTAATTATGTACACAATAAATACAAGTGGATTGAAATGAAAGCTAAAAGCTTATTGGATTTGACTCTACATGTAATGCTTTGATAAGTTGCATACAGTTTCTAGGGGTTGTTCACTGCCCCTCCCCCCCCCCCCCCCCTAGCAAGTTCAACCACCCAAAAGTGACATTGAACCAGAATTTTAGCCAAAATTAGTTCGATTTCACAATTTATTTATGTGTTAAAAAATACTCAAAACGTCCTCTCTCAAAAAACGTCAAAAGTTATTGCTTTTAATCTTTTCATGCACATCTGTGGACTAAATTGTCTACACCCAATGACCGCTGGACCAACACTTATATAGTCAATCGCATGTGGCGAGACACCCTTTGGACGGTGGCCTTGCTAAATTTTAGGACAGATTACGGAAAGTGAGGTGAATGGGTTAAAGCGACATTACATCACAAAAAGCAAATACAATGCATTGTTTCACATATTGTAGCATTGCTGCTACACATTCTTCCGAATAATTCCGAACATGAACATTGAATCAATAAATAGTGTTTTTGTGGTTTACAAACTTTCAAACGTGAAAGTAGCTTTTCATATAACGTTCATCCATGCTCCTAAATTGTCGTTTGTTTGTCATTGGAGTTGATACTAAATGTGCGATACTGCCGTTTAGAGATAGTTTGACTAAGATTAGTCTACAAATAAGTATGCATAGGCACAAATGTGAGATATAACAGTAAATCTGTACCATAAATCGTGTTATTCAGGATACACGAGTTGTATTACGCATGGATGTTTACATTATTTTGTTATGTCAACAAACCGCGTATACGACGCTTGTTTATTAGGTGAAATACTCAGTATTTGAAGCAAATATTTGGAAAAAAATTATACCATATAATAGGAAAATACATTCTGTAGAAATTTGTGTTTTCACTAATGCAGTGTCGCGTTAAACAAGCATCGTATACGCGATTTGTTGACATAGCAAAATAATGTAAATAGGGTCGACATTCATGCGAAATACAATGCGCGTATCTTGAATAACACGATTTATGCTACAGATTTACCGTGATATGTCACATTTGTGCATATGTATATTTATTTGTAGACTATTCTTAGCTAAATTATCTCTAAACGACAGTACCACGCGTTAAGTATTGACTCCAATAACAAACACACGTCAATTCAGGAGCATGGATGACCGTTATATGAAATTACGCATGTATGTCGACCTATTTTACATTATTTTGTTATGTCAACAAGCCGCGTATACGATGTTTGTTTATTTGCTGAAATATTCAGTTTTTGAGGCAAATATTTGGAAAACAATTATACCATATAATAGGAAATTACGGATCTGTAGTCTAGTGGTAACATGCTGGACTGGTAATCCAGGGATCGCAGGTTTGATCCCCCATCTGACCCTAATAAAATTAACAGTCTTTCAGATGAGACGTTAAACCGAGGTCTCGTGTCGGTGCTTTACACCGTTCACGTAAAAGAACCAGAGGAGATTCTGGAATGGGTCTCTGTCTGTATCATGCACTATCCTTCAAAATCTAAAATAACTAATATCTTCAGGAGGCGTCGCTCATATGGGCAACCGGTAGCGACGATAAATAAATGTAAAAACACACATAGAAATTTGCTTTTTCACTGATGTAGTGTCGCTTTAATAATTATGTTGAAATTTCATCCAAGTCACTAAATTCGGACTGATTCACCAAATTTTCCACAATGCCTATAAATCACACAGACTGGGTCGGTTACGCCTCCCTGACATTTATTGCACATATATCCAAGTTGGAAATCTACATTTATTTTATGTTTTATTTACACAAGCAGCCTGTAATTTGAACTTGCCCAATGACAATGCTTGCTCACTGTGACGAGTGGGCGAGTGTTTATCTTAACCCCTGCTACGGTTTATTCGCATGTTGCATAAGTTATACACGTCTATTATATCATTGTGTAATTACGGCAAATAATAAAATATATGGTTCATGAACAGCGCTGGACGTACATATATTTATTTAGATCTTCTTGGAGACATAGATTTTTCAGTTTTGTCCAGATAGTTTTTGTTTCCTGTTTGAAATGAGTCTAGTCATCTCCTACTAGATGTTATATAGCATACTCTGTAACACAGGACTGTGTACCAATGTTTCTGTGGGATCAACCCACCGCTCTCATTAAATCAAGATTTTTTCAGCAATATGAAAAAACGGAATTTATTGTATTTAAGAATCAAAACAATAGACTGCTTAACCCTTTCCCTCATAGAAACACCTCTTGACGCCAGTGCCAATATGACATACATTGACAATGTAGTAGCCAAACCAATGTTCATAAACCCTTTCCCTCATAGAAGCACCTCTTGACGCCATTACCAATATGACATACATTGACAATGTAGTAGCCAAACCAATGTTCATAACCCTTTCCCTCATAGAAGCACCTCTTGACGCCATTACCAATACGACATACATTGATGATGTAGTAGCCAAACCAATGTTCATAATAAAGGCCAGAATCTCATGTAATCCCAGTATTATCTATGGAGGTGGGATAGATATGGCGACTACTTATCCACTGCATGATCGCTAAATGGCTGTCGTTTGTATGGAGATATAATAGTATATTAACCTAAATCTCTATGAAGTCCCAGTAATATCTATGGAGGTGGGATAGATATGGCGACTACTTATCCACTACATGATAGCTAAATGGCTGTCGTTTGTATGGAGATAATAATAGTATATTAACCTAAATCTCTATGAAGGAAAGGGTTAAATGGCTGTCGTTTGTATGGAGATATAATAGTATATTAACCTAAATCTCTATGAAGTCCCAGTAATATCTATGGAGGTGGAATATATATGGCGACTACTTATCCACTACATGATAGCTAAATGGCTGTCGTTTGTATGGAGATATAATAGTATATTAACCTAAATCTCTATGAAGTCCCAGTAATATCTATGGTGGTGGAATATATATGGCGACTACTTATCCACTACATGATAGCTAAATGGCTGTCGTTTGTATGGATATATAATAGTATATTAACCTAAATCTCTATGAAGTCCCAGTAATATCTATGGTGGTGGAATATATATGGCGACTACTTATCCACTACATGATAGCTAAATGGCTGTCGTTTGTATGGAGATATAATAGTATATTAACTTAAATCTCTATGTAGTCCCAGTAATATCTATGGTGGTGGAATATATATGGCGACTACTTATCCACTACATGATAGCTAAATGGCTGTCGTTTGTATGGAGATATGAAGGAAAGGGTTAAATACAATTACTATCGTTTTATTGCTGAAATAACTTGATTAAACATTGAGAAATGTGTCCTTTTTTCACATAGAAATGTGGGCTATTACACCTGTGTTACAGGGTATTTTACCAGTCTTATTTGTTTCTTTATTTTTTAATGTTGGTTCAGGTTTTGCACATCACTGTTACATGTGTTTTATTTGCATTTACAAATATGTGTTTACTTTCCTATATCTTTCATCTTGTCATGTCAATCTTCATTTCTGGATTGCTTCCGAATCATTTTTTTTATATTTGGGAAATAGTCATTATGTATTTTACTTTCGGCATTAACCCTTTCAACTGACTTGGACTGGTCCATGATATTTTTAGACCAATAAATTAATAAGAAAATTACATTTGGACCAGTTCATTTATCAAAGTGGGTAATTTTGTCTAAAAATAGTAATATTACTTGGCAAAAAGTGCAGATTCTAAATCTACACCTTTTTGTATGCTTATTTAGAGGTGTGTGGTGTTGAAAGGGTTAATACAAAGTGAACAGTTGTGTAGATTGTAGTCACAATACCAGTATCACTTTGTAGAGGGTTGTAAATCACAGTCTTGTATTAGAGGGAAGTAAAGGGAAGTAAATCATATTGTTGTATTAAAGGGAAGTAAATCACAGTCTTGTATTTGAAGGTAGTCACTCTGCATTATACTAGAGGATGTCACTACAGTTGTTAGAGGGAGGTAAATCTGTATTAGTTAGAGGGAAGTCACTCTGTATTATGCTAGAGGAGGTCACTGCAGTTGTTAGAGGGAGGTAAATCCGTATTAGTTAGAGGGAAGTCACTCTGTATTATGTTAGAGGGAAGTAATCTGTATTAGTTAGAGGGGAAGTCACTCTGTATTAGTTAGAGGGAAGTAATCTATATTAGTTAGAGAGGAAGTCACTCTGTATTAGTTAGAGGGAAGTAATCTGTATTAGTTAGAGAGGAAGTCACTCTGTATTAGTTAGAGGGAAGTAATCTGTATTAGTTAGAGGGGAAGTCACTCTGTATTAGTTAGAGGGAAGTAATCTGTATTAGTTAGAGAGGAAGTCACTCTGTATTAGTTAGAGGGAAGTAATCTGTGAGGTTCCATGTATCGGTGATTTACACTTATGCATAAGCATGTTGCCAAGGATGCAACTTGCTCTAGCCTCAGAAAAACAAATGACTGACATAGTTCTGGACGTGTTGACCCAAAGTTGTTGAGGTCAAATAAATGTTTTATAAAAGACAAATCATGCAAAACAGAGTAGTGACAGATCCAACCACATAATCATTTATATATTATAGTTTTCATATATTAAAACTGTTTGTATACTAGCTAAGATCATTTCATATGCAAAGTTAGACAACTTTTACAAGGAAAAAATTGAAAGAATTGAAGAAGGATTGTCTAATGGGACTTTAAATATTTCCGTGTTTAGCACATTGTAAGTAATTGGATGTTAAATTGGGACTTTAAATATCTCCGTGTTAAGCACATTGTAAGTAATTGGATTATATTTATGGGACTTTAAAATATCTCCATGGTAGGCACATTGTAAGTAATTGGATGATGGGACTTTAAATATCTCTGTGTTAAGCACATTGTAAGTAAATGGATGTTAAAATGGGACTTTAAATATCTCCGTGTTAAGCACATTGTAAGTAAATGGATTATATTTATGGGACTTTAAAATATCTCCATGTTAAGCACATTGTAAGTAAACACATTATGGGGACAATAATTATAGTTTTATACAAGATTTATTGAAATTTAATAAAAATGTGTGTGCATCTGGTGAGATAGAGTGATACACAGTGGGCGCTAGATGACTGGTTTCCTCTTGTGTTTCCTGATCAAGTAGATTGACTGGTGTCAGGAAATGATATTGGTTTCAGGAAATGATAGGGTTTACTAGGGAGTGTGGACTTCAGTAATCTCAAGTGCCCCCCCCCCCCTACTTAATTACTGTGATTTACATCAATGAATCTCATCTGAATCTGTTACATGTGTATTGATTTATGAAGCTCACTGAGGTTTGAACCCTATTACAGTGGAATAATTAGTCCCTGGTGGTAATGTAATGTGCTCATTTTGGTTAATTACCATACTTACTGAACACCAGGCATTACTACTATTGGTTAAAGTGACATTACATCCCAAAAAGCCAAACAAATTGAATAAATGAATTACTTAGAGATAATAAATTTAACTAAGATTAGTCTACAAATAAATATGCATAGGCACACATGTGGGATATAACGATAAATATGTACCATAAATCTCGTAATTCGGGATACACAGGTTGTATTGAGCATGTATGTCCACCCTGTTTATATTATTTTGGTATGTCAACAAACCGCGTACACGACGCTTGTTTATTAGTTGAAAT
The DNA here is from genome assembly GCA_014843695.1 of Archivesica marissinica. Lineage (NCBI taxonomy): Eukaryota > Metazoa > Mollusca > Bivalvia > Venerida > Vesicomyidae > Archivesica > Archivesica marissinica. The sequence continues at coordinate 63,470,786 of CM026402.1, forward strand.
ACTCAGTTTTTGAGGCAAACATTTTGTAGAAATTTGCGTTTTCACTGAGTGTCGCTTTAACCATTCCACTGAAAAATCATTCTTGCTACAGATGGATCTGTAGTCCAGTGATAACACGATGGACTGGTAATCCAGGGTTCGCAGGTTCGATCCCCCCGTCCGACCCTAATAAAATTAACAGTCTCTAAACCAAGGTCTCGTGTCGGTGCTTTACACTGTGCACGTAAAAGAACCAGAGGAGACTCTGGAATGGGTCTCTGTCTGTATCATTGTACTATCCTCCAAAGATCTAAAATGACTAATGTCTTCCAGGAGGCATCGCTCATATGGGCAACCGGTAGCGACAATAAATAAACGTAAAACACACATTAATCTGGCTGTTGTGCATACAAAGTACATGTTGAATAATGATTAATAGATAATATAGATAGATGGACAATGGATTAAACGCGATCACAATACCTCGATCAACATGAGCCTCTCTTTGGTACACTACCATATTATAATAAGGGCTTTATTTAGAATGACTAAGCATGTAGTGCAATGTATGTCCAATCTTTCTTCTAGTGCTCCATCTTAACCCTTAGAATGCAGAATAAATTGGAAGTAATGTGCAAACAACATAGATCCAGATCAGCCGCGGTGCTACGCCGGTTCTGATCAGGATCTATGTTGTTTGCTATTCTGATTCAGACAAGTGTTTTAGCTCCACTATCCAAATAGGAAACAGCATAGAGCCTGGTCAGACGGGACATTATGTGCAGTTTGATGCCGCGTCTGATCAGGATCTATGTTGTTTGCTATTCAGACAAGTGTTTTAGCTCCATTATCTGAATAGCAAACAGCATAAGTGCCTGGTCAGACGGCACATTTTGATCTGGCGCTATGCTGTTTGCAAAAGTGACTTTAGTCGTGATTGGAAGGTTATGGGTCAATTGGTTTGGAGCCTTCACTGTGAAATATGGATAACGGTGTCCGGTGATGTCGGCCTCGTAATCAAGAGGTTGTTAGTTCGAACCTCGCCAGAACAGTTGTGCTGATGTCTTTAGCAAGACTCTTAAATCCACATTGCCTCTTCACTCTGCCTTATGGCGATTCATTCCATCAGGAATGGGGTCTTGAGAATGATTGAACTAACATTTAACTTGTTTCGCAATTGAGCTGAAATAATTTATAAGTCAATAAAAACTTATGGTTGCCATAGCAACCAAAGTTGTAACTGTGAATAATGCAATGCCTTCACTATCCATACTATAGCTCAGCATCAATGCACAAATAGTTAATGACTCGGAAAATTAACATGATTTATCACAAATTTACCCCACCCACTCATAGAACATTTATAATCCAACCAGAATAGTTTTAGCTATTTTTTATTGGGAGGTAGCCCATAATGTTATCATTCTTGCACCATTTCGTCTGAATTTGTCCATATAGTCTGGAGAAGAAATCTGTATTCACATTTGGGCGTGAATGTAAAAAAACACTAATTTTCTTTATGAAGTTGACTCCAAAGAATCGAACATTTTACACTGGTCCATATGATGCATTGGCGGGCTCAAATATCGGCCTCAACTGTAGATGTAAGTGGTCATTGACAAAGGTGCTGCCTTGACAAAAATACAATTGACGAGTTCTACGTATATATAAGCCGTAAACGATCCAATATTTAAAATATTGGACTGTGTGAGACATATAGCGCCGAACACAGTGCCAGTATTTTACATATTGATCTGTTTAAGGCTTATAGCTTAACCCTTTCAACCCACAGGCCTCTAAATAGGCTTATGAAAAGTGTAGATCCAGATGAGCCGGCTCGTGACGAGCCGTCTCATCAGGATCTGCACTTTTTTGCCAGTAATAATTATTACTATTTTTAGATAAAATTACCCATTTTGATAAATGAACTGGTCCAAAGGTAATTTTCTTATTAATTTATTGGTCTGAAAATATCACGCACCAGTCCATGTCAGTTACTTGGGGTTGAATGGGTTAAAACACTCACTTATATAACAAGATCTTACTATAACAAATTGATAATTTTGAACTTAATTAACAAGATCTTACTATTTATAAATAGAATTTGGTGTCCGCTTCCGTGGTCGAGTTGTTAAGGTCGCTGACTTGTATACCACTGTAACCTATCATCACTGATGGTCACGGGTTCGAGCCCGCTCAGGCCGTGTCTCATTTATATGAACAAATTGGCAGTTTCTTACGGAGGTTGGTGCACCCAAGTACTGGTTAACCGCTGGAGCCTGCCCAGGAAAGGTGTTGTTAGGTAAACTGCCCGCCGGCGATATAACCCAAAATGGTGCTGATGCAGGCGTAAAACCCGAAATATAACATAACATATATAAATAGAATTTGGTATAATACTTCAGCATTAAAAATAAAAGTACAGCAAGCACAAAGGTATGACGTCAAGACAATGTTTTAAATTGTGTGTGACGCTATCACAGAGATGACTGTACAAAGTACAGCAAGCACAAAGGTATGACGTCAAGACAATGTTTTAAATTGTGTGTGACGCTATCACAGAGATGACTGTACAAAGTACAGCAAGCACAAAGGTATGACGTCATGACAGTGTTTTAAAATGTGTGTGACGCTAGCACAGAGATGACTGTACAAAGTACAGCCAGCACAAAGGTATGACGTCATGACAGTGTTTAAAAATGTGTGTGACGCTAGCACAGAGATGACTGTACAAAGTACAGTAAGCACAAAGGTATGACGTCATGACGATGTTTCAAAATGTGTGTGACGCTAGCACAGAGATGACTGTACAAAGTACAGCAAGCACAAAGTTATGACGTCATGACAGTGTTTTAAAATGTGTGTGACGCTAGCACAGAGATGACTGTACAAAGTACAGCCAGCACAAAGGTATGACGTCATGACAGTGTTTCAAAATGTGTGTGACGCTAGCACAGAGATGACTGTACAAAGTACAGCAAGCACAAAGGTATGACGTCATGACGATGTTTCAAAATGTGTGTGACGCTAGCACAGAGATGACTGTACAAAGTACAGCAAGCACAAAGTTATGACGTCATGACAGTGTTTTAAAATGTGTGTGATGCTAGCACAGAGATGACTGTACAAGTTTCTTTTGTCGTTCTACACAATTGATCACAACAACTTCCTGTACTTGGGTTAAGTTACCAGTAACATAACATCCAAATATATCATTAAAGCGACATTACATTGCAAAAAGCAAATAAAATGCATTTTTTTCACATATAAAACAAGCTTTCAAAATTGAAAGTAGAATTTCATATAGCGGCCATCCATGCTCCTGAATTGACGTTTGTTTGTCATCGGAGTCAATACTAATAGCGAGGTAATGTCATTTAGAGATAATTTAACTAAGATTAGTCTACAAATAAATATACATAGGCACAAATGTGAGATATAACGGTAAATGTGTTCCATACATTGTGTTATTCAGGATACACAAGTTGTATTACTCTTGGATATCGCACTATTCACATTATTTTGTTATGTCAACAAACCGCATATACGATGGTTGTTTATCAGTTTTTGAGGCAAATATTTGGAAAAAATGTGCAAGTTTTGACTGTGTTTTACGTTTATTTATCGTCGCTACCGGTTGCCCATATGAGCGAAGCCTCCTGAAGAGATTAGTCATTTTTAGATCTTTGGAGGATAGTGCAATGATACGGACAGTGACCCATTCCAGAGTCTCCTCTGATTCTTTTACATGCACGGTGTAAAGAACCAACACGAGACCTCGGTTTAACGTCCCCATCTGAAAGACTGTTAATTTTATTAGGGTCAGATCGGGGATCGATTCTGCGATCCATGGATTACCAGTCCAGCGTGTTACCACTGGACTACAGATCCATCTGTAAGTTTTTGTCAACCACTCCTTCTGTTTATATATCGGCTAATTCTTTATAATGTAAACATTCTAGTTTAAATGTAAAGTTCAGTTTTAATATACAAGATTAGATTTCTTAATTGTCGATCATATTAACATTTTTAACAAATACAATACATTGACATGCAGCTAAACGCTGTCATGTTTAGGGGTCATAATGGCATGTTTAGGGGTCATATGGCATGTTTACGGGTCATATGGCATGTTTAGGGGTCATATGGCATGTTTAGGGGTCATATGGCATGTTTAGGGTCATATGACATTGCCTATGCATACGTATCAGATGAATGCACAAGTATCATGGATGATAAGATGGCTGCGTGGTAAATATTCACATTGTATTTAGTCACGTGACTGCAATTTATTGATTTGAGATGAATGCACGAGTATCTGTGTTTTTCACATGTGTCAAGCTAGATTGATCGATAAATAAAGTACAATGACAGTACTTACATTTTTAGTGGTTTGTCCTTGTTTCAGCTGTTTGGTTTCGCTCTATTGAGAGATTTGTACGCATTTGATCCACAATATGATGGTGTCAAGTAGTATTTGGACGTGATTGCAATTCTATGTATTGTGGAAAACAAGTATCTAATGGGAAATGTGCTATTAACGCAGTGGTTAGGACGCTCACTTCTCACCAATGCAACCCGGGTTTGATCTTCTGAGCGGGATGTGTGTGAGATAGTACGGTGGTCGCCAGATCAGACAGGTGGGTTTTCTCCGGGTATTCCGGTTTCCTGCCACATGAACGACGACGTATGCGTTTTCATCAGCGCCAATTTAGAGTGAATAAAACAAGTTGTTAACGCTTGCATGTTACAAAGTGGCGTCCGTGGTCCAGTGGTAGAGCGTCGGATTTGGAATCGATCGGTCCCAGGTTAGATATTCGGTCAGGCCACGTATGTAGTGTCATTGAGCAAGGCACCTCACACACATTGCTTAATACTGGTTAACCACTTAGGTCGGCTAAGCTTGCCCAGGAAAACATGTCTACGTCCTCCCAAGGGGTTTGACAATAATGGAACATACATACATACAATCGTGTAGTTGTGAAAATAACAGTCAGAATTTCCTTAGAATTGTGTTGTAACAAATAAGAAATGCAGGTTAATGAATTGTCGTCTGCTACAATTATTTGAACTATTTGTAGCTGTTATTTTACCCAGCATGCAAACAGTTCATGCTTGTTTCGCAATCGTTGTAAAAGAATTAAAGTTTAAACTTTATAACTTTGTGGTAAAATGATTCTGATCTGGTACCTTTAACAAGCGTGCATAATCTTATAATACCCGTATCAATAAACTACTAAACTATAATTAAATGCAAATACGGTAATACGTAACACAGATTGGAACAGTAAAATCTGTACAAAGCTATAATTTAGTTTGGTCGCCAGGGGGCATGTATAACCTGTGTATTGGCCTTATAGTTGTTACTCATGTATACAGACATACTCCAGTGAACAATTACAAACATTTATGAGCCAGCCTTGTAACAGTTTAACTTCAGTCATTGATATCTTCTTTCTGAGGCAGCACATTCTGTACACACTGTGTAATAAATATACTTCATTGCTTGTAAAAGTATTTCTTTTGTTGAAATTTGAATTTCATAGTAAGAAGTTTCAGATCATGGTGTTAGTTAGGATCTGCTATACATTTATAACATAGCAATACAGTAAATGTTATTGTACATGACCGAGTGATATTGTGGTATATTAGTATAGTGTAGCAGGAAATACATAGCAAAGTGGCTCACTACTTCATCGGGAACACTTCGCCGACATTCATTCATCAGTGTTGATGAAGGGGTCAACTGTAAACTAGAGAATTTCAGCATTTTGTTGTTCAATTATTTTCCGTATTGATTTTTTCAAACTGTCGCGGTTGATTGTATATGAGTCACTCGCAGAGTTATAACTGAACGAACAGAAAGTTGTGCAGGACAAAATAAAAACACTTGACAAAGGATTCTTGTAACATTTCCATTTTGGGATCTTAGTACTGGTATTGTATATATTTAATTTGCGTTTTTGTCTTTGCTGAAGGCAAATGTGTTGTGTCGTCATTATTTGTCATTGGATATAAAAAAAAATAATACCAAATAAGGTGAACCAGGAAATAACTTGACGTATAAACAAAAATCAATAAAAGATGGAAGTTGAACAAAATGTAGAAATTGAGAATGAAGTACCGGTAAGCAGACAGGAAGAGCAAGATGTGGGAAATGGAGACATTGATGTAGTCATAGTGGGCTTGAATGATGCTGACAATCCAGTAGAAACAGTAAACATTAATGGTGAGGAAGATGGAGAGATGGAAAAAGATGAAATCTTAGAGGATGGTGCAGAGAGAGAACAAGTCGAAATGACCGGAGATGAAGAGATGGAAAAAGAAGACTACATCGACGATAGAGCGACTGTGAAAACTGATGAGGAAGATATAGAAAATGAAATTGGTGTTACAGCAGATGAAGAGCCTGTACATGTGCAACATGACATCGTAGATAGTCGTGCTGTAGACAATAAAGACACTGATGATGTAGCAAATAAACACATTCCTAATTATGACGCGAATAAGGAGAATGGGGGAAACAAGGAACCCAATAACAACAGCATCAAGAACTCCATATCCAAGTTTGGCTCCCCCGCGAAGAAGGTTTGTTGGAAACATGTAGAGATATATATGCACATGAAGCCACTTAAACATAAGTTATTATTTCAGTCGCATAATAAAACTTTAAAGCGGCAGTACATCGCAAAAAGCCAAATAATACATATTTTACGTATAAATAACATTGCTACTACAAATTCTTCCGAAATAATTCAAACACTAGCTTTCAATCAATAAACAAGTGTTCTTGCGGACTACAGATTCTCAAAAGTGAAAGTAGGATTTCATATAGCGGTCATCCATGCTCCTGAATTGACGTTTATTGATTTAAATCTGATCAGTCTAAAATAAATATGCAGAGGCATAAATCTGAGACATAGCGTTAAATCTGCAGCATGATGTCCTATTTACATTATTTTGTTATGTCAACAATTTCAACAAACATCGTATACGATGCTTGTTTATTAGTTGAAATACTCACTTTCTGTTGCAAATATTTAGGAAAAAGTTATACATCCTGCAATTTGTCACCAATGTAGTGTCGCTTTAATAGTTTAGATGGCAAACTAAATTACAATTAAAATTTGATATTTGTAAAATTGAAATTCAATAACCATAATGCAGCTTGAATTCGTGTTGCGCAGCGGTAGCACATTCACTTCAGGGGTGAAAGGCCCGGAATTTGCGCCCAGCAATAGTCATTATGATTGTTTGCATTTAATTAAATTTCACATTGCCTCTTCTCTCTCTCATTGCGAGGGATTCCATCGGGGAATGAGATCTCGAGAGCGAGTAAAGTTATATTGTATGAACTTGTTTCACAATCAAGATAAAATAAATTTGTATGAACGAAACTAAACATGATTATTATGGATATATATTATTACTATGTCTTGTCTGATTATTGTCAAATCATTTTACTGTAGTATGTACATCTCGCAGTTCAAATGGCTCGAACCCGTGACCCATTGGTGAGAGGTCACTCGTACCATCTCTCCGACATAATGACCATTGGTGAGAGGCGAGAAATCTGAATTCTACAACTGCTAATTAGGAAAACAGGATGACTTTAATGAAGTTTAAATTAACTTGTTTAATAATAATGTTATAATTGCCTTGTATACATTACAGGATATGCGACAAGAGGTGGACTGAAAACTTTGTTTAATTGCTTTTTCAGAACCTTTAAATTTATCTATCAGTGGACATTTGTTCATAGTGTTATCTGTGTTGTTGATGGTTCTTTTGGCAGATTGGTCCTTGTCTTGTCTGTCAAGTATGATCTATGCCAGTGTATCTTGTCAATCATCTCACCTTGGGACTTTCTGGTATTTAATATTTGATAGATGATCATGAGATTCCTGTTAGGTGGTTGGTAGCTATGTCTTGTTCATTTAGTTATACAGTGTACTTAGGGTGTGGTTTCAGTGTACTTAGTGTGTGGTTTCAGTGTACTTAGGGTGTGGCTTCAGTGTACTTAGTGTGTGGTTTCAGTGTACTTAGTGTGTGGTTTCAGTGTACTTAGGGTGTAACTTCAGTGTACTTAGGGTGTGGTTTCAGTGTACTTAGTTTGTGGTTTCAGTGTACTTAGGGTGTGGCTTCAGTGTACTTAGTGTGTGGTTTCAGTGTACTTAGGGTGTGGTTTCAGTGTACTTAGGGTGTGACTTCAGTGTACTTAGGGTGTGGCTTCAGTGTACTTAGTGTGTGGTTTCAGTGTACTTAGGGTGTGGTTTCAGTGTACTTAGTGTGTGGTTTCAGTGTACTTAGGGTGTGGCTTCAGTGTACTTAGTGTGTGGTTTCAGTGTACTTAGGGTGTGGCTTCAGTGTACTTAGTGTGTGGTTTCAGTGTAGTTAGGGTGTGGTTTCAGTGTACTTAGGGTGTGACTTCAGTGTACTTAGGGTGTGGCTTCAGTGTACTTAGTGTGTGGTTTCAGTGTACTTAGGGTGTGGTTTCAGTGTACTTAGGGTGTGACTTCAGTGTACTTAGGGTGTGGGGTGTGGTTTCAGTGTACTTAGGGTGTGGCTTCAGTGTACTTAGGGTGTGGTTTAAGTGTACTTAGGGTGTGGCTTCAGTGTACTTAGGGTGTGGCTTCAGTGTACTTAGAGTGTGGCTTCAGTGTACTTAGGGTGTGGGGTGTGGTTTCAGTGTACTTAGGGTGTGGCTTCAGTGTACTTAGGGTGTGGTTTAAGTGTACTTAGGGTGTGACTTCAGTGTACTTAGGGTGTGGGGTGTGGTTCCAGTGTACTTAGGGTGTGGCTTCAGTGTACTTAGGGTGTGGTTTAAGTGTACTTAGGGTGTGGCTTCAGTGTACTTAGGGTGTGGCTTCAGTGTACTTAGAGTGTGGCTTCAGTGTACTTAGGGTGTGGTATCAGTGTACTTGGGGTGTGACTTCAGTGTACTTAGGGTGTGGTTTCAGTGTACTTAGGGTGTGGCTTCAGTGTACTTAGGGTGTGGCTTCAGTGTACTTAGAGTGTGGCTTCAGTGTACTTAGGGTGTGGCTTCAGTGTATGCAGGGTGTGGTTTTAGTGTATTATAAACTAGGATGTTGTTTCTGCAGTGTGTCATTGTCAACAGGTGTCGATCGGTGTATGTAGGTGTGGTTTCCGTATAAATGTGTATGGTTTCATTGTACATTGTATTATAAAAGTAGGATGTTGCCCTTGTGTCACCATCATCCAGTTTCCGTGTATATGGGTGTGGTTTCACTATAATTATATGGGCAACATTTCAGTGTGTGGGGGTGTGGTTCCAGTATCAATGGGTGTGGTTTCAGTGTATATTGGTGTGCATTCAATATAAATAGGTGTGCTTTCAGTGTATGTAGGTGTGGTTTCTATATAAATGGGTGTGCTTTCAGTGTATGTGGGTGTGGTTTCAGTATAAATGGGTGTACTTTCAGTGTATGTGGGTGTGGTTTCAGTATAACTGGACGTACTTTCAGTGTATGTGGGTGTGGTTTCAGTATAAATGGGTGTACTTTCAGTGTATGTGGGTGTGGTTTCAGTATAAATGGGTGTACTTTCAGTGTATGTGGGTGTGGTTTCAGTATAAATGGACGTACTTTCAGTGTATGTGGGTGTGGTTTCAGTATAAATGGACGTACTTTCAGTGTATGTGGGTGTGGTTTCAGAGTGTGTGGATGTGCGTTCATGTTGTATCTAGGTGTTTACACCGACATACCATATGGTGCCACTGGAATGTTTAGTAAGCTAACAATGTCCCTTGTTTGTATACACTGATGTCAAGCCCCTTGTGGGAACCTAGACATGTTTTCCTAGCTGGGCAGGCCAGTAATACAATCAATATGTGTAATGTTACTCAAGGACACAAAATATGTGCTGCAATCGAGTATCAAACCCGAGACCGCTGGACAGGCCAGTAATACAATCAACATGTGTAATGTTGCTCAAGGACACAACATATGTGCTGCAATCGAGTATGAAACCCGAGACCGCTGGACAGGCCAGTAATACAATCAACATGTGTAATGTTGCTCAAGGACACAACATATGTGCTGCGACCGAGTATGAAAACCCAAGACCCCTCAATTCTAAATCCGACGTTCTACCACTGGACCGCGGAAGTAGTATATTATGCACTTAAGAAACTAGACTGCACTCAAAACAGCCCATAAAATGCTTAACTTGCTCATTTATTAATTGAAGTTTTAATGACAAACAATTAAATGACAAATACCAAGCAACTTTATAAACTATTGAACTTGTTATAATTGTATTTGACAAGCACTTGAACCCTGTATTTTGTCCCAAGTAAACTATTGACTTTGATTGATGATGACACACCCACATTCTTACAATATTTAGCAATTTTCTATATATACATACATGAATAAATCGGTTATGTCGAAATTTCAAATATAATAATCGGATATTTTGAGTGATTCAGGGTACAGCTGTCTGCATTTATACATTGCTGTACACGAAATGAAATGTTTTAATTCTGTGTGTGTTATTTGCTTAAATAACCACAAGCATGTTAGTGTTACAGGATAGTTTAAATAGTAAAATTGAAACCATATGTTTAGAGAGTTATTGTAGGATGACTACACTTTTGGTGTTGTACCTTATTTTGTGTAATATTACACTTGTTTTGACTGGCATAAAAACATCCAATCCTGCTAAAGCCCCCCCCCCCCCCCCGTTCACATTGGGGTTTTAATCCTGCTTGCAGTGTTAAATCTTTGCAATCTAGCGCGCTAGTCAATATGGTCATGGAGTCCGCCTCCGTGGTCGAGTGGTTAAGGTCGCTGACTTGTATACCACTGTAACCTATCATCACTGATGGTCACGGGTTCGAGCCCGCTCAGGCCGTGTCTCATTTATATGAAAAAGTTGGCAGTTTCTTACGGAGGTTGGTGCACCCAAGTACTGGTTAACCGCTGGAGCCTGCCCAGGAAAGGTGTTGTTAGGTAAACTGCCCGCCGGCGATATAGCCCAAAATGGTGCTGATGCAGGCGTAAAACCCGAAATATAACATAACAATATTGTCATGGAATTTTGTTACGAACACAATTCTAATGAAATTTCAGGACATATGTCCAGAGTTTTTAGTTGCAAATAAGAAAGAAAAAACATTAATGAATTGTCGTCTGCTTCAATTGTTTGAACTATTTATTGCCTTTATTGTACCCAGCATGCAAAGATTGAAATAACTTCATCTTCACACGAGTGTTACTTTACTGCAGATTGAATGTAGCTTTGCCAAGCGGGATTAAGACTACAATTCGCCTCCATTGTGTTGTATGTAGGCCTACAGTCAAACATGTGTTAGTGGTCACCTCCATTAAGCAGCCAACCTGTATTAAGCAGCTAGTTTCCCAAAATGTTATTTTACTATACATTTGACCTCTATACATTTGACCTCTATTAAGCAGCCACCTGTGCTAAGCAGCCACTTTCTGTGATTCCCTTGGCTGGCTGCTTAAGACAGGTTTGACTGTAGATATGGTGTCAAGTCTCGTAACCGAGGATTTGCGAGTTCGCTCCCAGCCAGAACCTTGGTGGTTGTGTCTGTAGGCAAGACGCTTAAAGCCACATTTCCTCATCTCTCACTCTTTGTCATGACTCATGGAATCCGTCGGGAATGAGGTTACGAGAGCGATTATTGTAATGATATCCGAATTGGTTTTGCAATAAGAATAAATTTTCTTTGGATATGGGGGTGCTGTTGTTATGTATAAATTATCTTTTTGGAGATGGTTGTGATGTGGTTAAGTATAAATTATCTTTGGAGATGGTTGTGATGTGGTTAAGTATAAATTATCTTTGGAGATGGTTGTGATGTGGTTAAGTATAAATTATCTTTGGAGATGGTTGTGATGTGGTTAAGTATAAATTATCTTTGGAGATGGTTGTGATGTGGTTAAGTATAAATTATCTTTGGAGATGGTTGTGGTGTGGTTAAGTATAAATTATCTTTGGAGATGGTTGTGATGTGGTTAAGTATAAATTATCTTTGGAGATGGTTGTGATGTGGTTAAGTATAAATTATCTTTGGAGATGGTTGTGATGTGGTTAAGTATAAATTATCTTTTTGGAGATGGTTGTGATGTGGTTAAGTATAAATTATCTTTGGAGATGGTTGTGGTGTGGTTAAGTATAAATTATCTTTGGAGATGGTTGTGATGTGGTTAAGTATAAATTATCTTTGGAGATGGTTGTGATGTGGTTAAGTATAAATTATCTTTGGAGATGGTTGTGATGTGGTTAAGTATAAATTATCTTTTTGGAGATGGTTGTGATATGGTTTTCGATATTTCAATCTTAGAATAGAGCTACATAATTATCTAACACGAACAGTTAAATTTCTATGGAAAAATGATGAGACAACTATTAAAAATTGTGTATTAATTAATTAATATTCAATACTATCTTGTCAAGTATTATTATTATTGAGTTGTTTTGGGAGGTATACAATGTAGATGTTATCATTTTGAAGTCTGATTCCATTGTCCAAAAATTACTGAAACAAATTGGATTATGGCTTTAATGATTTTGTGATTGTTCTTAATTGTCTGGCGTAAATCTGATTATTAGAGTGTGAACATGGCATAAAACTTTAAGATTTTTGCTGATAATTCAACAAACATGTGCACTTCCAACCAATACTACTAACTCAGTCACCTTCAACGAAATACTCTTCAATGAAATACACTTCAATGAAATACTCTTCTACAAAATACTCTTCAACGAAATACACTTCAAACGAAATACTCTTCAAACTAAATAATCTTCAACGAAATACACTTCAAATGAAATACTCTTCAACGAAATACTCTTCAACGAAATACTCTTCAACGAAATACACTTCAAATGAAATACTCTTCAACGAAATACTCTTCAAATGAAATAATCTTCAACGAAATACACTTCAAACAAAATACTCTTCAATGAAATACTCTTCAACGAAATACTCTTCAACGAAATACTCTTCAACGAAATACTCTTCAAACGAAATACTCTTCAAACGAAATACTCTTCAACAAAATACACTTCAAATGAAATACTCTTCAACGAAATACTCTTCAACGAAATACTCTTCAATGAAATACTCTTCAATGAAATACTCAACGACATCTACTGTAGAGTCTTCACAGTGCTTTCATGTTATGGGTAACAGTAATTTGTAAAATATCTCCAAAAGTGAATGGATTAATGCGGTTCAGACATTATGTTAACTACTGCTATACTCACTCGTCGTGCCTTTTTTTGTGGCTAGCCAAACTATAAATAGTTTTGCCTGCTTTGCAACTAATCTAGCCTCGCCCTATCGTCTCACACTAGAACTTGCCTTGTTTGCTGTTTGACAAGCCAAATATTACTCTTGTTCATCAGTTAGACTGGTTAAATGTCATTGTTAATTACTCAGCTTTAGAACTACTTAATCATGGTTGTTTCCCAGCTCTTAACACTAAGTCAGACTTTGCTGTTGCCCTGCTCGAAGAATGCCTAAACTTTTCTGTTACACTGCTGTACGACTGCTAAAATTTGCTGATTCATTGCTGGTTCCCTGCTCTAAGACAACTCAAACATTGCTGTTTCCCTGCTCTAGGACATCTCAAACATTGCTGTTGCCCTGCTCTAGGACAACTCAAACATTGCTTTTGCCCTGCTCTAGGACTACTCAAACATTGCTGTTGCCCTGCTCTAGGACTACTCAAACATTGCTGTTTTCCTGCTCTAAGATTACTCAAACATTGCTGTTTCCCTGCTCATTGACTACTCAAACATTGCTGTTGCCCTACTCTAAGACAACTCAAACATTGCTGTTGCCCTACTCTAAGACAACTCAAACATTGCTGTTGCCCTGCTCTAAGACAACTCAAACATTGCTGTTGCCCTACTCTAAGACAACTCAAACATTGCTGTTGCCCTGCTCTAAGACTATTAAAATATTGCTGTTGCCCTGCTCTAAGACTATTAAAATATTGCTGTTGCCCTGCTCTAAAACTACTCAAACTTTGCTGGTTCCCTGCTGTAAATCTAATAGTCGTGATAGCACGTTCACTTTAGGTGCGAAATGCCCAGAGTTTGCGCCCAGTTGTTGCCGTTACGATTGTGCCCTTAGGCAGCAAGGCATTTAAATTCCACATTGCCTCTTCTCTCTCAATTTTGGCGATGGATTCCATCAGGAATGAGGTCTCTAGAGCGATTAATACAAGTTGTAGGAACTTGTTTCACAAGCTAGCTACCATATATTTGTATATAAATTAAGGCTAATAAAATTTGCTGTTTTCCTGCTCTAAAATAACTAAACTTTGTTTTTGCCCTGCTCGAAGACTACTCAAACGTTGCTGTTTCCCTGCTCGAAGACGCTGCTTCCCTGCTCAAACGTTGCTGTTGCCCTGCTCTACGACTTGTCAAACCTCACTTACTTGTGCCCGGCTTCCTTTATTACTGCTAAAATATAATTGAACAAAGGGCATACAGTATGTGATCGCTTGCCCATCCATTAGGGAGAGTGGGTTATGATGTATAGAAATGATCAATCAGAATGCATTGATCCTGGCTAGATGATATTTCCATATATTGGTCATTACTCATGCTACACACCCTGTATGTACAACAACCGGAAGAAACTTGAATTAGTGCCAGAGATGGTAATGAATAGTTTTTGTCAATTTTCACTATTTTCACTGAAAGCTTGGTCTATTTTCACTGAAAGCTCTGTCTATTTTCACTGAAAGCTCGGACTATTTTCACTGAAAGCTCGGTCTATTTTCACTGAAAGCTCGGACTATTTTCACTGAAAGCTTGGTCTATTTTCACTGAAAGCTTGGGTCTATTTTCACTGAAAGCTCTGTCTATTTTCGCTGAAAGCTCGGTCTATTTTCACTGAAAGCTCAGTCTATCTTCACTGAAAGCTCGGTCTATTTTCACTGAAAGCTCGGTCTATTTTCATTGAAAGCTCGTTCTATTTTCACTGAAAGCTCGGTCTATTTTCACTGAAAGCTCTGTCTATTTTCACTGAAAGCTTGGCCTATAATTTTTTTTATGGCGTTTGGATGCAGATATAATTATAGGCGTATGTTTATTTGTCTGAGTTTATAATTTGGTGGGTGACATAATAGAGGAATGTTGCATTTCCAAAGAAAACAATTTCATTTGTTTTTGTCTGACATAATCCAGATGTTTTAGATGTGAAATATGAAACATTTCCAGGAAATTAGAAATAAGGGAAGGGAAAATATTAATAATGAACTGTTTCTTGCCTAAATGGAGCTCTGAAAACTTAAAAAAATATCATAGCCTTTTTCATTGAAAAACGATGACTTGAAATCTGAAAAATATTATACCACATTGCATTGCATTGCATGGTCTTTGAAAATCAAAAAATATATAGCATATTGCATTGAAAAAACCATTGTCTTTGACTGAACAATATTATACCATAGTACATTGGAAACCCATGGTCTTTGACTGAACAATATTATACCATAGTACATTGGAAACCCATGGTCTTTGACTGAACAATATTATACCATAGTACATTGGACACCCATGGTCTTTGACTGAACAATATTATACCATAGTACATTGGAAACCCATGGTCTTTGACTGAACAATATTATACCATAGTACATTGGAAACCCATGGTCTTTGACTGAACAATATTATACCATAGTACATTGGAAACCCATGGTCTTCGAATGAACAATATATACCCTAGTACATTGGAAACCCATGGTCTTTCAAAACTATGCAATATTATTCCATTGTTGCATTGAAAAATCATGGTCTTTGACTTAACAATATTATAATATACATGACGGCATTAAAAACGCAATATTTTACATTTTATTTTCTATGTACATACTCTGTCTGTATTGCAAATATTTTTCTAGCGATACACTTTAACTGCGAATTATTACATGAAACTGTAAGAAATGGATTATTTTAGGCGATTGTCTAGTGTATAGACTGACTTAATGAAATTAATAATTATATGCGTTGAAATTCAATGTTGATTATTAAATATTATTATGTATATGGTTGCGTTTCTATTGCGTTTAAGTATATATTGCATTGAAAAACATGATCATGGAAAACAAAAACAAGTATTAATTTGCATTAACCCATTCAACACCAAGTAACTCACATGGACTGGTCCATGATATTCATAAACTCACATTTGGACAAGTTCATTTATCAAAATGGGTAATTATGTCTAAAAATAGTCATATCACTGGCAAAAAGTGCAGATCCTGATGAGACGGCTCATCTGGATCTACACTTTTTGTAAGCCTATTTAGAGGTCTGCGCTGTTGAAAGGGTTAAAAACATAAACATCGTAAGATTGGGTGTACATTCATTCAGCTTCTGTGTAACTATTGGTTAGATGCCAGACTACTTGAAAGATGTAATGGTTGATCATTATATAAAATGATGGCCTGACAGAACCGTGAAATTACATCGGTATGTAGAACCTATGGCATACAAACCATGTTCCTTTCCTGCTTTATAAAATTAAATTGTTATAATTGTTCATTTTAAACATACAATTAATTACATCTCAGTTACATTACAGAGAAATTCATGTCCGTAATGTATGCTTGCTGAATCAGTTTTTGTCAGATGTGCCATTGTGGTGTGCCCTGTGGTTAAAGTAGCCCTGTGGTTAAACGTCTTTATTGGGGGGTATGACTCGGCTCATCAATTACAATTTATTTAACAATGGTGTTTTAACCCTTTCAACCCCACAGGCCTCTAAATAGGCTTATGAAAAGTGTAGATCCAGATGAGCCGGCTCATGACGAGCCGTCTCATCAGGATCTGCACTTTTTTGCCAGTAATAATTATTACTATTTTTAGATAAAATTACCCATTTTGATAAATGAACTGGTCCAAAGGTAATTTTCTTATTAATTTATTGGTCTGAATATATCACGCACCAGTCCATGTCAGTTACTTGGGGTTGAATGGGTTAACAATGGTGTAAGGTATTTAAAATGTTAGATATTTTGACTATTTTACAGTGAGTCCAGTATGATGAGTCAGTCTTCCTGACTCAGAGTTACTTCCTGACTCGGTGCGAATTCCTCTGACGCTGTGTGACTACCTGACTAAGTGTGACTTCCTCCTGACTCGGTGTGACTTTCTCCTGACTCGATGTGACCTCCTGACTCAGTGTGACATCCTGACTCGGTGGTGAGAGTTGGTGTGTGAGATGAGTGTTGGTGAGATGTGAATTGTTTACTGTTGCAGAGAGTTGGTGTGAGAGGTGGGTGTTGGTGAGAGGTGGCTTTTAGTGAGAGGTATCTAATTAAGTGGTAGCTGTAGTTTAAAGGTGTGTTGTTGTAAGGTAGCTGTTGGTGTAAGGTAGCTGTTGTTGTAAGGTAGCTGTTAGCGTATCACAGGAGGCAGGAGGTTCGAATGTTCAGAATGCAGAATTAGTATTGTATGTGTGTTTTGTTATTATGGTTACAGTGTTACAGTGAGATATTGTTACAGTTATATGTGTTTGTGTTTCCTCCAACAGTATTTTTAATATTAGGGAAGGCAGATAAATAATGTTGTTAGAACTTGTTGTTTAACCCATATTGCTTTTTCTTTGCTTTGTCATGATTATGTATATAATGTAAATGTCAAATAGCAAATAAAACATGATTAAACTATTATTTTTGAGTGGGTGGGGTATTTTGTGTGAGGATTGATAAGACATACATACACTGACAAGATAATGAATGGCATCAACACTATAAACTACATTATTTGAAAAAAACATTATTGACTGCATTATAATAAACCTATAGACACAAACTTACAAGTACAATATGTTACTGGATGATGTTGTTGTTTGATGGGTGTCTCAGTTGCTAATTAACCAGATGGGTTACATTCCACAGCTGTTTTGTGGTATGAAGTTTTATTAATCATGAATATGGATTTATTGTATAGTACAGCCCTATTCACTGGTTTTTATAGTTTCCAGGCACGTAGCTACTATATGGCACTGAAGGCCCCGGGGCTGCAGATTGTCACAGAAAATGAAAAATCTAAATCCCCGAAAATGCAATAAAAAGTGTAGGGGGTATCATGGGGGTGGGGTACATTAAAATGTGTCCCGGGTGCACCATTGATGTTCTAGGATTCAATTTGTTTTGACTTCCAATAGACTAGACTGGTAGTGTTTTGACTTCCAAGAGTTTGGTAGTGTTTTGACTTCCAAGAGTCTGGTAGTGATTTGACTTCCAATAGACTGGTAGTTTTTTGACTTCCAATTGACTGGTAGTGTTTTGACTTCCAATTGACTGGTAGTGTTTTGACTATCAAAAGAGTCTGGTAGTGTTTTGACTTCCAAGAGTCTGGTAGTGATTTGACTTCCAATAGACTGGTAGTTTTTTGACTTCCAATTGACTGGTAGTGTTTTGACTTCCAAGAGACTGGTAGTGATTTGACTTCCAAGAGCTGGTAGTGTTTTGACTTCCAGTTGACTTCCAATAGACTGGTAGTGATTTGACTTCCAGTTGACTTCCAATAGACTGGTAGTGATTTGACTTCCAGTTGACTTCCAATAGAGTTTCAGTAATCTGATAGTTGTCTGATAGTGTTTTAATGGGGACACGAGATATAGTTATACTATACTGTAGACTTCAAGGATGTAAGCACTGTGTAGTACTTGTAGACTTATTGTGGCACTCGTAGATAAGCTGTGTAGTACTTGTAGACTTATTGTGGCACTCGTAGATAAGCTGTGTAGGACTTGTAGACTTATTGTGGCACTCGTAGATAAGCTGTGTAGTACTTGTAGACTTATTGTTTCACTCGTAGATAAGCTGTGTAGCACTTGTAGACTTATTGTGGCACTCGTAGATAAGCTATGTAGGACTTGTAGACTTATTGTGGCACTCGTAGATAAGCTGTGTAGTACTTGTAGACTTATTGTGGCACTCGTAGACTTTAGGGGTCACAGTATTCTAGTCGAGAACTAATCACTTTATTGTTTTTTCAGCAGACTATCATTTTGCTACACAATTTCTAGATGGCAGCAACTTATAATTTGCATCCGTTTTCATTGAGACAAGAGATATTTTGCTTTTAGTAATTTAAACCATACTGTGAAAAAAATACACGACAATTATTGTAAACCTTACTGAAATATTGTTATTCCCAGAAATTAAAATGGGCGTTTCTATGAAATAGCGTAAGTTGTACTTAGTAAATCCTTGCAATTTGTATCTATAAATAAAAGAAAGCCTAAACATTTGAAATGTAGAATCTTGGTTTCTTATTTTACAAAACAGCTTATTTCGTAAACATTTGAAATGTAGAATCTTGTTTCTTGTTTTACAAAACAGCTTATTTATTTTTTTCGGCTCTTTTCATCAACTTCAAAGATACAGTATAAATTAACTCTTAACCCTTTCAACACTACAGACCTCTAAATAGGCTTACAAAAAGTGTAGATCCAGATGAGCCGGCTCATGACGAGCCGTCTCATCAGGATCTGCACTTTTTGCCAGTGATATGACTATTTTTAGACATAATTACCCATTTTGATAAATGAACTTGTCCAAATGTGATTTTCTGATTCATTTATTGGTTTATGAATATCATGGACCAGTCCATGTGAGTTACTTGGTGTTGAATGGGTTAAGATACAACAATGATCGTTCTTGATAAAAAAAAACTATCTTAGGGGAAAAGAAATTTTAATCATGAAAAGAAACAGATAATCGAGTAAATTGTTCTATATAGAAAGTAGAATAAAGTTTCACAGTACTGGTTTTGTTTTTCAGTTTGTTATTGGAATGAGTGTGATTATCATGTTGTGTGAATATTATGTTGCGTTGTTTTACTTACACAGGAAAAAGGAATGTTCAAAGTCGTGCAAACTGAAAAGTGCGCAGCATGTCAGAAAACAGTGTATGCAATGGAAAAACTAGAGATGAACGGCCATATTTATCATAAGACTTGCTTCAAATGCTCTCACTGTAGTGCACGATTAACGTAAGATTAATACTGTAGTGACTCGGTTTATTTGCTTGAGCACATTCCCCTATGGGGTAAAGTTAGCTCGTTCGAGGGGTATGTTACACCGATTCATGTTATACAACAACAATAAAAAAAGTATTAAAAAAACGAATAACTTCTTTTATGTGAAGGTGCGATTTTATTTCCCCGAATTATGTAATCATTACAAACATGCCTCTATATAAATATCGATTTTTTGCAATTTGATTTAAATCTTGATTTATTCTATTGAGACAAAAACTCGGTTTTCTGAGTATTTTAAATTTAACACCTTGCAGAAGGCCGGTGGTTCTACCTGGGTTCCCACACGCACATGAAATACTGTTCGAAAGGTCACCCAAGGTCTACCTCCACCAATAATAGCTGGACAGTCTTCATAGCTGTTGGTGTAACGTTAAACCAGAACCCAAGGTCTAACTCCACCAATAATAGCTGGACAGTCTTCATAGCTGTTGGTGTAACGTTAAACCAGAACCCAAGGTCTAACTCCACCAATAATAGCTAGACAGTCTTTATAGCTGTTGGTGTAACGTTAAACCAGAACCCAAGGTCTAACTCCACCAATAATAGCTGGACAGTCTTCATAGCTGTTGGTGTAACGTTAAACCAGAACCCACCAATAATAGCTGGACAGTCTTCATAGCTGTTGGTGTAACGTTAAACCAGAACCGAAGGTCTAACTCCACCAATAATAGCTGGACAGTCTTCATAGCTGTTGGTGTAACGTTAAACCAGAACAAACAAGAATACATTAAATTTTGCATTTTCGCATAAAAGAAATTGATAAATTTTTATATACTTTTTGATTTGTTCCTGTATTAACTTTGTCGTGGTAACATAGCCGAAGCGAGCTAACTTACTCCGGTTGGGAAATGAGCCAAGTTCTTAAGGCTCATTTTCCTGACAAATATTGCAGCCATATATCGACAATGATACATACATCATGTTATTTTATGTGATCTTTGCTCCAGCAGTATATATACACATGGTTATGTTGCCTGTACCTGTTAGTTTTATTTGGCTTTTCAATAACTGCATGCTTCGCTTGTACAAAAACAAAAACAAAAAAGAGGAAATTCGATGAGCATTCTCTACTTTTAATTAATCTGTATATATTCAGAATTCTTGGAATAACGGGACAATGAGCCTTGAGTTTCCCCACCATACACTAACTTTTGCTGTATGTTGTGAACGCTTTCTATGTGACAATATCCAAAATGGCATTATAGTGGCACGAACGTTATCGGTTGGTACGACCACATTATCACTTGGTACGACCACGTTACCACTTGGTACGACCACGTTACCACTTGGCACGGTTTGTGGCATATCAAAAGTTCACCATGAAACTATTGTATTACTGTGCATGTTCATTTATATACAAGTTTCTCGGTGAACCGTTGATAGATGTGCATGGTGTTAACAATGCCTCTAACCAACTGCTGAAAGGTAAGTCTTGTTATAGGTCATCATAATATTATATGAGCAGATTTGGCACCAGTTCTCATTTATAGCACCTAGCTATAGACAGTGCAGATTCATCTTGTCTGGGAAGGTAAGTGATTACATGACTGATTTCTCGGAATTCACCACTTGTTGAGAATCCCCGAGAGAATGCGAATAGCTGGCAATCAAACCATCATGCAGTCTTCATTGGTGTCTTGTATAGCATCATTTTTGAGTACATTGTTTAATTCGTGTCACATGGCAGTGTGTAATTCTTGTCACTGTGTAATTCTTGACACATGACATTGTGTAATTCTTGTCACTGTGTAATTCTTGACACATGACATTGTGTAATTCTTGTCACATGGCAGTGTGTAATTCTTGTCACTGTGTAATTATTGTCACATGACATTGTGTAATTCTTGTCACATGACATTGTGTAATTCTTGTCACATGACATTGTGTAATTCTTGACACATGACATTGTGTAATTCTTGTCACTGTGTAATTATTGTCACATGACATTGTGTAATTCTTGTCACATGACATTGTGTAATTCTTGTCACATGACATTGTGTAATTCTTGTCACATGATGGGGTGTAATTCTTGTCACATGACATTGTGTAATTCTTGGCACATTACATTGTGTAATTCTTGTCACATGACATTGTGTAATTCCTGTCACATGACATTGTGTAATTCTTGTTACATGACATTGTGTAATTCCTGTCACATGACATTGTGTAATTCTTGTCACATGACATTGTGTAATTCTTGACACATGATGGGGTGTAATTCTTGTCACATGACATTGTGTAATTCCTGTCACATGACATTGTGTAATTCTTGTTACATGACATTGTGTAATTCCTGTCACATGACATTGTGTAATTCTTGTCACATGACATTGTGTAATTCTTGACACATGATGGGGTGTAATTCTTGTCACATGACATTGTGTAATTCCTGTCACATGACATTGTGTAATTCTTGTTACATGACATTGTGTAAATATGACATTGTGTACTTCTTGTCACATGACAGTTGAAGGTTATTCAGCTGACCAGAGGAAGGCCATACATACACTGGCTCAGTTGAAAGTTAAACCGTAAGGTTATATATTAATTTATGCAATTCTCGTCAAACTCTGTCACAGTCATCCGTGGTTTCTGGAAATAAACTTTATCTTTTTCAATTTAATGTCACAAAGCACAAATTGCATGTACTTTGAAAACATTTACGGCACGTAAAGTGAAATTATGCTGATGTCCCGGTATTGTTGCGACACATCTTGTCTGGGAAGGTAAGTGATTACATGACTGATTTCTCGGAATTCACCACTTGTTGAGAATCCCCGAGAGAATGCGAATAGTTGGCAATCAAACCATCATGCAGTCTTCATTGGTGTCTTGTATAGCATCATTTTTGAGTACATTGTTTAATTCGTGTCACATGACAGTGTGTAATTCTTGTTACTGTGTAATTCCTGTCACATGACATTGTGTAATTCTTGTTATATGACATTGTGTAATTCTTGACACATGACATTGTGTAATTCTTGTCACATGGCAGTGTGTAATTCTTGTCACTGTGTAATTCTTGACACATGACATTGTGTAATTCTTGTCACTGTGTAATTCTTGACACATGACATTGTGTAATTCTTGTCACATGGCAGTGTGTAATTCTTGTCACTGTGTAATTATTGTCACATGACATTGTGTAATTCTTGTCACATGACATTGTGTAATTCTTGTCACATGACATTGTGTAATTCTTGTCACATGACATTGTGTAATTCTTGACACATGACATTGTGTAATTCTTGACACATGACATTGTGTAATTCTTGTCACATGGCAGTGTGTAATTCTTGTCACTGTGTAATTCTTGTCACATGACATTGTGTAATTCTTGTCACATGATGGGGTGTAATTCTTGTCACATGACATTGTGTAATTCTTGGCACATGACATTGTGTAATTCTTGTCACATGACATTGTGTAATTCCTGTCACATGACATTGTGTAATTCTTGTTACATGACATTGTGTAATTCCTGTCACATGACATTGTGTAATTCTTGTCACATGACATTGTGTAATTCTTGTTACATGACATTGTGTAATTCCTGTCACATGACATTGTGTAATTCTTGTCACATGACACTGTGTAATATGACATTGTGTACTTCTTGTCACATGACAGTTGAAGGTTATTCAGCTGACCAGAGGAAGGCCATACATACACTGGCTCAGTTGAAAGTTAAACCGTAAGGTTATATATTAATTTATGCAATTCTCGTCAAACTCTGTCACAGTCATCCATGGTTTCTGGAAATAAACTTTATCTTTTTCAATTTAATGTCACAAAGCACAAATTGCATGTACTTTGAAAACATTTACGGCACGTAAAGTGAAATTATGCTGATGTCCCGGTATTGTTGCGACACGTCGCGTGTCGTCGCGTGTTCAATTTGAGTTCCGTAATATCAAGTTGTGAAAGAAACACTATTTGTTATATTAGCTTGCATAGGGAGTCAATGGTAGATGTAGGTATACGGTGATATATATATAGAACTGGAAGCTACCTCTGCATGCAAAGCTTTAATTTCCTAGGCTTGAGAGAAATTCCAGGTTAAAACGAGGTACGGTTTGCATTTTTGCCCGGTTTTGACTGCATGCTCCAGACACCTGCATCATGAGAATTTGGAAAGCTTACCCATTTCATTCATTGTTTCTATGTATAATGTACATGTATATATTTATGTTTCTATGTAACTGGAGAATTTCAGAGATCATGATGCGGAAGGTAGGTACGAAAATGATGTGACGTAGATTTATTTTGGTTAAATCCGTTTTTTATTGTAGTTCTATATAATTATATGCCGGTAATGTATGTGTAATTTGACCATCCCCCCCCCCCCCCCGTCATCGAGATTAATGGCCGATATACTATATCTCCATACTTACATACAGTCATTTAGCCATCAATCAGTGGATAAGCAGTCAGCATATCTACCCCACCTCCATGCATATCTACCCCCACCTCCACAGATTTAGGCTAATATACTACTATATCTCCATACATATCTACCCCCACCTCCATACAGATTTAGGCTAATATACTACTATATCTCCATACATATCTACCCCACCTCCATACAGATTTAGGCTAATATACTACTATATATCTCCATACATCTACCCCCACCTCCATACAGATTTACCCCCACCTCCATACAGATTTAGGCTAATATACTACTATATCTCCATACATATCTACCCCCACCTCCATACAGATTTACCCCCACCTCCATACAGATTTAGGCTAATATACTACTATATATCTCCATACATATCTACCCCCACCTCCATACAGATTTACCCCCACCTCCATACAGATTTAGGCTAATATACTACTATATCTCCATACATATCTACCCCCACCTCCATACAGATTTACCCCCACCTCCATACAGATTTAGGCTAATATACTACTATATCTCCATACATATCTACCCCCACCTCCATACAGATTTAGGCTAATAATATACTACTATATCTCCATAAATATCTACCCCCACCTCCATACAGATTTAGGCTAATAATATACTACTATATCTCCATACATATCTACCCCCATCTCCATACAGATTTAGGCTAATATATTACTATATCTCCATACATATCTACCCCACCTCCATAGAGATTTATGTTAATATACTATTATATCTCCATACAAGCGACAGCCATTTAACCCTTTCCTTCATAGAGATTTATGTTAATATACTATTATATCTCCATACAAACGACAGCCATTTAACCCTTTCCTTCATAGAGATTTATGTTAATATACTATTATATCTCCATACAAACGACAGCCATTTAGCTATCAACCAATGGATAAGTAGTCGTCATATCTATCCCACCTCCATAGATATTACTGGGACTACATAGAGATTTATGTTAATATACTATTATATCTCCATACAAATGACAGCCATTTAGCTATCAACCAATGGATAAGTAGTCGTCATATCTATCCCACCTCCATAGATATTACTGGGACTACATGAGATTCTGGCTTTTATTATGAACATTGGTTTGGCTACTACATTGTCAATGTATGTCACATTGGTAATGGCGCCAAGAGGTGCTTCTATGAGGGAAAGAATTAAAGAATGTTGTCTGCATTGTGCCCATGGTGCTCTCTTAATACAATTTCCAACAGATGAATTAATGTCTTATATTTGTTTGCAATTTCAGGGCAAAAACGTTCAGCATGAATGAAGGCGTTATATATTGTGTAAATCACTTTAAGCAGCTATTTGCACGCAAAGGAAATTATGACGAGGGTTTTGGACGACAACAGTACAAGAAGAAATGGCAAGACGAGGCCCCAGAGGGCGCTACAGCGTAGCTTTTCTAGCATTCTATGTCAATGTTACATGTATATTTTTGTTGAATGTAGTGTAGGCAAGTTTTATAAAATAATTTTCTCGTAAATTTTGAATGGATATTATTGAATATGGTCATAGAATTGTTTGCGACTCGATACAAAATATTGTCTTCTTTGTGGAAAATGTTTACCACAATGCAACACGAAAATCATGATTACTGAAGTTCAGTTGCTCACTCGATTTTCGCGTTTCGTTTTATTCTTTTTCACAGTCGAGATAATTTGTTGTGTTTATCGGGTTGTTCCCTGTGCACAGAGTGATCTCCCTTTGATTTGGAAAGATAACGTTAAAGAGTTAATTCCCTTGATACTACGCTCAATGTTGAATTTATTTTTAAATTGGCATAATGTATGATTGTCTGGGGAATGATTTTTGAATTGGAATACTTGTTAATGATTGGCTCAGAATTCATTACATTTACCGTAAAACAGGAGAAATTAGCATAATAGGACAATTTAGTTCCCACTTTGTTGGTGTATTTAATCGATTGGTTGGTTGAAACAGTAACATCTGGTTGCACACCCACTATAAGTGACATAATTATTTCCTCAATTATTTGAAGCGTTTATTTATCAGTGCCCAAACAATTTGGGGGTGGGGCAGTGGGGGGGGGGGGTCGCACCCCAAAGAATATTAATCATTTTATTATTTAGAGGACAGTGAAAAGATAAGAAGAGCATCCCTGTTGATTATAAAATCTGTGCAAAAATTCTGAATAAAGGGGAAAAATGAACAACTTATCTTCTGAACATCTTGGACCAAACCTTAAAATAAATTTACAAAATAAAAGGAAATCCTCTAAAAAGAGATTGAATCCTGCCTTTTTCATAGCACAATACATGGAACCAATACCAGTATAAGTCGTGATAGCGCTGTGGTAGTGCGTTCGCTTCCATTCGAAAGGCTTGAAGTTCGAGCCCCGCTGAAGCCGTTACGATTGTACCCAATGCAAGGCATTTCAATTCCACGTTGCATCTTCTCTCTTCCACGTAGCGATGGATTGCATCAGGAATGATGTCTCGAGAGTGATTAATATAAGTTGTAAGAACTTGTTTCGCAATCGAGCTGAAATAAATTGTATAAACTATACCGTTCGTCCCATCCAAAATAATCGTAATAATATTATCTTCCTTCAATATGGTATACAAGTAAAAGTAAAGAGTTTGTTTATTATACTGAAACGGTCCATCATTTCTGACTTTCCGAATCCAATCCTTGCATGCCAGGGGCCAGGCTGTTTGGCATTCGGTAACCCATTATTTAACTAGCTGGTGCCTCACCAATCAGCCATATCAGAATGAACCCCTCACAAGGTTCGAACCTTCAACCCCTGTCTCCGTAGGCAGACACCTTATCACTAAGCCATGGAGACGGAATGGATAAAACAATCGTAATGTTTTCCAAGTTAATAGAACTACTTTTTGTGTTTCACATACTATAACCATAAACGTAATAAAAGACACAAAAATAAATAATATAATCCACTTGTACTAATTTCTCATTAACCCATTCAACCCCAAGTAACTGACATGAACTGGTGCATGCTATTTTTAGACCAATAAATTAATAAGAAAATTACCTTTGGACCAGTTCATTTATCAAAATGGGTAATTTTATCTAAAAATAGTAATAATTATTACTGGCAAAAAAGTGCAGATCCTGATGAGACGGCTCGTCACGAGCCAGCTCATCTGGATCTACACTTTTCATAAGCCTATTTAGAGGCCTGTGGTGTTGAAAGGGTTAATTTTTCTTATTTATTCTTGTTCCAAATAGTTCACAGAAGAATGCACAAATAGCTAACTCACATGTTGCTAAATCGTGCACATTTTATGTATTAATATTCAGAAAATCCAATCAATTTGTTTAATGAACGAAGCTGTTTGATTTTATTTTACAAATTTGTCATTTAAAACACCCCTATGCAATCCAGTGTAAAGTATTGTACCGTATTTACTATGAAAAGTTGAACTACTACAATATGCCTATCACCTTCCAATACACGGTGTATCAACTTTTTGTTGTATCGGGTATCTAAGCAAATAATATGATTTGTTGTATCGGGTATCTAAGCTAAATTCCAATTGCTTCATTGTTGTTCATGTATCTATAGTCTGTCCCCACCATTGCGTCGGACCTCATTTTTGTGGAGTAAACAATATCAGTAAATTTATTTCACCCTTTCTCTCTCTCAAAAGAGGTGTAGTCATCCAAATATATATATATGTATAATTATTGCCACTACTTAACCACTGTCGAGCAATGTATGCGCCAGTCTTCCAGAAATATGTCGGACCGCCTGTCAAAAACTTTGGTAGCGCGGTCGCTTCGGGTGCAAAAGGCCCGGAGTTTGTGCCCAGCTGTAGTGCCGATTGTGCCCTTAGGCAAGGCACTTAACTTCCACATCGCCTTTTCTCTCTCCCGCATGGCGATAGATACCATCATGAATGAGCCATCGAAAGTGATTGTAAAATTTTCGCAATAATCAACTACTAGAATTTTACAGAAATTTTATAAAAAATGTTTTATTCAACACGTTTTCAACAAATATTACAAACTGTTTATAACATAGATGATGGAATGAATAATCAGTCTCCTATTGAAAGAAAACATTTTATCCTACCTTCATGCGAAATAACGTACAAAAACGACCTGCCTAATAAATTTTGCTTTATTAGTCAGTGCCTAATAAAGCTTTCGTGACGTCACAGGGCTAACCGTGGATATAAATAGAAATATCAATGCGCAACATATTACCAAATGCGTAGCGAGTTTGTAAGCTGTCATGGCTAGTTTGTTTGTTTTTGTGTTGGGTGCACACTCAGAATGTAGGATAAATAGAATATTAGGTTACTGTCTTAGAAATTTTAATTTATTAGGCTCGTCTCCGAAAAAATACAAGGCGAGGCTCTGCTGAGCCTTGTATTTTTTCTCCGACTCGCCTAATAAATTAAAATATATAAGACAGTAACCTAATATTCTCTATATATATCGGTACATTCATGATTTCATATTTATCAGAATATAATTAGACACTCGTGAAAATGAGGTCCACCTGATAAATGGGGTCAGACTTTTTAGTTTCATTCATTGTATAAATATTCATAATTATGTGTGTATATTTTATACGGTATGTGTTTGAGGAAATGTCAGGAAGATACGACTTGTGTTGGGATTGCATCAACCATCCTCTCGACTTCTTCTAGCTTTTCGAATTCATTATGCTCTATATGTCAAGTTACTGGGAGATTTACGATTTGTACCAATAGTATGCACACTATACGCCATGCTTTGTGCATGAATCATTTTATAAACCATGAAACAGACCTTGTATAATAAAGTAAGTTTTCTACGTACCGTATTTACCCCACCCCCTAAGTCTTGGGGACATATCTAAATAGGAAGCCTCCATCCATGGCCGATTGGTTACGGTCGATCACTTGCCCTGTCACCGCTGCATGTTCGATACCCACTGGTCGAAGTCTTCATGTAAGGAAGCTATCCAGCTGGCTTGCAGAAGGTCAGTGGTTCTATCTGGTGTATGGAATACTTCTCAAAGGGGCATCTGGTGTCTTCCTCCACCAATAACAGCTGGAGAGTCACCATATGACCTAAGCTGTTGGTGCGACATTAACTCCCCCCCCCCAAAAGTAAACAAACATTTTTAAATAATTAATATATTTACTGGCCAAAATACGTTTTCCATTTCTAGAAACAGATTTTAGGAGAAGCCACTTGTGGTGCATTTCTGTTTGGAAGTGAATTAATTTGTATCTGAATGTATTAAAGTAAGAATGGAAGTTTTCTTACATCTTGCCAATAATACATGTCCATAATAATTATTTAGGGATGTCGGGGGGGGGGGGACTGTGTAATACAAAACTGTGGCCGCACATGAAACTATTGTTTGGTTTTCAATGATGCTGGGTTTGCTTTTCATTTTAATGATTTGGGACATAATTAAATGATAGAATTACAGGTACATAGATGGGTTATATACCATGTACAAGCCAGCATTTGTTAAATACTAGTATCCCCCTTTGTGTCCCTCCATTTTGGCAGGCCAATCTCCATTACATAATGTACAAGTAATGGGCAGTTACTGTGATGATGAACAGGGAAATAATGTCCTAGTCAGCCATATGTGAAAAATATCATTTTATATGAACTTTTGAAACATTTTTGTTATATGTCAAAGCATGATGGGTTATAGACAAAATGTATCGGCTAAAGTGAAGGTTGATTGTGAAATTATTGTCTATTCCTATGCACTTGCAATATCTCTGCGATGACCCCTGCAGGAGCCGGTCGCAAACTGGTTAACCCTTTCAACACCACAGACCTCTAAATAGGCTTACAAAAAGTGTAGATCCAGATGAGCCAGCTCGTCACGAGCCGTCTCATCAGGATCTGCACTTTTTGCCAGTGATATGACTATTTTTAGACATAATTACCCATTTTGATAAATGAACTGGTCCAAATGTAATTTTTTTATTAATTTTTTGTTCTAATAATATCAAGGAACAGTCCATGTCAGTTACTTGGTGTTGAATGGGTTAACCTCTTCCCATCTAGAAGTGGCACTGGTTGTATACTTCTAAGGTGGTAAAGGGTTATGAGGCAATAATGTGGATTTGGTGAAACATCTGTACAAAAGTAGGCTGTTCCAACAATGATATTGATATTGTACGTATATATTATTTCGTTATTTTATTTACCTTTGACGCAATCAAAATAAACAATTCAAGGATGCTACTACCTGATAAATCCGTTAATCAAACGTACATGTATATTGAACGACGGGTTACGTACGGTGTGTAGAGAACGACGGGGGGGTACAGTCTTATAAATATAAACATGTTTAGCAAGTTGAAGAAACTATACATGTGCATGACAAGTCTCTATCGAGCCTTGTATGTTTTTGGACTCACGCCTAATAAATTTACATTTATCAAACCAATAACATAATATTTGATTCATCCTATTATCTGGAGGAAAAAAGACATTTTATCAAGAAAAATTTACTGCCATGCTACTGCGACCTCACAAGTTGCTTTGCATATAGATGGGATAAATGTGTGTATGCCATAAAAACAATAGCAAAGAAAATAACAGTGAGATTACTTCCTATAAATCA
The DNA here is from genome assembly GCA_014843695.1 of Archivesica marissinica. Lineage (NCBI taxonomy): Eukaryota > Metazoa > Mollusca > Bivalvia > Venerida > Vesicomyidae > Archivesica > Archivesica marissinica. The sequence continues at coordinate 63,501,847 of CM026402.1, forward strand.
CCCTGCATTACTATGTATCTAGATTGTAAGTCATTTTCCACATTTTTTTAACAACCAAGTTTGCACACTAAACATATAATCTGAAATTCGACGTTCATTACTCCTCCTGTGAATGTATACTTGTATGGCGATTGACCAACTATTTAGTGAAATTTTTATGTAAAAGACCAGAGTAATAATCGCCCGGAAGTTTTAATTTCCGAGAACTTTCTCAGACATTTGCAATACCAAAAAATGTTATTGGTCATCTCCCCTTACACCATTATATCTGTGATATCGTCAAGTTCCTTGTCTTTTTATCGGATGATTATTAGATCATGGGCTAATCCAATAAGATTATCAGCTAATTTGGTGTAAGGGAGACAATTCAATTGAACAGCAGGTATCTATTAAAAAGTATTAATATATACCCGAAAAGCTTACCGTACTCCAGAATATCTTACAATACTCCCCATTGCATCGTATCGTCCATATGTCTTATAACAGTTAGTATGCAGGCAATGCGTTTATTTTACGAGTTACTTCCCCCTTTTTAAATTCTGTTCAAATTATTTCCCTTTGCTCTATTTATACTTTATATATATGGATGCCAGTAGATTATCTCGCCGGACAATGACTGTGTAATGATGTTGCCTTGTAGTAGCAGTTCATGATATTATATTAGTGTTGTCTTGTACTTGTATATTTGTTCTTCTTCAAATAGCCAAACCCTTTACTCCACATAAATGCCATACATCAACTTTATCGCTTCTGTTGTGGCATAAAGGGTTAAAAGTAAAGCACATTAGAATTGTTGAATTTATCGTGGGATTTAATTCATTATTTTGTGGTGTCTACCGGTATGCATCTCTGTAAGCACCGTCTAATATCACAAACATGGATATCGATTTATTAACAATTGAATGATATCCAATCCCCGCACCCCACCCACCCACCCACGATAAACCGGGTAAAATATTGGCTATAAATAATTAAAATAACTGTTGCCGATGACAATTCATTAAGGCGTTTTTCTTATTTGAAAACTGCAAATATGTCGTGGAATTTCATTAGAATTGTGTCGTAATGAAAATCTAAGATAGTTATTTTCATCGCTAGCGTGCAGAGTTACAAGTCTTCCACACATTTGATGTTACTCACCCCCACCCCTCAATCAATTTATACTACACTGTTTTATGCATCCTGCGAATGTGAGTATAAGTGTGTCCATCGTCTGCTGCGAAAGTACAAGTGTTCCGTTCTGCTGCAAATGGTGGGGTATAAGTGTTCCTTCCGTCTGCTGCGAATGGTGGGGTATAAGTGTTCCTTCCGTCTGCTGCGAATGGTGGGGTATAAGTGTTCCTTCCGTCTGCTGCGAATGGTAGGGTATAAGTGTTCCTTCCGTCTGCTGCGAATGGTGGGGTATAAGTGTTCCTTCCGTCTGCTGCGAATGGTAGGGTATAAGTGTTCCTTCCATCTGCTGCGAATGGTGGGGTATAAGTGTTCCTTCCGTCTGCTGCGAATGGTAGGGTACAAGTGTTCCTTCCATCTGCTGCGAATGGTGGGGTATAAGTGTTCCTTCCGTCTGCTGCGAATGGTAGGGTATAAGTGTTCCTTGCGTCTGCTGCGAATGGCAGAGTATAAGTGTTTCATACTCATTGATTATCATGATTTAGCTGTTGTAATTGTGCTAAGTTTTGCCGACTTCTTTCATTTTTTTCCAGCATATTTCATGTATTCTGTATAGCTAAATATATCGATTTGTATTCACATTTATACAATTTGACCATCATGTATCTTTCTTGCTGCATACAAGTGATATTTTATTATTTTTATTATTATTTCTTTTGTTTTTGCTATTAAACTTGCGATCAAAAACCGTACGAAAGATCAAATATACTGTATCCTGTATTATAACCCGTACTATTTATTGATTTTTCTAACGCGTCGAGACACAGGTGTGTGTTTGTATATCCATTGGTAAATGTACACAAATTATTATTATGTGTAGTTTGAATGCTTGTAAAGTAGTGTTACAAGAATGACGGGTAAACAGAACTGTCGACAGTTTAGTTCAAGTTCCCAGACAACACTTCTTAAACAGGGAATAAAAATGATTAGTTTAGTCAGCATAAATTGTGTCACTTTCAGTGTATGCGATTTGTGTACTGAAAATTTGACTGTCGGTTGCGGATCAAGTTCACGTTAGAATTTAAAATGAAATTAATCTAGTGGCAATCTCTACTGTGCTTGCAATCTAGGCAACCTCTACTGCTAAGAAGTACAAACTAAACCAATATCGTCATTGTATTTCACCGTTTATGAATGGCCCAATATACAAGGTTTATTCTTTTCCATGTTATGAATGGCCCAATATACAAGGTTTATTCTTTTCCATGTGAAGGGTTTACGGGTTTAGTGATATATTTAAAACATAGTAAGTTATTGTTCAATAGAATTCACTACCAGTTTGGAAGATCTTCACACAGTTTAGAGAACCACTAATGTTCAATAGAATTCACTACCAGTTTAGTGGTTCTCAAAATTGTGTGAAGATCTTCCAATGTTCAATAGATTTAATTACCAGTTTAGTGGTTCTCTAAACTGTGCGAAGATCTTCCAATGTTCAATAGAATTCACTACCAGTTTAGTGGTTCTCTAAACTGTGCGAAGATCTAACAATGTTCAATAGAATTCACTACCAGTTTAGTGGTTCTCTAAACTGCGAAGATCTTCCAATGTTCAATAGAATTCACTACCAGTTGAGTGGTTCTCTAAACTGTGCGAAGATCTTCCAATGTTCAATAGATTTAACTACCAGTTTAATGGTTCTCTAAACTGTGCGAAGATCTTCTATTTAAAAAAAAACCTTATTCCATGGCGACAACGAGACTGTGTAACCCGGACAAATATATCCGATTTGTTGTAAATGAATTTCATGTAATGCTCTGCCTCGAGTAATTTCTGCGAGCAGGAAGTACTCTGCAACGAGCATATCTCTGCTGCTTGTAGCTACAGCGACTTTCTTTAGATATAAAGCATCATTGGCAAATAAAAATACTGTAAAATGTTTATGAAATAATGTTCTGCTTTATCCCATGTACACTATGAAAATATTACCATCCTGAAAGGAAATGTGCAAGACTTGTCCCTTTACGCCAACAGCAGAGACAAATTACTGATGAAGGTGTATGGCTTTTGTGGTTAACCCCTGCTCGATATACGATGCAAGTTGGACAACAGAGCAGTTTTGTCTATAATGAAATACTCCGGGTAAAGTGAGGCAGTTCTGGGGAACAAATTCTCTCGTGCAGAAATCAAATAGTTGAACCAATCTTCAGTAGCCAGCCAAGGGAATCTCAGAAAGCGGCTGCTTAATAGTGGTCAAATAAACAACATAATGGGAATCAAGACGTTTAATGGAGGCGATGTCCAACGCAGGTTGACTGTCACTTTGTTATAGATGAGACTTTTGTTTAGTATTTGGATCACGTTTGTCTGCCTCGCACCATGTCATTTAGTCAATCTCGGAAGATACAAAATCCAATTGTCTACGACAAAATGTCGGCATGTTTATGGAAACTAGACCACCACTTGGACAAGATGTGAACCTGGAACCAATATTTATCTAGGATAAGAACCGGAAAAAACTATTGTACACGTTTTAATCTAGAATATCTTCCGTACCAACATTTTATCAATGCTCTTGAATGGGCAGTGGGACCAGTCGTTTTGTGATCCTCGAGTCTTCCCTTCCATACCAACATTTTATAAAGCATAAAACTGATATTGAAACAATTTATATTTTAATATGAGCATAAATTTATTACCCAAACACTGAACCAACGAGCAACACATAATTCGAGTTCTGTATAATATCAACAGTGGTTAAGTTTTATAGTTATTTTTACAATGATTTTAACAACTTATATTAAATGTGGTCATTCGTGTGGGAGGAAACCCACCTGTCCGAGGATCTAACCCGACAGCCATGGTACTCGAGAAGCACGGCATTTTCTCCCTTTTTGTTGAAGTTTTACAGTTCTGTGCAACACCAATGTTTACATGTCCGGAAATGTCGATTCACGTTTCATTGGCTCGATTTATCAAGGCAAAGCAAGCAACATAAGTCTAGGTGAGGAAATTTAAAGTACCATTTCACAGTCAAGCAGCAGAATGTCAAAATATGCGTAACGAATTACAATTTATATTTGAGTCAGGAGTAGGAAATGTCAGTTAATGTAGATTTTGATGCAGCATATAAATTCACCAACGGATTTGAAGGGCTGTCTATTGGGCAAGTGCCAATTTATTTATTTATATTTCGGGTTTTATGCCTGCATCAGCACCATATTGGGCTATATCGCCGGTGGATAACTAACAACACCTTTCCTGGGCAGGCTCCAGCTGTTAACCAGTACTTGGGTGCACCAACCTCCGTAAGAAACTGTCAATATTTTCATATAAATGACACGGCCTGAGCGGGGCTCGAACCCGTGACCATCCGCGATGATAGGTTACAGTGGTATACAAGTCGGCGACCGTAACCACTCGACCACGGACTGGGCAAAGTGCCAAATAACTCCTTTAAAGCCAACGCACAACATGTTGCACACGATCTTTATTTCGCGATCACTTTTACTGACCTACAATAAGCAAAACAAATGTACATTTTATACACATAATATGTGGAATTAGATGACAATAATGAACAGATGGAACAAAGATGATGCATGATCGGCGAAGACTAAAAATCTACATGAAACCAGACTCAAGGTGGTATTTTCAACACGTACAATAATTTGGTCAATTAGACCGCATCTCCCGCCATATAGCAAGCAAGGCATTGAGTTTAAAACATACACTTCCACGACTAGTGCTAGTCCCTGTCGAAATTTGGCAAAACTGTCGCCAAATAGTAATTTTTTTAAGAGTTAAATGTGCACAGGTGTTAACATACTGCGGTTGTTTTCCTAGGGAAACATTTACCATTTCTCCAAGATGTGTGCATCGCTCAACCGTATCACAATGAGTAACGTGAACCAAGTGACTATGTTAATACTTTGTGCGATCTACCAATAATAATACACTCGGCCAGCGATCTAACAAATAAAATATTTGTGAGTATGTCTGAAAAGTGGCCCCTTCACCTTGTATTCCTCTCCATCCCAAAGAACTAACAAACAATAATAATGGTCCATAAAACACAAACGATTACATACCTATACACATTTTGTAGAAGATTTGAATCCGATTAGTAGTTAGTGCAAGTGTAGACAATTTGTGACGACCTACATTCAGGATCACCCAACCCCCCAATAAATCCCCTCGCATTTAATACGACCAATTTGGGTGAGCGGAGGAAGCAACCATCTGGGTGTGTGACCAACCACTGAGGAAGCAACCAACAACTTAAAGAGAGCTAAGGGAACCAACAACCGGGGGGGGGGGGGGACAACCAACTTAGTGGGTAAAGACTTCAACCTTTATAACACTGGATAAGTTGAATAAATCCATTCGTCATCCGAAAATTACGCATAAATTCAAATCGCAGATACAATGTAGTACAATTACACACAATTATTTCCGACCCAGCTTTATACTGTACCATTCATGATTCAGTGTAATGTGACGGACATCAGTTCCAAGGTTCATTAATAATTGCTAAACACAAACATACAACATGCAATGAATCAAGTAAAAATAGGCTAGATGTAAACAAAACACATTCCATTTTACAAACAACACATTGTGTTTTAAAGTCGCACCAACAGCTACGGTCTTACGACGACTCTCCAGCTATTGGTGGAGACCCCCCCGGGTGCCTGCCGGTGACTCTCCAGCTATTATTGGTGGAAGACCCGGGTGCCTGCCGGTGACTCTCCAGCTATTATTGGTGGAGACCCCGGGTGGCCCTCGAAGCAGTATTTCAGGCACGGACAAGCGACCAGGTAGAACCACTGACCTCCGCAAGCCAGCTGGATCCAACAACCAATTATAAACCTGCTATGTCACCCATTAAATCGCCTCGATATATGCCAGATATGTTTAAAAATCACCAATAATAAAACGGCATGTACAGATGTCCCTTGAAACTTCCAGAAAGTATGTTAATGTACAAACAATTCTATAAAGCCTTCGCACATTTACATATTTCATATCAATTATTTGATCAGCCAAGTTAATGTCAGCATGCAATTGTCAGCACATGCTTGGTACATTTACACATATGATTATATATTTATTATTATCTATTCTATTGAAAAAGGGACCAAAATGTCCCTTTTCACGTGGCCTCAATGCAACGGGAAAGACGTTAAAGAGACGCGACACTGTATTCTCCGAGGTGATGCACTATCATAGTCGGGCCACTGTACAGAGATGTGTTCTGTTCTGTTTGTTTCCATGGCAACCATCCTTTGTCAGGCTACTAACGCATCTTGTATTTTAAAGTTTCTTTCATATTAGACAATTCGCCTTCAAATTCCACATCTACCTCAAAGTCTAGATCTCTCTGAAAGAGAAACAACACAGTCATATAAATGAACACACGAGCTATATCAGACTAAAGGAGGATTTTTGGTATTAAGTTTCAGATATTTATTTAACCCATTCAACACCAAGTAACTGACCTGGTCTGGTGCATGATATTTAACCCATTCAACACCAAGTAACTGACCTGGTCTGGTGCATGATATTTAACCCATTCAACACCAAGTAACTGACCTGGTCTGGTGCATGATATTTAACCCATTCAACACCAAGTAACTGACCTGGTCTGGTGCATGATATTTAACCCATTCAACACCAAGTAACTGACCTGGTCTGGTGCATGATATTTAACCCATTCAACACCAAGTAACTGACTTGGTCTGGTGCATGATATTTTTAGACCATTAAATTAATAAGAAAATTACATTAGGACCAGTTCATTTATCAAAATGTGTAATTTTGTCTAAAAATAGTAAAATTACTGACAAAAAGTGCAGATTCACACACCAGTCTATGGTTTAATTAGGTAAAGAGAAAAGAAAAGGGGGGAAAAGTTACATATATATTTGTTATACTCGACAACTGTATTATGGTATGTATTCACTATTGTAACGATACAATATACCGGTATATCGTTGCACCTCTATCAATACACATGTATTAATCTCCAGCAATGTCACACAGCCACGGGGGTGTGTCTAGCCAGGTTTGTTTTTCAAGTTCAGTCATTGGTAGGGCGGACGAGACAAGCAGACGTAACCTGGCACTGAATCTAAGCGATGTGATTATACGTACATTGTTCTTCTTGTTGGGCTGCATGGAGATGGTGCCCGTAATCTCCTCCCCTCTCTTCACCGTCAGGTCCGTCTCGTTAAAGTAGAACACCGTCTGCTTCCAGTGGGTGTACGGTGCTTCCGGTGCTGCACAAACAAACAGTTCATAATCATCAATATTTGCATGAGCTGATTGGCAGTTTCTCGTGACATGTACACGATGACATGGGTTTGGATACTGGTTATTGCCTATATATACATGTATTCTAACTGCAGTCCGTCCATCATGAATCAATTATGTTATGTTATATTTCGGGTTATACGCCTGCATCAGCACCATTTTGGGCTATATCGCCGGCGGGCAGTTTACCTAACACCTTTCCTGGGCAGGCTCCAGCGGTTAACCAGTACTTGGGTGCACCAACCTCCGTAAGAAACTGCCAACTTTTTCATATAAATGAGACACGGTCTGAGCGGCGCTCGAACCCGTGACCATCATGAATCAATACTAGTACAATTCAATCCATAAACCCATGAACAACATTTTACCCAATCACATATACTAATATTGCACCGTGTGAAATGACCAATCGGACTACTTTTCTCATGAAATACGTAATCGGTATATGTAGGGATGGCAACGAATGTTCGATCAAACCGAATATTTGAATTAGTCCGGCAGAATCCAAGTTGGACTATCATGCAAAGTTGTCTATACAAAATCTATATAGTTCAAGCATTGGCAGCAGCCATCTTGAATTCTGAGAGTTGCCCAAGGATGACAAGATGTCATCATCCAGTTTCTTAATTGCTAATTTCTCAACTACAAGAAACTGCAAAAACATTTTGTATAGACAACTTTGCAAGCTAATATGGAAATACGCCACCAAACTGCTGGATAAATGTTAAAAAATCGTATTCGAATATAAAAACTGGATTCTAAATTTTTCAATTCAAATTTCAATAAATTGCAGTTAAATCTTATAGCTGTTTGGCCCCATGCATACCATGAGGTGTGAACAGTTGTTGCGACTTGGCTCTAATTCACAAAGGTACATGATGATGTCATACTCTATTTCTCTCTACAAGGACACTTTGCTCATAATTCCATGCACTAATAATTGATTAATGCTAATACACTCTATTGGATGGACACAGATGGAGGAAATTTACAAATAATAATTGTAAGCTGTGAAAACAGACAAGATTCCCAGCTTCAAACTAAAAGCATGACTCCCCTTGTCGGAACGCTATGTGGTGTGATTCCAAATAAACAGCTGACAATTGGAAACTATTTGTGAAAAACATGATCATTATATACATGGACAATAAGAAAGACATTAATTTTCCACACGCTTCAATTAGTAACCATTTAATAATCATTACACAGAGGACAGGCATAGTCAGCATAGCCTGGTGTACTGCACAAACAGTGGACAGGCATAGTCAGCATAGCCTGGTGTACTGCACAAACAGAGGACAGACATAGTCAGGTGTACTACACAAAGCATAGCCTGGTGTACTACACAAAGCATAGCCTGATGTACTACACAAACAGAGGACAGACATAGCCTGGTGTACTACACAAACAGAGGACAGACATAGCCTGGTGTACTACACAGAAATCTATGTCCGATTCCTAATTCCAACAGATCAGGTCTAGAAATGCGCTCATATGTGACTGATGCAAACAATCACAAGTTATATTGTAATCCTTCAATTGGTTAAAAAGTTTGGAGCAGACACAAGTTACGAGACAGACCAACCAATCAACCAGTGGACCAACCAATCAACTGTCACATCAACCTACGGACAAACCAATCAACCAATAGACTGACGAGCGCAACCACTCCTGTAACCCCTCTTATATATGTATAATGAAGTGGTTTATACCTGTAGAGAAACCGGTTCTCTTGTGACATTTGGTGAATTCTATGTTGAAGAAGGTAACTAGTGCGTGGATATAGTCGTTCCTACGACACGCCAGGTGAAACGGAGCGGTAAAATGAAGGTCTTTCTCCTGTACGGTGTATATATCTACCTCCTGGTAATATAAAACATGGTTACATATAGATGGGTGTATATATCAACCTCCTGGTAATATAAAACATGGTTACATATAGTGGGTGTATATATCAACCTCCTGGTAATATAAAACATGGTTACATATAGTGGGTGTATATATCTACCTCCTGGTAATATAAAACATGGTTACATATAGATGGGTGTATATATCTACCTCCTGGTAATATAAAACATGGTTACATATAGTGGGTGTATATATCAACCTCCTGGTAATATAAAACATGGTTACATATAGATGGTGTATATATCTACCTCCTGGTAATATAAAACATGGTTACATATAGATGGTGTATATATCAACCTCCTCCTGGTAATATAAAACATGGTTACATATAGTGGGTGTATATATCAACCTCCTGGTAATATAAAACATGGTTACATATAGTGGGTGTATATATCTACCTCCTGGTAATATAAAACATGGTTACATATAGATGGGTGTATATATCTACCTCCTGGTAATATAAAACATGGTTACATATAGTGGGTGTATATATCAACCTCCTGGTAATATAAAACATGGTTACATATAGATGGTGTATATATCTACCTCCTGGTAATATAAAACATGGTTACATATAGATGGTGTATATATCAACCTCCTCCTGGTAATATAAAACATGGTTACATATAGTGGGTGTATATATCAACCTCCTGGTAATATAAAACATGGTTACATATAGTGGGTGTATATATCTACCTCCTGGTAATATAAAACATGGTTACATATAGTGGGTGTATATATCTACCTCCTGGTAATATAAAACATGGTTACATATAGTGGGTGTATATATCACCTCCTGGTAATATAAAACATGGTTACATATAGTGGGTGTATATATCTACCTCCTGGTAATATAAAACATGGTTACATATAGTGGGTGTATATATCTACCTCCTGGTAATATAAAACATGGTTACATATAGTGGGTGTATATATCAACCTCCTGGTAATATAAAACATGGTTACATATAGTGGGTGTATATATCTACCTCCTGGTAATATAAAACATGGTTACATATAGTGGGTGTATATATCTACCTCCTGGTAATATAAAACATGGTTACATATAGTGGGTGTATATATCTACCTCCTGGTAATATAAAACATGGTTACATATAGTGGGTGTATATATCTACCTCCTGGTAATATAAAACATGGTTACATATAGTGGGTGTATATATCTACCTCCTGGTAATATAAAACATGGTTACATATAGTGGGTGTATATATCAACCTCCTGGTAATATAAAACATGGTTACATATAGTGGGTGTATATATCAACCTCCTGGTAATATAAAACATGGTTACATATAGTGGGTGTATATATCAACCTCCTGGTAATATAAAACATGGTTACATATAGTGGGTGTATATATCTACCTCCTGGTAATATAAAATAAATACACAGGAAATGTAACGGTTATATACACAGGAAATGTAACGGTTATATACACAGGAAATGTAACGCTATATACATAGGAAATGTAACGCTATATACATAGCAAATGTAACGCTATATACATAGGAAATGTAACGCTATATACACAGGAAATGTAACGGTTATATACACAGGAAATGTAACGCTATATACATAGGAAATGTAACGCTATATACATAGCAAATGTAACGCTATATACATAGGAAATGTAACGCTATATACATAGGAAATGTAACGCTATATACACAGGAAATGTAACGCTATATACGTAGGAAATGTAACGCTATATACACAGGAAATGAAGTATAGAGTTAGCACTTACCTTTATAAGACAGGAGTTGGTGACGACCTGCTTCGGGTCTACAACATCCACTAGAGGTTCTGATATAGCAACCTTTCTGATAGTACTCATGTCAAACCCATACACATTATCCCACCCTGAAACAATATGGCACTCATGTCAAACCCATACACATTATCCTACCCTGAAACAATATGGCACTCATGTCAAACCCATACACATTATCCTACCCTGAAACAATATGGCACTCATGTCAAACCCATACACATTATCCTACCCTGAAACAATATGGCACTCAGGGCCTGCTCTGGCTCTTATATACCGTACTCATGTTAGGGTTTAACATCGCAGCTTAGGTGGTACTTTCCAGTTGGAGGAAGACACAGGGTGCCCATCTGAGCACAATTTCAGGCATGGACGGTCGGACCTTCAGCAAGCCAGCTGGATTACTTCATGAAATACTTGTGTGATTCAAACCAGCAGCAGTGAGGGGCCAGTGTTCGATAGGCTGTACTTTTATGGCATTGGAGATAATGAGCAGACATGTGCAACCAAACAGTGAATATACCTCCTCTCAAACAATTGTGGGGTATACCAGGGTTCCTGCAGTCGGTCGCCAAAAAACAAATATTGGCTTATATAAAAAAAATTTTTGGCAAATACACGGCTTCAAATATTTATTTGTGAACTATATGGCTCTTAGTTGGCTCCAAGTTTTTTTAATTGGCTCCAGTGTTTTTCAATTGGCGACAGAAGTGGCGCAGACAAACATTCAGACAGAGGGAACTCTGTATATGCATATTAAACACATTTATAATAATACATATATGTTACTGGTCCAATTGTTTTTGGAACATAGTCGCACCAACACCTTAGGTCACATGTCGATTCCAGCTATTGCTGGTGGAGGAAGACCCCAGGTGCCCCTCCCTAGCTGTATTTAATGCACGAGTGGTACATGGGTAGAACCACTGAACTGTATAGCTTCCTCACATGATAGAATTATACACCCCCAGCGGGATTACAACCTGCAGCAGTGATGGCAAGTGATTTGAAGACAATGACCGTAACAACATAGTACACAGAAATCATTTTAGAGGCAATAGTTGGAACCCCACTTCTCCCTAAATTAATTTTTTTTACAATTTTTATACAAAATGTTTGCCAGTAAGATACACTGGCCCATTATAAAGCGCTCCTTCTATTCAACTGTTGTATTTAATGGGCATGCTGTGCATTTTAACCATATTTGTTAGTTAACATTTATTAAATAACACCATTTAAGGATGCGATCACAAGTTTTCTCACTTCTCATAAAAATTCTGACCTAGAATGAACCCGGGAGTACACAGATATGTTGGGCATAGCTTACTCACAGTTAATTTTCTCATCTTTGTACTGTCTGTCTTCAATGGCTGTCACATACAGGGTTGCTCTGTCTGGGAAGATCATGCCATTTGGAGCCTAGAACAAGTGCAAATACACAACTATTTAAATTCTGTAACTTTTTGACACAAAATACGATCCAGTAGAAAACATATAGTGTACAGCTGTGTGTGGCGTCCGTGGGCCAGTGGTAGAGCGTCGGAATTGGAATAGACTGGTCCCGGGTTCGATACTCGGTCAGGCCAAGTATGTAGTGTCATTGAGCAAGCACCTCACACACATTGCTTAGTACTGGTTAACCACTTAGATCAGCTAAGCCTGCCCAGAAAAACATGTCTAGGTCCCCACAAGGGGTTTGACATTAATGGAACATACATACATACAGTGTTGCATTTACCTCTGCGCCATGCGTCAAATATGCAGAATTGTTAAATAGGACGCATAGAAATTGCCGGGTGTTAACATGACACGTGGAATATTTGGTACAAAACGTCCTGGGTGGAAGATTGGTTAGGTTACAACACAATTCTAATGAAATTCTATTTCATTTCATCCCATTTACTAATTTTCCATATCTTCCAATTCAGTTCACCACCAATTAGTGCACACATGATGACAAAACATGTTACAAATTGCCCCACTAATCACAAGTATGCATGCAAGCACACAGGACCACTCGGAACTATTATTATAGAACAAGACAATGCCTGTCATGTCTCATCACAGAAAGTAATAGAGGTCAAATGTATAATGAAACAACACACTGGGGGGGGGGGGTCTCCCTAAATCTTTTTTGCTGCAATTTGTATACAAAATGTTGGCCATTATAGAGCATCCCTTCTATTAAAATGTTGTATTTACTGGTCATACTGTGCATTTTAACCGCGCGCTTTCTCACTTCTCCCAAATTCTGACCTAGAATGAACCCTGCATTAATAATGTGTGTAGATCACATTTAGCAGGTTTTTTAATATTTAAATTTCATGATTAAAAAACAGGAAACTCGCATACATTACAACTTAAACTCTTTGCATATTGGGTAAATTAAAGGCTATAAATAGTTCAAATAATTGTAGCAGACGATAATGTTGTTTTGAATGGGATTTTTATAGTTGTTTCTTTTGGCTCTGCATATCTGCATTTTGCTGCAACAAATTATAATAACAATGCAATTATTGTGCGTACATCAATTTTAACTTGGCGCAAAAACCGGGACACTAGTATACATTACAATTTTGATTTTGTGAAACAGGTCTATGCCCTTAAAGCAGTGATCCCAATTTCTAAATTACCCAGAATCCCAGGAATCACTTTCAAATAAGAAAAAGAAACTTACGAGCCACTTATCTCTGGCAAAGAGTACAGTCTGTAACATGGATTCATAGAACAAGCAGTAGCCCATCCACTCACTGATGATGATGTCCACCTTGTCTACACCCTCGGGTAACTCCACCTCTTCTACCTTACCCTTCACCAGGTATATATCTGAAACAAACAGTCACAATGTAGTTTAGTTTATACAAATTTATTTTATATTGATTGCGAAACAAGTTTTTACAACATTATTTTAATTGCTCTCGAGACCGCGTTCCTGATGGAATCCATCGCCATGAGGGAGAGAGAAGAGGCGGAATCCATCGCCATGAGGGAGAGAGAAGAGGCAGAATCCATCGCCATGAGGGAGAGAGAAGAGGCGGAATCCATCGCCATGAGGGAGAGAGAAGAGGCGGAATCCATCACCATGAGGGAGAGAGAAGAGGCAACATGGAATGCAAGTGTCTTGCCTAAGGGCACAATCGTAACTGCTACAGTTAGGGGCAAACTCTTGGGCTTTTCCCACCCGAAGCAAACGCGCTACCACAACTTCCATCGTGATAATGTAGGCTCCACTCAGGTCAGTAAGAATACAAACCCCCAGCTGAGCTGCCAATGGCTAACGGTGCATCATTGAAAATTGCTAATTTGGGGGTACACAGTGCAAATAAATACCTATAAAGTTAATAATGATTTATTGGTCATCACCAAGTGTGAACATACACAACTCTGTCTATTGTGCAGTGCGGGACATAATGCTACCTCCCATGTTTTTTGACATAATTCCCTCAATATAAACACCCAGGTTTGACATAATTCCCTCAATATAAACACCCAGGTTTGACATAATCCCCTAATATAAAAACAGACCCACATTGAAGAACCACGGGCAATGCCCGCGGGTACTTCAAAAATCCAGATAGGTATATCCTTAAATCTGAAAGGCCTGCCATGTCGACAAAACTTCTTTCATTGGCCGACAGGCGAAGACATTATAGATATATACACTATGGCGGTGTGTTGTCAGAGACGTCTATAAGCCGTACTCTAGTCATTAATCCAACGATAGTTCTAATCAAGTGAATCATGTAAACTACACCTCAATAAACTATAGTGAAAAATATTGCTGAAGGTTAATTGATTTGGAAAAGATGATGTCATACTGGAATTTTATACGTGGGGATTATGTTCGACTATGTCGAAAAAATGGACGGGATTATGTCGGAGGTTCGATCCTGCAGCGGTGAAAGGCAAGTGATTTGAAGTATACGACCATAACCACTCAGCCATCGAGCTTGAAAACATAGACTGGTCTCAAATTACAAAGCGGACACAAAGTGACAAAAAAGTCAGACAGTGCCACTAGTTGTTTTCATAATCTCAAACAAAACAGCATTTACTTTTGTCGAGTTTGTTTGCTTCAATAATCTTCTTGGCATGATCAATGATACCGGAACATTCAATCTGAAACGATGAACAGCAAGTCAGTCAGCAACAATACAGTGTACTCACCATGCAGATTTTGAAAAAGCCTTTGATAGCTTAAATCATGACTTCTTATTCGACACTCTAAAACACTTTAACTTTGATGACACATTAATACAATGGATCAAACTTTTTTACGAGGATGCTAAGAGCTGTGTCATTAGTAATGGCCATATGTCCAATTTTTTCAGCATTAAAAAGGGCGTACGTCAAGGATGTCCTTTATCGCCATATTTATTCATTATATGCATCGAATTATTGTCTAACTGTATTA
Organism: Archivesica marissinica; assembly: GCA_014843695.1. Lineage (NCBI taxonomy): Eukaryota > Metazoa > Mollusca > Bivalvia > Venerida > Vesicomyidae > Archivesica > Archivesica marissinica. The sequence goes on from CM026402.1 coordinate 63,517,379, forward strand.
CTAATAATAAGGATGTAAAAGGTATAAAGATTAATAACTTGGAAATAAAAAATGTTCTTTTTGCAGACGATGCTACCTTTGTTACGGATGGCTCGAGAAAATCATTTGAAACACTTGTACACATTCTGGACAATTACAGCTATATTTCTGGTCTAAAATTAAACAATAAAAAATGCACAGCTCTAAGAGCTGGTTCATTAAAAGAAACAGACATACAATTTCTAAAATGTAAAAAGTTCACCTGGACATCAGAAAGTGCACATTCTTTAGGAATAACATTTTATACAGAAACACGATATTGTTACACAAAAAACATAGAATCGAAAATCAGGGATTTTGAAAACTGTTTGAAGCAATGGCATCATCGTAAACTAACGTTACTGTTTAAGGTCACTGTAATTAAATCGTTTGCACTCCTAAAATTAATCTACCCTATGTCAATGTTGCCAAATTTACACAAGTCTGAAATTAAACATATAGAAAAAGTAACACACACATTCCTTTGGGACGGAAAACCGGATAAGATTAAAAGAGAAACACTCAAACAAGACTACTGTAAAGGGGGACTTAAAATGATTGATTTTGAAAAGTTTATGCACGCCACAAAAGGCAGTTGGGTACAACGTTTATTAGATCGTTTATAAAGAAGATATACAGTTCACAACTACTGTCTTTCGGGGGAAATTTAATCTTTGACTGTAATATAAATGAAAATCAAAAATAAACTTAAAGGGAAACCGTTTTTGACAGATATCATACTGTCATGGAATAAGATAAAACTTGTAAGCAACCAAGCAAACACGAACAAAGAAATATTATGGAATCGTTTAATTCAAAATAATAATAACACATTTTACTATAAAACATGGTACAACAAGGGAATTAAATATCTAGAACACTTATATGATTTCAGAAAAAATACATTCTACTCGTTTACGGATAACAAACATATATGATATACATATAAATGATTTTCTTAAATCAGTGTTGGATACTCGTGTCAATATGTTTCGGCCAACTTGGCCTGTACTTGAGAAAAGGTACCGGCCAAGATGAAATAGTACAGGCCAATTTTTGGCCTGTACTTAAGAATTAGTTCCGGCCGCAAATAAATGGTACAGGTCATTGAATGTGGTTCTGTCCGGTGGCAAAGCAACCGGATGTAAGTGCCACAGGCACTTGCCATGCTAGGGGGGTCCGGGGGCATGCTCCTGCGGAAAAAGATTTTTAAGTAGACACAATGGTGCATTCTAGTGGACTTTGGGGTAAAATCAACCTCTTTTTTGTATCTTAAATTTTGTCACGTTTTTAGATAATTTTTCTTCAAAATTGCTATCTAAGTAACTGTGTTTTCTTTTCAGATCATGATGCATAAAGGTGTCGAAACAAAATGCACAACAAATTTACTTTGTCACGGTTTTTGTGAATAAAATTACTGCTGAAGTCAAAATTTCCATGCTAACAGTTATGTTTTTGTCTTGTTGATTGACCTTGGCTCGCACTCAAGGCCGTAGCTTACAAGCGGAATCCCAATGACAACACGGGTTTTCCCGAAATGACGTCATAACCGGAAACCAAAATGGAGGCACAGAATATTTGAAATTTTGTTAATTTGATGAGAAAAAGCGCCTAAAATGGCGAAGATACTTTGTGTCCTGGTTCAGGCGAGTATGAACTTCAACAAACTCGTCAAGGGCTATCAAATAAGACATCTCGCCACGATGTCGAGTGCGTAGTAAACGTTTCTCGCCAGTCTAAAAACGTTATCGCCATGGCGAGTTGGCGTGTGCGAATATCCAACGCTGCTTAAATATAATTCACTAATAGCAAGCATACCTAACCATTTCAAAATTAAAATATCTCTGGAACAAGTATACGTCGAACCTCAACATGCAAGAACACCGGGCCTCCGCTGTCTATCGCCACTGGCGCCAATTTTGGCAAAAGTGGCTCCAAATATTCGAAAGTGGCGAATATGTATGGCGCCATGATTTAAGTGACCCGAAAATTCGTTCTCGAGTCGCGCGTACCACGAGTCGCAGGGCACAGAAAAGTTGATAACCAGCCCAATCAATGCACGGTCAAGATTGTTTATTGCTCGTTAGTGGGATATGAATGACAGGATGTGAGAAGATAATTGGGTAAGTATGCTCGATCAATTAGTTAAGAAAACACGTGGCATCATGTATATTTGAAGTGGGCCGTGGATACAACAAATTAACAACAATTACGGCACAATTTTGATGATAAAGAAACCGACCAGAATGTTTACAGCACTCGACAAATTCGGCCGTTTTGATGATCTCTTAATTACCGTGATCCTAACACATGTGAGGAAATTGATTGTTTATTGATTAATTAAGCTGATAATTGCCTTCCTGCCTAAATCTCTTTAAAATGTCCAAGCAAATTTTAAAATGTATCAGTTTTCATCATGGCTTCTAAGCGACCTTTAGATGAGTGTTACACTCCACCTTCTAACATTACAAAGATAGTAGTTACAAATTCACCCGTTAGAAAGTTTAACCAATCATGGAAATTAGACCGGCCTTGGCTACGCTATGACCCTAAATCGAAACAAATGTTCTGTGATATCTGTATCAGTGCTCAGTGTTCGAATTCATTTGTGACTGGGTGTAATGTGTTAAAAAAGGAATCTGTGACTAAACATCAAACAAAAAACAAAGGTAAGAAATTTTAATATCTGAATTATATGTGCGAGTTGGAAAATCTCAAAGCTATCTGCGGAAAATTACTAAGTCACTAACATTCGACTGGATTACCAATACTTCGGTGCCTATTCAGTATAAAGTTTGCAGTATACAATATTGATGGCTAGACCAGGGGTCTTTCGATTTTCAACTTTTCAATAATTTCTGCTTGCCCAGCAGTGAAAAATCACGTTTCTTGCAATTGACATTTTGTGTCTGTGATTCGAAAGCCACACCAGGTTATTAACTTGTCCGTGAATACGTTTTATTATTATATTACGGACTTTGTGTCATTGGGTTTTATAGCACAATGAATTATATTTAAGCGTGCTCGACTATAAAGATAATCTATCTTCTCGTAAGAGACACAGTGAACTGAATCAGTAGTTGAATCTATTTAGACACGCACCTGTTAAATGAAACTCATAGTGGTTTATAGACGGGCTTGCTCTCTGCAATAATGATCAATGTAGTACTATGCTGTAATTAGTGTACCAGTCAATTGACTATTATGTTTGAAGTTACAATTTAATGCCTCGGGGAAAACATCTGTCACTGATTAATTTATGGCTTCGGATTATCGGACAATAGCGGCAATCAACAAGGATCAGTCAAGCAGGTCGCATATCCTATCTGCTTGTTTACAGGATGCATTTCGGGGTGGGGTGGGCGCACGGTAACGTGAAAGTCTTAAGCTGTCAACATATTTCTGCATTTTAATTTAGTAAGATAAGATTATAATATTCAATGAAATGATCTTTTGAAAGAAGATGTAAATTCAAATGCAGAAATCACAGAATGCAAATGTTTATGATTTTATTTCCAGAACATGAAACTGCCGCAAAAGCTGTTGAGCTCAGGTTGTCGATGAAAACCGCCCGGGACAAAGCGCTTGATAAAAGTGAACATGCGATAACTACGGTCATGAAGAATGTATACTTCTGTGCCAAAGAAGACATTGCTAACGCCATCGTCCCCAAGCTCAACAAGTTCATGTTGTACCAGGTACAGTATTTGTCGAGAAATGAATGATAATCCGATAAAATGCAATAATAACATATTTTAGCTCGATTGCAAACAAGTTCCTATAAGTTATATAATCACTCTAGAGACCTCATTCCTGATGCATCGCCACGAGGGAGATAGAAGAGGCAATGCTGGAAGTGCTGCTTTTCTGTAAAATACACACCCTGTCAAATAATATCAATTGTGCATGTTGTTTTTGATGGGGAGTGTATTATGAGTGTTTCTTTTTTTCACAGGGTGTCACACAACTGGCAGACCTGAGGGTTGATGGACACACCACCTACGAACATTCAACATCAATAAACGACTTCCAGTCATGTATGGCATCTGTGATAGAGGACAATATGATTGAAAAAGTAAAGAAAAGTGTGAAATTTAGTCTGATGTTTGACGAGAGCACCGATGTCTCTGTTCACCAGAACACGATTATGTTTGTAAGAATCCTGGAGTCGGATGACCTTGGATATGTTGCCCCAAGTACATACTTCTTTGGTATTGATAGTCTAGCCCGGGCCAACTCTGAGTCAATTTTCAATAAGGTTAACGAGATGTTGCATGCCAAAGGCATCAGTTTGTCCAATCTTTGTGGTGTGAGTACTGATGGTGCAGCGGTTATGCTGGGTCATAAGTCTGGTGTTGTTACAAGGTTAAAGAATGAGGTTCCAGGTGTATTGGCCACACACTGTATTGCCCATAGGCTAGCACTCAGTTGTTGTACAGGTGCAGATGCAATTCCATACATGGTCAAGATGCAGGAGATCATCAATTCTGTTTACAAGTATTTTCATAATTCCCCCAAGAATATGGCCATGCTTGAATCCATTCAGTCGCATACCCCAGGTCAAGGTTCTCGGTTTAAGGAGGTCTTCCATACCCGTTGGCTAAGTTTTGAGGGCTCTGTTTCCGCTATGGTCAGCAACTACCCCAGTCTCATTTCGGTGTTCCTTGAGGAAAAGTCAGGCAAAGCACTCAGTCTGCACAAGTCACTTACCTGCTACAAGTTCTTGTATGTGGTGTACTTTCTTTGTGATGTGTTGAAGCCTCTGTCCATCCTTTCAAAAATGTATCAGAAGCAGGATTTAGATTTCACAGAGGTCACCCCCCTACTTAGTTCAACCATTGATCGTGTCAATGAGTTGGGTGCTGAGAGAAATGGTCAAAAGCTCTCACAGTTTCTTGGCAAGGTCCCTGATGAACCACAGTTTGATGCTGATGGTTTGGTCACATTCGAGTTTGAAGGTCATACCATCAGGGACAGTAATAAGCAGCGGTCTGAGGCAGTCAAAGCCTGTGAACAGTTAGTCACAGGTGTGGTCAAAAGTTTGAACGACAGGTTTACTGATAATGAGGATGGTGTAATTCTGACTGCACTCAGCAACTTCTTTAATCCCTCTGTCAGTAGACCAATAAAAGGTACTGACATAGACACGGTCACAGAATACCTTGCCACAATTGGGGTGGAAGGTAGTAGGGAAAACTTGTCCTGCTTCTTGGACTTCGCCCATGCCAGTCATGATAATGGCAACAAGTCGGTTACATCCACTAGGGACATGGCCAATCTCGCCCTTCGACACGCAGATGTATATCCAGCTGCTTCAGAGGCAGCTGGGAGGTTACTTGTGGCCCCTGTTTCCACTGTTGAGTGTGAAAGAGGGTTCAGCAGGCAAAATCTCATCAAAACTTGCCTGAGAAACTCTCTGGCAATGCCCACATTTAACAACCTGATGAGAATTTCTATTGATGGCCCTGGTCTTGAGGACTTTGACTCTGGGGCAGCATTTTTCAAGTGGAAGTCCATGAAATCAAGAAGAATCCTCTTTTAATTTTATTTGTATGAATGTAAAGAATAAAGAATGTTGTAAAACAAAGAAATTGAGTCTTTCGTTTGTTGTTGTAGTTTATTTTATATTGGCTCCAATTTGAGCTTATGTGGCTCCAACTTTTTGAAAGTGGCGACAGAGGTGGCTCCACCTTAAAAAAAGCCAGTGGAGGCCCTGGAACACTAAATGAATTCATAAACAAACTGAGAGTAAACAAATACCTATATCAGTTCCAATTGAAACATGAGGCAACTAGTCCAGTAACATCGCATAGTAATTGGGAAACAATCATATCAAACAGTACATTTAATTGGACAACTATTTACAGCAACACATTTACATCTACTATTGACACAAAACTTAGGAACTTTCAGTTCAAATTTCTACATAGAGCGATTCCAACAAACAAGTTATTAATGAAACAACATATAGTAAATTGCAATCTATGTGACTTTTGTTCTATGTATACCGAAAGCATAGAGCATTTATTTTGGGAGTGCTTGCCAATCCAAACATTTTGGAATGATTTGTGTAACTATTTCAAGCAACAAGGATTTGATTTCTGTATAAATTATGAATTAGTTTGTTTCTTACACACAGACAAGACAAATCACGCTGATGCCAAAAACTTTATATTGCTCTTAGCAAAGTATTATATCTTCATAAATAAGTTTAGAAAAACATTACCAAATTTACCAGTCTTTAAAAAGTACTTAAAGAGTAGAATAAACATAGAACAACATATCGCCTTTACAAGAGATAAAATAGAAAAACATAATAAAAAATGAAAAAATATACCCCTAACATAACTGACAAATACCAAAAATGATAACACAAACAGTGAGTGAAAAAAGATGCCTCCTGTCCAACATGCATATTTATTCCTTAAAAAACAAATACAGCTACGTCCTATATTTCTGTACTTGCTGGGTTTGAATGCATGCGTAGGTGTTGGTTGTGTGAGTGAATGGGGGATGTAAGTGTGAATACGAGGCTATGTATGTGAGGGAGAAAGCGAGAATGATAGATTTAAATATTTTTGTAACTTGACCACATTTGATAAATATGTACACATTTGCAAATAATTTCTGTTATTATCAAATTGTTAAATGTATAATGTTTGTGAAATGTGTTTAAATAACAAAATAAATATATTCCCTAATAAAGCACATTTAATATATTTTATGAGTGAGCATTATAATTATACAACTAGCTTTAATTAAAACTAACAATTAGAATTGCGAGTATGTCCATATAATTATCGCCAGACAGAAAACAAACTACTTGTTGATATGCAAGATTCATAAAAAAGTTCATGAAATCAATGTGAAAAAACTTTCTGTTCAGGGCTATTTTTTCCTCAAGATTTTTCAATATGAAAACAATTTCCCCTTTTCTTCTTGCGCAAGTCTCCCTTTTCACAAACGTGTTTAGCCCGGGGGAAACACTACTGTGCTACATCGCCATGCTCCCCAAACACAATTATATATTGCATTTATTCTAATTATAACCAACCTACCGCCCCTCGTATGTCCAGGTCAACCCAAAACATTACACAATAGCTTACCCCAATAACTTTAGAGGCACCAGCCTTTGCAGCAAACATACACAGTATACCAGTACCGCAACCGACATCTAGGACAACCTTCCCTTTAAACAAATGTTTGTTGTGGTATATAGAGTTTCTGTACGTCAATGTGCGAACTTCATCCTTTAGCATCTCCTACAACATATACAATATCTGTTAGTATCAACACAAGGCTACATCCCAGATCACACAGGTTTGAACATTCCGCTACCAATGAATTTAGGGAACTACCAAATATAGAGATTTGTCTCGTTTTGTTTTAGGGTTTTACGGTCGCACCAACAGGCGACAATTACAGCTATTCAGGGCCCACACTGGGCAGAAAAAAGTTGGGGCCACTTATCTGTTTGAAAGATGGGGTGTGTGCGGGAGCGGTGTCGTCCCCCTCCGGGAGGGGTGTCGTCCCCTCCCTGGTTTGATTTGTTTGGTATTTTTATTTGTAAATGGTGAGATTCTAGCCCGTTTTTTTCTGGAAGAAGTATTAATATAGACATTAGAATGAAAGAATGCATACCTGTTAAGGCTAAAAGTTTATTTTACAATGTAGCCCTGTGACAGTGATTAATAATGGAAGCCAACACAGGATTACCAGAGATCATTTTTGGGCCGCGCCATGCGCTAAACAATTTCAAATGGCGCACTTATGAATCAAGTGATGGGTCATCGGGCGCGCCATCGAAAAATCGCCGTAATTTTCGCTTCGTGAATAATAATAATAATAATAATAATAGACTTTATTTAAAGAGGGTTACACATTTAGTTACAAAACTAATCTTCCATGAGGCCCTCAGACATACAAAATTTACAGTGAATGGCAGAAATATGCCACTGTAATCAATGTTTTTCCTCCGGAAATTTGGCCCCGGAACGAGCATATGATGCGACACCAGCGCAGATAGCATTTGTCTTTTTCACGGAAACGGCTGAGCGTTACCGAAAGTGCCATCATATCCATGTTCCCGGGCCCAGACAAGTAAAACAAAATGGCGACGAAGCGATTTGCCGACGACGCAAGCGAAACCAAACCAAAGAAAACTCTGAAGCAGGGAAATTTTTTGTCTTTTTTCCAGGATAAAAACAACAACGAAAATCATGTGACTGATGTCATTCAGGAGACTGACGAAAAATAAGTTATTTACAATGTAGGAAACAAAGAACGTACACAATTCTGTTATGGTTAAAAATATTATATTATTGAAATATTAAAATTTTCTGTTCAAAATAAATTTTTCTGAATATCCAAACTAAAAAATACAACTTTTGGAAAAGCAAATTTACTGCTCTGTAGTGCTCAGAATGCACCACAGAGCATGAAAAAACGTCCAGTCTTCGGCTCACATTGGCCCTTCAATCTTAAAATTGACCCCCTGAAAAATTGGTGGATGGGCCAATTGGCCCATGGTCTGTCTGCTCAAAAATGATCTCTGGATTACATTTCAAATGAACTTTAAGCTCAAAAAGACATGCATACTAATCATTTTTGAAGACAATCCAATGAACTTTTACAACTTTAATTATTTTCTTGGTCATAATAATTTAAAAATACATCAGAATTACATACATGTACAAGTATCCACTATGTCTAACAAATTGCACAACATTCAGTTCAAAATGCGTCTGTTCTTCTTGGACCACATTACAAATGCCGATTTGATGTTGAACTTGTCTGGGCCGTCAATGGAAATTTTCATCAGGCTGTCTAGGTTTCATTCACTAAGTCTATTTCGGACGTTTAAAACCGAAAGTAGCCATTTTGACACGTGACTATTTGGATTTTTTTTTACGTTTATTTATCGGCGATTTGGAGTGTGTTTTTACGTTTATTTATCGTCGCTACCGGTTACCCATATGAGCGACGCCTCCTGAAGAGATTAGTTATTTTAGATTTTGGAGGATAGTGCATGATACAGATAGAGACCCATTCCAGAATCTCCTCTGGTTCTTTTACGTGCACGGTGTAAAGCACCGACACGAGACCTCGGTTTAATGTCCCATCTGAAAGACTGTTAATTTTATTAGGGTCATACGGGGGATCGAACCTGCGATCCCTGGATTACCAGTCCAGCGTGTTACCACTGGACTACATATCCGTCTGTCGATTTGGACAAGTTTCATTCACTTTTTATAGTTGAGGACACGAAAATCAATTTTTCACAACTACTACCTTTGATCTTATTTGTGAAAAACGCCAATAATTATTACCTAATTATGTACACAAGTTATTCGGTCATCCGTATAATCTTCAAACAATGTCATCATTTCACCAATCAAGTACTGCCGTTTTCATAAAGGACCTCAATTATCAAATCATTCCCATTATACAAAACTGTAAATGTGTCATTCCCATTATACAAAACTGTAAATGTGTGATCATATACCGCTAATTTACATGTTAGTTTTGTTTTGATTGCAATTTATGATGGGAATATGCCTCCAGCACATGTACACAGCTGTTTTGACTGTGAATCGATTGTTTCGCCAAACGATAGCGTATACCAGAGCAAAAAAATTGTAACCAGTCAAAGATACAATGAACACAGACTGTGAATCGATTTTTCTTTAACTGGAACGCGCCGTCGTCAATGGTAAATAAAACCAGTCGAGTATGAAAGGTTAAAATATGGCACAAACGTTATTTATGCCGATTTTTTGTGCAGTTTTCTGAAAATCGCCAAATTGAAATTTTAAGAGCCATTTCTATCGCAAAATCGCCATTTGGCTCTTGTGGCGACTGACAGCGTGGCCCCTGCTATTATTGGTGGAGGAAGCCACCCTTCGAGCAGTATTTCAGATGAGGGTGGGCACTCATGTATAACCACCGACCTTCCGCAAGCCAGCTGGATAGCTTCCTCCCATCTACAGCGAGTGGGATTTCAAAAATGCAAAAATTTAATGTTGACAATCGAGCTGCAGGTGGTCAATGTATGTCAGGCAGCCCTAATTATTTCAGGAAGACTGCGTTAATACAAATTGGAAAGCGAAGGATGGATAAATGATCGGTCAGGCAGCCCTAATTATTTCAGGAAGACTGCGTTACTATTCCAAATCGGAAAGTGAAGGATGGATAAATGATCGGTCAGACAGCCCTACGTATTTCAGGAAGACTGCGTTACTATTCCAAATTGGAAAGGAAGGTTTGCTTACCTCATGAATACCAAAATGTGCGTATGAATCAAAGTAGTAATCTTTGGAGGTCATCTCCCCCTCTTCTCCGGGGGGTTTCATCTCCACTGCCTCAATGGCCTCGCCATTAGTCGTACTGCTCGGACCGTTGGTTGTTGCTTGCTGAAACATATATACCACATTATAAACATTGAATGTTGGAGGAAGGTACATAGGAGCCCATTATCAAGTGGCAAGAAACTGATGGAAATAAGGGGCCATACTACAACATGGCTACCACCCGAAGGATGTCTGGACACAGGCAGTTGACTGTACAAGTGCTATTTCATAGAAATAAAAATTATTTTATACTTTCCAACGAATTGTTAAATTTCAAGTTCAATACTGGTAGAGCAGGGACTTACTGCGAGTGTAGAGAATTAATTACATGTAACCCTCAAATGTATGTAAAGTTTGAAAGATATTTTTGGATGGTTAAAAATATTTCTGAAAACCACAATGGTCATTTATAATATTGTCAAAATCCAGTCACTCTTGGGGAGTGGGACTTGTTAGAGGAGCAGAAAACAACCCCTAGAAACAATTACAAAGCAGTATATGTGATGGTTTTATCTATGTCGATGGCGCCATACACCGGAAATGTAACTTACTTAAGCCTTTCACTAAAGTGGGCGATACAAAAAATGAGCTACACAAGATAATGTACAGATATATAGGCCATTCGTTATGTGAAACTTGTCTATTTTGCTTGAGGAAGACGCAACTATTCAGCTATCGTTTGCAAAGTACAAAAAAACCTGAAATAATTGCAAAGTTTCCAAACACATCCCAAGTCATCATGTGCCAAGGGGTTGAACATCCCCCACATACTCGCTCCAGACGGCGAGTTGGCTATGTGAAGTATATCACTGACAGAATCAGCCTCAGTACCTGAAAACAACAATGGGAGATAACTTTGGCTGTAAAAGTCCCTTACTGAAGTTTTAACTTCTGTGTTATTACAATGTACGTTGCTGCGGCTAAACCCGGTAACAAGCCGCTGCAGGAAAGCTGTTGTGTCATGTGCATTTACCTGAAATTCCAAAAGCATAGCTTTAATATGCTGTGTAGTGAACAGGGGAATAGTGTCCATGATATGGCCTGTGATGGACAAAATTGACAATAAGACACATCAGCCCTTGTCCACAATGTCTCAACACTTAAAAGGTCAACTCAATATGCTACTTACAGGGCTCATCATCCTAGGTCACAATGTTTGGGAGAAGTGAGAAACCGAGCAATTGCTCCCGTAAATGGTATTATGTAATCAATTTCAACAAATTAAGCTTAGAATACACATCAGTATTTTCTCCAGTGCGTTTCTTGCATTTTTGATGCAATGACCAGACGCAACGAGAATCACTGAATGCATTTTCCGTGATGTAGCAATATTTTGACAGCGGATTCTTTATAAAATGCACTGAGTACTGGTTCACTGACGAGACGCTTACTTGTTACAACTATTTACAACGAAAAGCGTCCAAATTATACAGTAAGTATGTTAAATGTCGGGGAAATGTCCAAGTCAAATTGCTTTCGTTTCCAAGCAGAATTAGCCTGCTAAACAGGAAACCATAGAATCTGATTCGACACAAGCAAGTTCTGACCATGAAAGTACTGAAACACCAGCTAAACGTATCTGTATCTAAATGCGAATTTAGAAAGGGAGTGGGTGCAAGAAAATGAATAGTCAATAGTGCACACTTAAAATGTTCAGTGTTGCAACTTTGTTTCCCATTAACCGACCCTGACGTTTTGAGTTGGCCAGGTAGGTATAACAATATATCTTCATAAACGGTAACATTTCCAAATGATGATAGCGTCGATGTAATAATAATTTGGCCAGTAACTGGTGGAAGTAGAAACAAGACACAATTGCCAGACACATTTTTAAGCAAACATAATTTTTTTAATGATATGATAATAGAGGTGACTATTGAGGCCAAAATG
>CM026402.1:63534635-63642745 GCA_014843695.1 Archivesica marissinica
TGACGACACAGGAGGGGCTGCTACCTGTGCGTGGAGGGCAGCCTTGAAGACCTCGATGTCCGGTGTGTCAGCGATGCTTGTTGGCAGCTTGTTCCAGTCATGTATGGTTCTCAGGAAGAAGGACTGCATGTACACTGTCATGATGGTGTAAGGTTGGAATAGCCGTTCGGAGCCCCTTGTTACCAGTACTGAATTGATAATAGTGTTCTCTTACATTTTTTCAGAAGGTTTACATTTCCTACTGCCACATAATGCTCCCAGAATTATTGTACTTCCTGTTAATGGTAGCTTAGCTATACGCCCTGCAGAACCAACTGAAGGCATAGTGTACATGTTGTGCCAAGTTCATACACACACTGGCAATATTACTCTGTCAGCCGAGGTAAGCGTATCCTGCTGGAAGTATTAAGACTAAAATTAGATTAAATGTATTCAGTCAAATTTATAAACTACTCTTAACACCAACCCAACCAATAGATGTCAGAAGCTCTTAGCACCAACCCAACGCATAGATGTCAGAAGCTCTTAGCACCAACCCAACTTCAGTAGATATCAGCAACTACTACCACCAACTGAACACATAAATTAAAGGGATTTATTTACCGGTATGTTTGGTACAAATATGTATCTCATACTGGCTTGCATCCAACCAAATAGAGTCCGAATCCCCTCTATACATGCCAGAGTTATTGCCCTTCAAAGATTAAATTCTGGGCATATATCTCGCAATATATAATGGTTTCATGATCTTGAATATGTATCCGCATACATTTACATGCTACCAAATAGTGTCCAAAATCCTCGTATGCCCACTAATGGCCATCAAATATCAATCTGTGCCAATTACTGTCTTGTTGGAACTTAAAGCAGCATTACATCGTAATAAAGGATGTTTTTGGTAAAATATAAATACTAATGTGTGTGTTTACAAAAATCGAAATAGTCGCTCAGAAATGATCAAATTAGTTTATCAACAAACGAAATATGTTTATCAACACACGAAATGTAAACACGCACAACGCGCATGCGTGAAACAACAGAGGATGTAGAGAATAACGTTGGAATGTCAACATATTTTGAACATGAAAGACTATCTATCTATCTTACTCTAATGTCGAACCCCTCGCGGGGTTGTAGACATGTCCCTAAAAGACTTAGATAACAGAGGTATTAATCAACATCTCAAGTAAGTCAATTAAAAAAGACAATGGGACAAATGAGGACGATGCATTCCGAATGTAAACAAGTGCGGACGATGCGTTCCGATTGTAAACAAGTGCGTGACCGATCGATTCGGAAAGTCCTACTTTCGGTTTCGAGTTTGTTTTATTGCAAAAAAACACTGTTTACCAAATGAACATAAGCATACAAAGTATAATGTAAGAATGTGTAGCAGCATTGCTACCCATACGTAAAATTTGAATTTTTCAAATATCTTTTATTTCATACGATGTAATGCTACGTTAAATATATGAGATAATGCTGTACAATTTTAAATAAGTATCCACATATTGGCATGCCAAATATCCAACCAAATACGCTCTCAAATCATTGAGTTGGTCCAGAGTTAATGTTCTTGAATATGAAAATGTGAGAAACAATTATTGCTTCCTCAACTATCAACATTAAAGAGCGACATCGCTGGATTTTCTATTATCTCCCTTGGTAGATAACAGTCTTGATTTGTCTGGTAATGTATGTCAGTCCTGTGAATTGGAATCCTTTGTTTTTACTGTTTTTCCCTAATCAGATGTTGCGGTATTATAAACGTTATCAAAATCAATTAATTGATAACAAAATTTTGCAGTAAAGTACTGAAGGATATCTGTCGGAGATATATTAATTTAATAATTATTAAATGAGAAAGTGAATGAAAATTGATAGCATGTTGTGCAAAGGAAATAACAATAAAAACAGAGGAAACCACTATCTACTTTTAGAGAGTAGTCAGGGGCAGTAACTGACCGATGTCTCTCATTGGTTCAGCTGACAGTAAATTTGTGAATCAACCAATCAAATCACTTCATCTGAGTTTTAGATCTGAGCAAAGTTTTATAACCTCGAACCCTGATATATCAACTTCATCTTAGTTAAGTATGACAGAGTGCCCATTATCGTGTTTCGCTTGCCATATTTTGTGGCCAGATTTTTACAATACTGCTTGTATATTCCAGCCACAGATAGTTCATGACACAGCCGTGTCTGGCCGCGATGTCGGCATTGTATCGATGTATCGGCAAGGTTCAAACATCACCTGGTACCTGTACTCTACTAGTACCACAGATGTACGAGTTCTCGTGCAATTAACCTACTTTACAAAAGAAGGTAACAATGCAGAAATATCTGTCCTTGTAGACATGTAATGGTGTAATAGATGCCGGTAGTCGATTCCAATAAAATGAAATGGAAGTCGTGATAGCGCAGTAGATGCGCGTTCGCTTCAGGTGCGAATGGTCCGGAGTTCGAGCCCCACAGATCCGTCTGTAAAAAAATATTGTTTAAGCTAATGGAGGCACATTTATACTTGTTTCATTAACCCAATCAACACTAAGTAACTGACATGGACTGGTCCATGATATTTTTAGACCAATAAATTGATCAGAAATATACATTTGGACTAGTTCATTTATATCAAAATTGGTAATCTTTACTAAAAATAGTAAAATTAGTAGCAAAAAGTACAGATCCTGATGAGAATGAGTCGGCTCATCTGGATCTACACTTTTTGCAAACATATTTAGAGGTCTGTAGTGTTGAAAGGGTTAATGGCGTGCATACATTTATAATCTCGAATACACACGCACGACCTGGATGTGATTCCAATAAACATAACTCTTGTTACTGGCAAGCATGTTTTACCCCCAAGATAAGAAGCTAAGATAATGTATGGTTTTAACATTTATAACAACACTACAGAGATGCTATTTTGTTTGCATCCCACCAGAATGTATTCAATCAATTATGAAATGCGGTTGCTATGTCTTGTTGGGTATACATATATTTAGTATTTGTCTTGTTGGAGTATTGGTTTGATGCAATGAGGGACATCGGTCAGTTACTGCCCCTGAATACTCCCTAAAAGTAGATAGGTCCTATTAATTGTTTTCTTCTGTTTTTATCGTTGTTTCCTTTGCACAACATGCTAGCAATTTTATACTACGATCGTTTCTTGTGAGTATTAAATTACTATATCTCGACAGTTCTCGTACAGTATATATGCAATGGGTACTTATTTGTAAAAGAATGTTAGAAGTTAGAAGTACATATGTTTATATATCAGATCCACTAGTCGGGGATGTACATGGAATTGATAGTTAATGATACTTTGCTATGTACATATGTTTATATATCTGTGTACACATGTTTATATATCTGTGTACACATGTTTATATATCTGTGTACACATGTTTATATATCTGTGTACACATGTTTATATATCTGTGTACACATGTTTATATATCTGTGTACACATGTTTATATATCTGTGTACACATGTTTATATATCTGTGTACACATGTTTATATATCTGTGTACACATGTTTATATATCTGTGTACACATGTTTATATATCTGTGTACATATGTTTATATATTTGTGTACACATGTTTATATATCAGTGTACACATGTTTATATATCTGTGTACACATGTTTATATATTTGTGTACACATGTTTATATATCTGTGTACACATGTTTATATATCGGTGTACACATGTTTATATATCTGTGTACACATGTTTATATATCTGTGTACATATGTTTATATATCGGTGTACACATGTTTATATACCTGTGTACACATGTTTATATATCTGTGTACACATGTTTATATATCTGTGTACACATGTTTATATATTTGTGTACACATGTTTATATATCGGTGTACACATGTTTATATATCTGTGTACACATGTTTATATATTTGTGTACACATGTTTATATATCAGTGTACACATGTTTATATATCTGTGTACACATGTTTATATATCTGTGTACACATGTTTATATATCTGTGTACACATGTTTATATATCTGTGTACACATGTTTATATATTTGTGTACACATGTTTATATATCTGTGTACACATGTTTATAAATCTGTGTACACATGTTTATATATCTGTGTACATATGTTTATATATCTGTGTACACATGTTTATATATCTGTGTATGTGTACACATGTTTATATATCTGTGTACACATGTTTATATATTTGTGTACACATGTTTATATATCTGTGTACATATGTTTATATATCGGTGTACACATGTTTATATATCGGTGTACACATGTTTATATATCTGTGTACACATGTTTATATATCTGTGTACACATGTTTATATATCTGTGTACATATGTTTATATACCGGTGTACACATGTTTATATATCTGTGTACACATGTTTATATATCTGTGTACACATGTTTATATATTTGTGTACACATGTTTATATATCGGTGTACACATGTTTATATATCTGTGTACACATGTTTATATATTTGTGTACACATGTTTATATATCAGTGTACACATGTTTATATATCTGTGTACACATGTTTATATATCTGTGTACACATGTTTATATATCTGTGTACATATGTTTATATATCTGTATACACATGTTTATATATCTGTGTACATATGTTTATATATCTGTGTACACATGTTTATATATCTGTGTAACACAAAACTGTGTACACATGTTTATATATCTGTGTACACATGTTTATATATCTGTGTACACATGTTTATATATCTGTGTACACATGTTTATATATCTGTGTACACATGTTTATATATCTGTGTACACATGTTTATATATCTGTGTACACATGTTTATATATCTATGTACATATGTTTATATATCTGTGTACACATGTTTATATATCTGTGTACACATGTTTATATATCTGTGTACACATGTTTATATATCTGTGTACACATGTTTATATATCTGTGTACACATGTTTATATATCTGTGTACACATGTTTATATATTTGTGTACACATGTTTATATATCGGTGTACACATGTTTATATATCTGTGTACATATGTTTATATATCGGTGTACACATGTTTATATATCGGTGTACACATGTTTATATATCTGTGTACATATGTTTATATATTGGTGTACACATGTTTATATATCTGTGTACACATGTTTATATATCTGTGTACACATGTTTATATATTTGTGTACACATGTTTATATATCGGTGTACACATGTTTATATATCTGTGTACACATGTTTATATATTTGTGTACACATGTTTATATATCGGTGTACACATGTTTATATATTGTGTACACATGTTTATATATCTGTGTACACATGTTTATATATCTGTGTACACATGTTTATATATCTGTGTACACATGTTTATATATCTGTGTACATATGTTTATATATCTGTGTACACATGTTTATATATCTGTGTACACATGTTTATATATCTGTGTACATATGTTTATATATCTGTGTACACATGTTTATATATCTGTGTACACATGTTTATATATCAGATCCACTAGTCGGGGGATGCAATGAAGAATTCAACCTTGAAAATGATTCCAACATACGTCTCCATGCGCAGTCTACAAAAACAACAGGTAACAAAACGCATGAATTTTATATTTATGAATTGCGGTACAATGTGTCCATGCTAACATCTGTCCTACCTACATGTACCCAGGGATCATTCTAGAGGGCGATGTGGGTGAAATAGTCACCCTAGGGACCCAGACTTCACCTCTAGGGGCCCCAGGAAAGGTGTTGTTCAGTAAACTGCCCGCCGGCGATATAGCCCGAAATGGTGCTGATGCAGGCGTAAAACCTGAAATATAAAAATAAATATATAAAATATAAACCTCTAGGGGCCCCACTCCTCCCTGGAGTTGTGAAAAATTGTGTCCAGTAAGATACACTGGCCCATAATATAGCACTCCTTCTATTCAGATGTTGTATTTAATGGTCATACTGTGCATTTTAACCATATTTTGTTGAAATTTATTAAATAACACCATTTAAGGACGCTATCGCGCGTTTTCTCATTTCTCCCAAGAATTCTGACCTAGAATGAACCCTACCTACCCAATAACCACATTTCTTTATTTTTTAATTTTGTTAATTTGCATAATGATCAATGGAGAAGCTAGTCAAGACGATCATTCAAGACTTGCCTAATGTTTCAATGCTGTTATCAATTTTAATATCCAAGTTTATTTGAGCTTGATTGCGAAACAAATTCTTACACTGATGTTAAATCGCTCTCAAGACCTCAATCTTGATGGAATCCATCGCCATGCAGGAGAGAGAAGATGCAACGTGGATTTAAGAATCTTGTCTAAGGACACCACCACTATGGTTCTGGCGGGGTTTGAACTCACAACCAGCCGACCTGTATTAACCCTTTCCCTCATAGAAACACCTCTTTGACGCCATTACTAATACGACATACATTGACAATGTAGTAGCCAAACCAATGTTTATAATAAACTTTTCCCTCATAGAAACACCTCTTTGACGCCATTACCAATACGACATACATTGACAATGTAGTGGCCAAACCTATGTTCATAATAAAGGCCAGAATCTCATGTAGTCCTAGTAATATCTATAGATGTGGGATAGATATGGCCACTACTTATCCACTGCATGATAGCTAAATGGCTGTTGTTTCTATGGAGATATAATAGTATATTAACCTAAATCTCTATGAAGGAAAGGGTTAAGCAGACAGTTTCCTGATTCCCAATATCTTTTATCATATTTTTGACCTCTATTCAGCAGCCACCTGTGCTAAGCAGCCACTTTATGTGATTCCCTTAGCTGACTGCTTAAAACAGGTTTAGTTTAAATATTATTTATTGCAAAACATAAACCACAACATGCATAGTACATAACGCAAATGATCAAGCATAAACATAAACCACAACATGCATAGTACATAACGCAAATGATCAAGCATAAACATAAACCACAACATGCATAGCACATAACGCAAATGATCAAGCATAAACATAAACCACAACATGCATAGTACATAACGCAAATGATCAAGCATAAACATAAACCACAACATGCATAGTACATAACGCAAATGATCAAGCATAAACATAAACCACAACATGCATAGTACATAACGCAAATGATCAAGCATAAACATAAACCACAACATGCATAGTACATAACGCAAATGATCAAGCATAAACATAAACCACAACATGCATAGTACATAACGCAAATGATCAAGCATAAACATAAACCACAACATGCATAGTACATAACGCAAATGATCAAGCATAAACATAAACCACAACATGCATAGTACATAACATAAACACAATGCATAGTACATAACATAAAGCACAACATGCATAGTACATAACATAAAGCACAACATGCATAGTACATAACATAAAGCACAACATGCATAGTACATAACATAAAGCACAACATGCATAGTACATAACATAAAGCACAACATGCATAGTACATAACATAAAGCACAACATGCATAGTACATAACATAAAGCACAACATGCATAGTACATAACATAAAGCACAACATGCATAGTACATAACATAAAGCACAACATGCATAGTACATAACGCAAATGATCAAGCATAAACATAAACCACAACATGCATAGTACATAACGCAAATGATCAAGCATAAACATAAAGCACAACATGCATAGTACATAACGCAAATGATCAAGCATAAACATAAACCACAACATGCATAGTACATAACATAAACCACAACATGCATAGTACATAACATAAACCACAACATGCATAGTACATAACATAAAGCACAACATGCATAGTACATAACATAAAGCACAACATGCATAGTACATAACATAAAGCACAACATGCATAGTACATAACATAAAGCACAACATGCATAGTACATAACATAAAGCACAACATGCATAGTACATAACATAAAGCACAACATGCATAGTACATAACATAAAGCACAACATGCATAGTACATAACATAAAGCACAACATGCATAGTACATAACGCAAATGATCAAGCATAAACATAAAGCACAACATGCATAGTACATAACGCAAATGATCAAGCAGGAAGCTAAAAGTAGCTTTTATAAAAACTTTTTCCCTTGTTAAAAACTTTCCTTTGACAGGTTTGACTGTACTCAGCTTTTTCAAGCCAAGGCTTGACCCACGACTTATGACCGAGATCGACTTATGGCCAGGACTATATGGTACTTCACCTGTCAGTTTGGCGATGCAGATTTGTCACTTGGCCTATGTCTATATAATTTCCATTATCTCTTTTGATTCCAGTCTGCCTTCGTGGTCGAGTGGTTAAGATCGCTGACTTGTATATCACTGTAACCTATCATCACTGATGGTCACGGGTTCGAGCCCCGCTCAGGCCGTGTCTCATTTATATGAAAATGTTGGCAGTTTCTTACGGAGGTTAGTGCACCCAAGTACTGGTTAACCACTGGAGCCTGCCCAGGAAAGGTGTTGTTAGGTAAACTGCCCGCCGGCGATATATCCCAAAATGGTGCTGATGCAGGCGTAAAACCCGAAATATAACATAACTCTTTTGTTTCCTATTATTCCAGTGCAATTTCAGTGGTCAAATACAGGCGTGAATCCAAAGACAGGAAACTATCCATCATGTGAGGATTCCACACTGCAGTCGGACTTGGAGTACCATATCTACGTCATATACATGCAGGCAGACAGCTTCGATGAAGATGCCTACTTCGATGTTATAAAAGACATGCTGACTGCCGATAATGTCTCTAAGCACGGGATTTGGGTATGACCATATAACCGGACATTTTAAAAAAATATACAGATAATATTACGCTACGTTTATTTAATATTGAAAAATCGCTGCAAACACAGACCTGATTATGAATTTTAATTGTCGGATAATAATTAATATTCTGCAGAAAATATTAAAAATATTAACAAATGAAATGGACGTTGCATCATGTTACGTACGAATATCGGCAACGTCATTTCGCGAGGAAAAAATATGTATACATGAAAGTACATACATGTAGATACATAAATGATACTGGATTTAAAATATGCAAGTATTTTCTATAGTGAAAGTATAGAAATCTATATAAATACAGCAATACATGATACTGGATTTAAAATATGCAAGTATTTTCTATAGTGAAAGTATAGAAATCTATATAAATACAGCAATACATGATACTGGATTTAAAATATGCAAGTATTTTCTATAGTGTAAGTATAGAAATGTATATAAATACAGCAATACATGATACTGAAAAGAACTGAAAATATTGCAAAGATGGTATTATGTAGTCGTTCTGGTCTACAGAACTATTAACCATTTGCACACTAGCAGCAGATAAAATCAGTTTTGCAAACAGTTCCGTCTGATCAGGCTCTTTACTATTTGCTATTCGGATAGTGGAGCTAAAGCACTTAGCTGAATAGCAAACAACATAGATCCTGATCAGATGCGGCGTTACTCCGTGGCTGATCTGGATCTATGTTGTTTGCAAATGCGATTTTATTTACTCAGCATGCAAAGGGTTAATAAACAATTTCAGTTGAAGAAGCTATCAAAGAAATCTGGTCAGAAATCACGCGTAGACGTGTCCTCATACAGACATCGTGGTGTGGCCTACAGTATAGTGGTAACCTTCAAGATGAACGGTGTACAGACACACGCAGCGTATATACCCGTGGTCAGTTACAATTGTGATATAGTACATACAGACACCTGTAAGCAAAGAGGTATGTCTATGTCTAGCCATGGGGGGGGGGTCTGTGGCTGAATGGTTATCCTGGTCAGTTAGAATTGTGATGTAATACATACAGACACCTGTAAACAAAGAGTATGTCCATTTCTAGCCATGGGGGGGGGGGGTCCGTGGCTGAGTGGTGGTTAACCTGGTCAGTTAGAATTGTGATGTAATACATACAGACACCTGTAAGCAAAGAGGTATGTCTATGTCTAGCCATGGGGGGGGGGGGTCCGTGGCTGAGTGGTGGTTAACCTGGTCAGTTAGAATTGTGATGTAATACATACAGACACCTGTAAGCAAAGAGGTATGTCTATGTCTGGCCATGGGTGGGGGTCCGTGGCTGAGTGGTTAACCTGGTCAGTTACAATTGTGATATAGTACATACAGACACCTGTAAGCAAAGAGGTATGTCCATTTCTAGCCATGGGGGGGGGTCCGTGGCTGAGTGGTTATCCTGGTCAGTTACAATTGTGATATAGTACATACAGACACCTGTAAGCAAAGAGGTATGTCTATGTCTGGCCATGGGTGGGGGTCCGTGGCTGAGTGGTTA
The DNA here is from genome assembly GCA_014843695.1 of Archivesica marissinica. Taxonomy (NCBI): domain Eukaryota; kingdom Metazoa; phylum Mollusca; class Bivalvia; order Venerida; family Vesicomyidae; genus Archivesica; species Archivesica marissinica. The sequence continues at coordinate 63,544,978 of CM026402.1, forward strand.
TCCTGGTCAGTTACAATTGTGATATAGTACATACAGACACCTGTAAGCAAAGAGGTATGTCCATTTCTAGTCGTGGGGGGGTGCATCCGTAGCCAAGTTGTTACTAGTAACCATCGTTGACTTCAAATTACATGCCTCTTACCACTGTAGTTTTGAATCCCAACTAGGGGTGTAGAATTGTTTCACGTGAGGAAGCTATCCACCTGGTTTGCAGTAGGTCAGGTGTCCGTTCGTGCCTGCAATACTGATCTGAGAGGGAGCCGGGGACTTCCTCCACCAATAATAGCTGGAGAGTCGCCGTATGACCTAATGTGTTTGTGCAACTTATAAGCCCCTCCCCCCCCCCCCGCCACTAAAAAAACAAAACACATTTTATTTCACTGATGAATTTCTTTATTTCATTGGAAAGCATAGCATAATGCAGCTCATCTGAACATGGACTGGTCCATGAATTTCTTTATTTCATTGGAAAGCATAATACAGCTCATCTGAACATGGACTGGTCCATGAATTTCTTTATTTCATTGGAAAGCATAATACAGCTCATCTGAACATGGACTGGTCCATGATATTTCTTTATTTCATTGGAAAGCATAACACAGCTCATCTGAACATGGACTGGTCCATGAATTTCTTTATTTCATTGGAAAGCATAATACAGCTCATCTGAACATGGACTGGTCCATGAATTTCTTTATTTCATTGGAAAGCATAATACAGCTCATCTGAACATGGACTGGTCCATGATATTTCTTTATTTCATTGGAAAGCATAATACAGCTCATCTGAACATGGACTGGTGCATGAATTTCTTTATTTCATTGGAAAGCATAACACAGCTCATCTGAACATGGACTGGTCCATGAATTTCTTTATTTCATTGGAAAGCATAATACAGCTCATCTGAACATGGACTGGTCCGTGATATTTCTTTATTTCATTGGAAAGCATAATACAGCTCATCTGAACATGGACTGGTCCATGAATTTCTTTATTTCATTGGAAAGCATAATACAGCTCATCTGAACATGGACTGGTCCATGAATTTCTTTATTTCATTGGAAAGCATAATACAGCTCATCTGAACATGGACTGGTGCATGAATTTCTTTATTTCATTGGAAAGCATAACACAGCTCATCTGAACATGGACTGGTCCATGAATTTCTTTATTTCATTGGAAAGCATAATACAGCTCATCTGAACATGGACTGGTCCGTGATATTTCTTTATTTCATTGGAAAGCATAATACAGCTCATCTGAACATGGACTGGTCCATGAATTTCTTTATTTCATTGGAAAGCATAATACAGCTCATCTGAACATGGACTGGTCCATGAATTTCTTTATTTCATTGGAAAGCATAACACAGCTCATCTGAATATGGACTGGTCCATGAATTTCTTTATTTCATTGGAAAACATAACATAATGCAGCTCATCTAAACATGGACTGATCCATGAATTTCTTTATTTCATTGGAAAACATAACACAGCTCATCTGAACATGGACTGGTCCATGCATTTTTTTATTTCATTGGGAAGCATAACACAGCTCATCTGAACATGGACTGGTCCATGAATTTCTTTATTTCATTGGAAAGCATAACATAATACAGCTAATCTGAACATGGACTGGTCCATGATATTTTTAGACCAATAAATTAATAAGAAAATTACATTTGGACCAGTTCATTTATCAAAATGGGTAATTTTATCTAAAAATAGTAATAATACTGGCAAAAAGTGCAGATCCTGATGAGATGGCTCATCACAAGCCGGCTCATCGTGATCTACACTTTTTGTAAGCCTATTTAGATGTGTGTAGTGTTGAAAGTGTTAGTTTAAGCTTTATTTGTTTTACAACGATTGCGAAGCAAGTTTTAACAACTTATATTAATCACTCTCTTTGGCGCGGATGAAAGCGTAAATGTAGTCATTTGTGTGGGAGGAAACCGGAGTACCCAAAGAAAACCCACCTGTCCGATCTGGCTACCACCATCAGTGTGGCGGCGTCCGTGGTCCAGTGGTAGAGCGTCGGATTTGGAATCGAACGGTCCCGGGTTCGATACGCGGTCAGGCCACGTATGTAGTATCATTGAGCAAGGCACCTCACACACATTGCTTAGTACTGGTTAATCGCTTAGGTCGACTAAGCCTGCCCAGGAAAACATGTCTAAGTCCCCGCGAGGGGTTTGACATTAAAGGAACATACATACATACCATACCACTCGCATACTTCCCGGTCCGAGGATCGAACCTGGGGTTGCATTGGTGAGAAGTGAGCGTGCTAACAACTGCGCTATTCGGACAGCCGATGTTGACTTCATTAGCACCTATTGGACTATTTATAGACAGATAATACAGTGTGATCTGACCCTAATAAGTATAACAGTCTTTCAGATGTGACTATAAACCAATGTCTCTTGTATCGGTGCTATATACCGCACATGTAAAAGAGCCAGGGGTGCTTCTGGAATTGGAGCGTCGTCTGTATTCTGTATCTTACTGTGTTCAAAAAAAGATAAAAAGACTACTGTATATTCCCGGCAATAAGTCGATCTCGGCCATATGTCGATCTCGGCCATAAGTCAATCTCGATCTCGGCCATAAGTCGATCTCGGCCATAAGTCGATCTCGGCCATAAGTCAATCTCCCGGCCATAAGTCGATCTCCCGGCCATAAGTCGATCTCCCGGCCATAAGTCGATCTCCTGCCATAAGTCGATCTCCTGCCATAAGTCGATCTCGGCCATAAGTCGATCTCCTGCCATAAGTCGATCTCGGCCATAAGTCGATCTCCTGCCATAAGTCAATCTCGGCCATAAGTCGTTCTCCTGCCATAAGTCGATCTCCTGCCATAAGTCGATCTACTGCCATAAGTCGATCTCGGCCATAAGTCGACCTCCTGCCATAAGTCGATCTCCGGCCATAAGTCGATCCCGGCCATAAGTCGATCTCGGCCATAAGTCGATCTCCTGCCATAAGTCAATCTTGGCCATAAGTCAATCTCGGCCATAAGTCGATCTCGGCCATAAGTGGCCATAAGTCGATCTCGGCCATAAGTCGCTCCTGCCATAGTCGATCTCCTGCCATAAGTCGATCTCCTGCCGTAAGTCGACCTCGGCCATAAGTCGACCTCCTGCCATAAGTCGATCTCCTGCCATAAGTCGATCTTCGGCCATAAGTCGATCGCCTGCCATAAGTCGAGGTTCAAATATTTGCTTTAAAATGCTGATTTTATGCTGAATCCTTCCATAAGTTGAAGGTACTTTGTGAACTATAACATTCATTACGACAATGATTTTATGCTGAATCCTTCCATAAGTTGAAGGTACTTTGTGAACTATAATATTCGTTACGACAATGATTTTATGCTGAATCCTTCCATAAGTCGAGGGTATTTTGTGAATCCTTCCATAAGTCGAGGGTACTTTGTGAACTATAATATTCGTTACAACAATGATTTTTCTCTCATTTTTGAATGAAACTGAGATAAATTTGAGATATCTGGACTACTTTATTCGATAACAAATCGTAAAAAAATAAACTGATGCACAATAATAATACATGAAGTTTGATTATCACTTTCTATCGTTTAAAATGTAAATAAATAATTGTCTTAAGCAAATTGTTATAATAAATCAAATAAAACAGACAGATATTAATAAAGTTCAAAAAAAACATTCAACTTTTTTTTATTTGCTTGTTTCTCGTCCATAAGTCGACCATATGTGTTTTACGTTTATTTATCGTCGCTACCGGTTGTCCATATGAGTGACGCCTCCTGAAGCTATTAGTCATTTTAGATTGTTTGAGGATAGTGCATGAGGGTCATTTCCGTGTCAATTCACACGCCCTCCCATATTGACCGACTCAGATTTTGCTGAAAAAATTACTAAAAATACTTTGACTAATATAATGAACAAATCTCAAATTTTAGCGCTCAACTCCCAGCGGTTTTCAAGATATGACCCTTTCAAATTTGGGGGGTGCGCGGGGGTGCGCCCCTTTTTCGCATCCGCGAATTGCGCACCTGTTTTTGCACGCTAATATCTCCCCATCCAAATGAGATAGAGTGCTGAAAATTGCTACTCTGACTAATTTTGGCCCTGGCATTCAGAATCTGCCATCAGAAATGATCTATCTTGTGTACTTCCCGAGATATTGGCATCTCAAATCATGATTTCTTAAGGACCCAATTTTGTTCCCCAGATTTCGGATGTCTGCCAATTGCCAACGTGTAATCTGAGATGCCTAAAAATAATATAGGAAGTATATTTGGGAACTGGACTATGAGCAAAATGAGTTTCAGGTCATTTATGGCCCTAATGGAGGAGTGGTAGAGGGGCAAAGATGGTCACGGGGGGAAAAGTGCCAAATTTACCATTTTTCGGGTGGCCGGTTACCCCCGTGGGACACTGCTCAGCATATTCAAATTTTTACCACTCAAAGATAATCATCTTATCAACCTTTGACTACAAGTTTCATCTTGTGGACTCATGCCCTTCTATGAAAAATAATTTTTTCAAAAAAATCTATTTTCAGATTTGTTCCATTTCAAAATGTACATGAATGTATGCATAATGTACACACAATGCCCATCATAAATTCCATAAATGATGAATTTACAGAAATCATGTATTTTATGATAAATTCTTTGAATAATTAAATAACTTTACTTCTTTGAATAATTAAATAACTTAACTTCCACACAGCAATATTCATTTTAAATTGACTCATTTGTGATGCTATATATTCATGATATTCTGATAACCAACATACCATGGAAGCATGGTATGGTGCAAAATAATGCACATAGGTGTTTGGGAAAGGTAAACAATAGAATTAGTGTATTCTATAGAATGTGGTTGTATTTCTTCTTGGAGATTAGGACAGCTGTGCATGTATAATAATATTTATTGTTCCATAATTAGTGCGGAGATATCACTATGAAAACAGTCTTTGTTATTATAATCTTTAATCATTGGAGTGAGGCAATAAATCACTTTGAACACAATATCAAAAAGGGGATTAACTGTGGTTGTGAATTAATTATAATGCACTGCTTTATTGTGATAATTGGTAGAATCTTAATTGCACTGTAATTTGTTTTACCCAATAATAGCAGGTGTTATGAAATATGGGCTTGTAGGATCCTAACAATTCAGTCAGTGTCAGTGATAGCTGTGAAGCCCACCATTACTGCACAGTAATTAGTTTTGTGACAATCATCATTCAAAGCCAACTGCATGGTATATTTGCCTGAGCCATCCTCTCTTGAGATGCCAATATCTCGGGAAGTACACTCTATCTCATTTGGATGGGGAGATATTAGCGTGCAAAAACAGGTGCGCAATTCGCGGATGCGAAAAAGGGGCGCACCCCCCAAATTTGAAAGGGTCATATCTTGAAAACCGCTGGGAGTTGAGCGCTAAAATTTGGGATTTGTTAATTATATTAGTCAAAGTATTTTTAGTAATTTTTTCAGCAAAATCCGAGTCGGCCCACATGGGAATTTTCCGAATTCGTGTGAATTGACACGGAATGACCCATGATACAGACAGAGACCCATTCCAGAGTCTCCTCTGGTTCTTTTACGTGCATGGTGTAAAGCACTGACACGAGACCTTGGTTTAACATCCCATCTGAAAGACTGTTAATTTTATTAGGGTCAGACGGTGGATCGAACCTGCGATCTCTGGATTACCAGTCCAGCGTGTTACCACTGGACTACAGTACTTTCATCACATTTGTACATGAGAAACAGGTCGACCTATGACTGGGAATATACGGTAATATATTTCTGGAGACGTTGGCCTGGTTAAAGCAGGAGGCGCTGATAGATAAACACATACAAATATTAATTATTTGACTGTTACAGATGCCGCAGCACTGGTACTCTCTACAGTTGGAGGGCTGGTTGGTCTATTCATCTGCTTCTTTGGCCACAGATTCTTCAAAACAGGTAAGTCGGAGGTGGTGAATTCTTTCAAGTGAGGAAGATATATATCTAACTGACTTATTGAAGGTTGGTGGATCTACCGTGACTTGTGGAAGGTTGGTGGATCTACCCTGACTTGTGGAAGGTTGGTGGATCTACCCTGACTTGTGGAACGTTGGTGGATCTACCCTGACTTGTGGAACGTTGGTGGATCTACCGTGACTTGTGGAAGGTTGGTGGATCTACCGTGACTTGTGGAACGTTGGTGGATCTAACCTGACTTGTGGAACGTTGGTGGATCTACCGTGACTTGTGGAACGTTGGTTGATCTACCCTGACTTGTGGAACGTTGGTGGATCTACCCTGACTTGTGGAACGTTGGTGGATCTACCGTGACTTGTGGAAGGTTGGTGGATCTACCGTGACTTGTGGAACGTTGGTGGATCTAACCTGACTTGTGGAACGTTGGTGGATCTACCGTGACTTGTGGAACGTTGGTTGATCTACCCTGACTTGTGGAACGTTGGTGGATCTACCCTGACTTGTGGAAGGTTGGTGGATCTACCGTGACTTGTGGAACGTTGGTGGATCTACCCTGACTTGTGGAACGTTGGTGGATCTACCCTGACTTGTGGAAGGTTGGTGGATCTACCGTGACTTGTGGAACGTTGGTGGATCTACCCTGACTTGTGGAACGTTGGTGGATCTACCCTGACTTGTGGAACGTTGGTGGATCTACCGTGACTTGTGGAACGTTGGTGGATCTACCGTGACTTGTGGAACGTTGGTGGATCTACCCTGACTTGTGGAACGTTGGTGGATCTACCGTGACTTGTGGAACGTTGGTGGATCTACCCTGACTTGTGGAACGTTGGTGGATCTACCCTGACTTGTGGAACGTTGGTGGATCTACCCTGACTTGTGGAACGTTGGTGAATCTACCCTGACTTGTGGAACGTTGGATCTACCCGTCCGCACCTGAAATACTACTCTTAAAGGCAATCAGGGTCTTCTGCCACCATTAATAGCTGGAGAGTCACCATAAGCTGTTCATACGAACAAACCACAAACACAAGCAGGTAATTTGAAACAATTGTCTGCCCTGCCTAATTGCTATACCTAATGTTCTGCCTAACTGTTATGCATGTCTAATGTTCTGCCTAATGTCCTGCCTAACTGTTATGCCTAACTGGTATGCCTAATGTTATGCCTAACTGTTAATGCCTAATGTTCTGCCTAACTGCTATTCCTAATGTTCTGCCTAACTGTTATACATGCCTAATGTTCTGCTTAACTGCTATTCCTAATGTTCTGCCTAACTGTTATACATGCCTAATGTTCTGCTTAACTGTTATGCCTAATTTTCTGCCTAACTGTTAATGCCAAATGTTCTGCCTAACTACTATACCTAATGTTGGAACATGAATATAAGTTTGTCTTAAATTATATTTTTATAACAGTAAGATAAAATGTGCACCAAATATCTTCCCAATCCTCTCAGTAACTCCTGAGTTACTGCCCTTGAATAATATTATGTACAATTATGTAGCCCAATACTAGTTTGCCTCCTACTAAAAAACTGTAAATTTTACCAACATATAGTAATCATTCTCTCATTGGCTGGTATGAAAACGTATATGTGGTCATTTGTGTGGGAGGAACCTGGGTCCGGAGGAACCGGAGTCCCAACCCATCCACTCGGTTCCTTCCAGAGTTAATGCCCTGAAATTGCTTAAAGACGAATGACCAGGACCTTTATCCTGAAGCTATGTTCATGGAATTTTAATTATATTTCATAGTACCAGGGGTGTGTGTATATGAGTGGTTATGGTTGTTGATGGCAAATTGCTTGCCGCTCGCCGCTGCAGGCTTGAATCCCACTGAGGAGTCAAATTCTTTCATGTGAGGCAGCTATCGTGCTGTTTTGTGGTAGGTCAATGGTTCTACCCAGCTGCCCACCAAAAATACCCAGGGTCTTCCTCCACCGATAATAGCTGAAGAGCTGCCATGTGACCTAAGCTGTTTGTACGACTTTAATCCTCAAAAATCAAACAAAACAAATATTTCATACCACTCTGTAACACTCTGCTGTCTGGCATCTTGCCAAATAGTTTAGAGTGGTGGAACCTATGCTCGGCGTAAATCCTACCTATCATGGCCTATAAAAAAAGTTAAATGCACTTGCCGTATATTATTATTTTCTTAAGTCGTGAACACAACTTTCCAAAAATTGTTGTTGAAAATTTTAGCTTCATTACGGCATATCGCAACGGCATTTGTTTCCATGGGGAACTAGATACTTTAGGGCACCTATGCACGGCGTACATGAATTTGTTTATGTATGCACATGTAAATATTGAATATAGTAACATCAATAACTAACAATATTAAAACTCATAAGAAACTTTTTTTCTTGTACATTATTTCCCAATCCGGATAGCTACATGAAATGCTCATAAACTGCATCATTTCGGTGGAAAAAAATTCCCATCAAGTTATCTGTTTATATTCGGCTTCTGAACCAGTCAGGTGACAGTTGCATTAGGCTACCGGCATGCACAACGGAATGCTATTGAACCATGCTTCACCTCTGTCAGCGAAAATAGGTTAAAACTATTTAAATATTTTAAATACGGATGTAAATGGAAAAAATAAGCCGAGCATAGGTTCCACCACTCTATATATTTCCTGTAGCTTCATACTTTTTTTGCCCTTGAATGGCTAAATGATGTCTGTACTCGACAATATCTTGAATTGGTGGACAGAGTTAAATCATATTCATGCAAATATTGTAACCCCATACTGGCTTGTGTCCAGCCAAATGCTCTCTCAGTTCAATTCCTTTGTCCAGATTTTGTGTCCTTAAGTTTCTAAAAGTGATAATTTTATTACTAATTCATACACTATCCATGTGTGTTGCGTAGGGTGGGGGTGGGTGGGGATAGAAATAATAAATTAAGGTACTACTACTAAGGTTGCCCATAAAGTTGAAACATAACAATAGCTCAATGTACGACTTATTTACAATACGGCCTTCAGAGATAATGATGACAATGATGATGTTGATGGTGATGTTGAGGATTATGATGACAATGATGATGATGATTATTATTGATGTTGAGGATGATGATGTTGAGGATGATGTTGAAGGTGATGTTGAAGTTGTTGATGATGCTGATGATGTTGAGGGTGATGATGATGTTGAGGATGATGGTGATGGTGATGTTGAGGAGGAGAATGATGTGGTTGATGATGAAGATGAACAAGATGATGATGATGATATTGATGAAATCTTGTACATAAAAGTTAAGCTGAGTTATGATATACCATGTTCAATGAAAATCACAACATCCATGAAAACTGAAAGACGGTAGGACAAATGAGAAAATAAAAAGTACTTCAGGTAAATTTGATTTAATTTAAAAGGATATTTGTGTTTATTTGGGTAAGATAGTTATTTCATTGAGCTATGAGTTGAAATACATATTTTATTGATCACGACATGAAATATAATCCTAGCTTACACTAATAAACACAAATCTTATTTTCTTTTATGATTTCTAATGATTTTGGCTGATATAATATTTGTTGTCAAATTTTATTCATTTTAATTGCCCCCTGTCATGAACCTCATTTCACTACAACATGCAAGCGCACAACCACTTATGTTAGTGTGAACATCCGTAATAAGAAATAGTTCCGGTATAATTTTCATGTTAGTTTCTGTTTGCTGTCAAAATTAGAAACTACAGGCAAAACAAATTCATTAGAATATATTACTTTATAATTAACACTGTTCATGATAGTCGGAAAATAGCTAAAATACAAAAGTACATCCAACCGCGGAAGAATACGAAACTCAGGCAGTGAGAGAGAAAATGCCATCTTCCACTGTTTGAAAACGGTGAAAGACAGCACTTTCTTTCACTGAGAAAACTCAATCATTCATTGGAAAGCAAAAAAGAAAATGAATTCCTTGTGCAGCTTTTATTTCAAATAGTTTCTTCTTTTTTTCATTTCAGAAAACTGGTTGTTTGGATTCCTGGTGTTTGGATTGATATTTTACCAAGTGCTTGCTCTGGCGACCTACATCAGCTATTATGGCATGTTGGTTCTGGCAAATGTATTTGGCCTGATAGGTGGCGCTCTACTATTGGGACTGTGGTGGTACCATGGGATACCCGTGTTAAGTGTTCTATTTATAGGTCTCGTTACTGGGTACTTGTTGTCGAGTGTGCTGTTCTACACACCTTTTGGTGAGTAGAGGAAATGAGTCAAACCTGTGTATATGCAACTTTAATTTAGCTCGATTTCGAAACAAATTCGCTTCTCACAAATGCCCGGTTCGATCATCGGACCGGGAAAAATGTGAGATGAAATGCCAGATCGGACAGGTGGGTTTTCTCCGGGTACTCCGGTTTCCTCCTACACAAATGACCACACATACGCTTTCAACTGCGCCAACGAGAGTGATTAATATAAGTTGTTAAAACTTGCTTCGCAATCGTTGTAAAATAAATAAAAAATTTCAACAAAAAAACAACAAATTCTTACATTAAATTGAGCACTCTCGAGACCTCATTCCTGATGAAATCCATCGCCACGAGGGAGAGAGAAGAGGCAATAATTATGGTAAGTTGCAAATCTGGACTAACAACATTTTACATACTTTAACCACGCCCAATGTAGTTCATACCCTGATGGAAACTATTAACCCGTGATTCATTCGTGGTTCCGAGTGGGTTCAAACTCGTATTTGCACCTCTATTAACCCTTTGTCTGCTGAATAGAAATAAAATCACATAGTAAGCAACATAGACCCAGAACAGCCACAGTGCAGCGCTACATCTGATCAGGATCTATATTGTTTGCTATTCCACCTAGTGCATTATCTCAACTATCTGCATAGTAAACAACATAGACCCAGAACAGCCACAGTACAGTGCTACATCTGATTAGGATCTATATTTGTTTGCTATTCCACACAACAGTATCACATAGACTGCAATAATAAACAAACGTCAATTCTGGAGTGTGGCTGATCGTTATATGAAATCATCCTTTCACTTTTGTAGACCGCAAAGACACTGTTTATTGATTGACAAGTATTGTTCAAATTTATTCAGAAGATTCTTTAGTAGCAATGTAATTTATGCAAGAAATAGCTATTTTCGTGCGCTGTTATGCCTCTTCAAACAGCATTAAAAATAATTATTTTCATTCAAATTAATATAAATACAACTTTTGCAATATCGCGATTCTGATTGGCTGATTCAGCCCATGTGATCACCGTCTATAACCCAATGAATTGCGAAATATTCTGTTCTCATTAATATTCATAGCACCCTACTTTTTGTATGTTGTGATGAATCAAAATGTTGTTTATTAATTTGTAAAATATTAGTAATTATAGCAATTGAATGTTCTTATTCTGCGTCTCATCCTTGTAATGAATTGTCAGTTTTTTACACCAAATTAGTTTATACCAATTTATTTTAGCTCGATTGCAAAACAAGTTCATACAATTTATATTAATCTAGACCTCATTCCTGATGGAATCCATCGCCACGAGGGAGAGAAAAGAGGCAACATGGAATTTAAATGCCTTGTCTAAGGGCACAATCGTAACTGCTACAGCTGGATGCGAACTGCGGGCCTTTCGTACCAAATTTGGTGTAAAAAACTGATATTTTCTAATTTTATGCAAATTGGATGTAAAAAACTGACTTCATACCTTGATGAAACGCAGAAAAAGAAAATTGTTAACAAGAGACAAACTACAAAATGTATTTACTAGGGATGGCAATAAATATTAGAATATTCGCTCGAACGTCCGAATATCCGAATACTGTTCCAGTATTCGAATATTTGGAAACAAATATTATATTGTCTTCAAAAATGACACCCGCTCAGTCACACGTTTGGAAATGCTTGAATCGCTCTTGAGAATAAGTAAACTGCTAGGTGTAATCTATGCAAATTGGATCTAAGATATTCGGGTACAATATCAATCTGAATAATCATTTGAAGAAGATGACATTTATTGGTAAAACAGAAATTAGGTTAGTTTGGCAATTTTTATAAGAGTTTGAGTGATTTTGAGTTTTTGATAGAATTCTATCGAATATTCGAATACCTTCCTGACCGAATATTCAAATAATATAATCGCTATTCGTTGCCATCCCTAGTATTTTACGTATGTATAATGCATAATGGGGTTATATGTTGATTATGTTAATTAATTACCTCCATAATTAGTTGTATATCACGAGTATTGGTTCATTACTAATAATGCTGTATACAGTCAAGGCAATTATACATGGAACTGTACTAACTGTTTATGTTGGCAGAGAAGCAAGTACATTTGGCAGATAAACAAGTATACTTGGCGTGGACATCCCATACATGTATGCCTGATCAGCATATTAAAGGTTTTTCCACACATGTGTGCTATTACATCAGAAATGTACTCTGATGTTTTAAGTTTAAACAGTACAATTCTAAAATGTTAACTTGTTATTTTCCGTACCGATGTTTGCACCAAAATAATATATCCGAATTGATATATTGAGTGACAGTTATACAAAACATGTTTACTGGAACATCTGTAGCTTGACATTTTATGGAATACATGTCCAAGCTTGCTTCTCTATAAAAGATGAGATAAATTTAGATTAGGGGGAGACGAACTGGGATTTGGAAAGTGCTGTATGGTGCACACCGTAACAATTTAACGATAAATAAATACTGTGGTATAACTTGGACTTGTTGGAACTTATACTACACGATTACGGTACACATGTATATAGGTTTGGATAAATCACAAGATATATGTCAAAGAACAAAAATGTTCACACTTCCTCTTTTGTTTGACAACGGTCTACCGGGTATACATTTCGTAAGCTCCGGAGTGACCAGGTCAATCCAGCTGGTTATCGAACCTGGTCGAGATGTGTTTTACGTTTATTTATCGTCGCTACCGGTTGCCCATATGAGCGACGCCTCCTGAAGAGAGTAATTTTAGATGTTGGAGGATAGTGCCATGATACAGACAGAGACCCATTCCAGAGTCTCCTCTGGTTCTTTTACGTGCACGGTGTAAAGCACCGACACGAGACCTCGGTTTAACGTCCCATCTGAAAGACTTAATTTTATTAGGGTCAGACGTGGGATCGAACGTGCGATCCCTGGATTACCAGTCCAGCGTGTTACCACTGGAATACAGATCCGTCTGGTCGAGATGTTATGCCAACTTATATTTCATCTTGTTTTCAGGGAATCTCGCATACCTGGAAACTCGGTTCAACTACGGCTGTTCATTTGCATGTGGAGTGCTCATTGTACCCATTCTCTTGCTCAATTTTACTAGATTTGTAAGTATTCTTCATTAATATCTAAATCCATGTCACCTAAGCCGTTTGTGCGACGTTAAACTCCAAAATCAAGCAAACAAATCATGAACAGTAAAATGCAACGATTAAAATGGATTTAAAATACCAATCGGTATTTATTTAAACTATATATATATTAGGATGTCAACGAATATTCGAATATTCGCTCGGACGTCCGAATACTATTCCAGTCTTCGAATATTCGGAAAAAATAACATATTTGCAAAAATGAAATAAACTGTCATAAAAACCAATACTTTTTTTAAAAACCATCATAAAACCTTCCAATACAAAAGAAATCGTCCCAGGATATGTGAATAAACCAAAACCATGTTGTGGTCGCATCCATGGCAGTTGTCAATTGACATTCTGCCATGTAATCGGATAATTACAGTAGGTGTTAAGGTAGGTAGTGTTTAACTATGATGTCAATACTGTGACAGACATTTTGCAACAGCATCCACCCCCACGTATCTTAAAATTTTAATTAACTGCTCAATATTACCAAAAAGTACTATTTAAAGTATGATTTTATGATTGTTACGGGTTTGTGCCATGCTCAGGCCGTGTCTCATTTATATGAACAAGTTGACAGTTTCTTATGGAGGTTGGTGCACCAAGTACTGGTTAACCACTGGAGCCTGTCCGAATAGGTGTTGTTAGGTAAACTGTCCGTCGTTCAAACGGACAACCTGTAAATAAACTTAAATAATAACAAAAATTGTCCTCAAAAATGCCGCCCGCTCAGTCAACCGGTTGGAACTACTTCAATCGCTTTGAGAAGAAAACTGCTCGGTGTAATTAACATTTAACATCATCAATCTGAATAATCATTTGAAAAACAAACGCCTTTCAACAGAAAGCAGTTCACGTGACAATGGTTTCATTTGTGAAAACGCCCATGAATGTACAGTGGCCGATAACAATAACTGAATGAGTCGTCATCATATTTACATGGCCTTACAGGAAGAAGATGACGTTTACGCAATTTTTATAAGAGTTTGAGTGATTTTGAGTTGTTTGATAGAATTCCCGACCGAATATTCGAAATCCAAAGTAGCTATTCGTTGCCATACCTAATATATATAAGCTTTAGATGTCTTCAATGGATGCTTGGAGACTACGTAAAACTTCTAAGCAAACGTAGTCTGCTCTGTTCAGCAAGATCATTGCTGACCTTGACATTCTGAATCTCTCCAATCGACAGAGAGGTCCTCAATTTCTGCGACTACCACTAAATAGGTTGTTAAAAACTGTATGCAAAACCTACAGTAGCTCTTTCATGAATAAACAATACATCGGTGCCTTGTGTGATAAGTTTCTTAGAAATGTTGACATCTTCCATGATGACGTGGCGTCCGTGGTCCAGTGGTAGAGTGTCGGATTTGGAATCGAACGGTCCCGGGTTCGATACTCGGTCAGGCCACTTATGTAGTGTCATTGAGCAAGGCACCTCACACACATTGCTAAGTACTGGTTAATCGCATAGGTCGGCTAAGCCTGCCCAGGAAAACATGTCTAAGTCCCCGCAAGGGGTTTGACATTAAAGGTATATACATACATTCCATTTCAGTTGAGTATATTTAGTTGTACGCTGGTCGGCTCGTTTTTATTTGTTATCATGTGGGACATGTATCTACAAAGTGGATTGCACGCCATCATTCTCAACTCAATACGCCACGCAACAGATGGATCTTATGTAAAGGTTATTGTTACTGGACCTTTTACATACCATGGTAAGTTTATTTTTGTTGTTTATAGTCAAACCTGTGTTCGTAGTCACCTCCATTAAGCAGCCAGTTTCCAGATTCTTAATATGTTGTTTTATTATACATTTGACCTCTATTAAGCAGCCACCTGTGCTAAGCAGCCACTTAATCGTTTGGTTTGGTGTTGTTAGTGTTTTGGTTTTAAATTCTTGTTATCAATATTTTGCTTATTGTCTTCTTCATTTTCCCTTTATATTAGTAAGCATCAATTTTAGTAAAGTGTTTGCACAAGTATATTCAGTCACTTTGTTTGTTACCATCTAGTCTTTTGGGGAGGGCCCGTAACTAATGTTGTTAAAACTTGTGGCCCAACTCATTTGCTTCAACATTTATTGACAATTCTTGTGCAAAACAATGACATAAATCGTATAAGTTATACAAGTGTATTCACTTGTTTTATTCTGTACATTGTATACAGTCAAACCTGTGTTAGTGGTCACCTCTATTAGGCAACCAACCTGCATTAAGCAGCCAGTTTCCAGATTCCCAATATGTTGTTCTGATATACATTTGACCTCTATTAAGCAGCCACCTGTGCTAAGCAGCCACTTTTTGTGATTCCCTTGGCTGACTGCTTAAGGCAGGTTTGACTGTATATAGAATGAATGCAATAAAATATTATTACACTACGTCTCTTGTGACTCCAAGAATATATATACAAAATGATTCCCTTGGCTGGCTGCTTAAGACATGTTTGACTGTATACGCCTGAAGGATATTAGTGATTACATGAAACATGCCTGGTTCATTGACATGCCCGGTGAATGGCGTGCCAGATGTATAGTAACGATACAGGAGACCTCGGTTTATAGTCCCATGTGCTAAACAGCCAATTTCATTGATTCCCTTGACTAGCTGCTTAAGACAGGTTTGACTGTACAGCCAAGGGAATCACTGGCTGCTTAACACAGGTGGTTGCTTAATAAAGGTCAAATGTATAACAAAACAGCATATTGGGAATCTGGAAACTGGCTGCTTAATACAGGTTGACTGCTTAATAGAGGTGAACACTAACACAGGTTTGACTGTATATAGATATGGAGCCTCTGTGGAGTAATGGATACGGTGTCCGCGTTACAACCTCTCGGTTGTGAGTTCAAGACCAGTCAGAACCAATGGTGTGATTAGCGCAGTGGTTAGCGCGCTCGCTTCTCGCCAATGCAACCTGGGTTCGATCCTCGGACTGGGAAGTATGTGAGATGGTACGGTGGTCGCCAGATCGGACAGCTGGGTTTTCTCCGGTACTCTGGTTTCCTCCCACATGAATGACCACATTTACGCTTTCATCCACGCCAACGAGAGTGATTACTATAAATTGTTAGACCTTGCTTCGCAATCGTTGTAAAATAAATAAAATTTAAACTTTAGACAAGACTCCACGTTTCCTCTTCTCACTCCCCCTCATGGTGATGGATTCCATCAGGATTGAGGTATCAAGAGCGATAAATCTAATGTTGTTTAAACTTGTTTCACAATCAACCAAAATTACATTTATTCAGATTACATGTAGCTTTAACCCTTTCCTTCATGGAATCACCTCTTGATGCCATTACCAATACGCCATACATTGACAATGTAGTAGCCAAATCAATGTTCATAATAAAGGCCAGAATCTTATATAGTTCCAGTAATATCTATGGAGGTGGGATAGATATGGCGACTACTTATCCACTACATAATAGCTAAATGGCTGTCATTTGTATGGAGATGTAATAGTATATTAACCTAAATCTATGATGGAAAGGGTTAACAGTTGGATGGTATGGACTAATGTTTTGATGTGTATTCTGCTGTTTCAGAATTAGCGTTGACAGTGGTATGGTTACTTTTGCTGGTTGGAGGCACAGTGTTTCAAATGGTTCGTGAGAGGAAGAAGGCTCCATTCCCACCTTGTCCTCGTAACAGAGCAAGAGATTTACACGATTTGTTGACTCGGACAAGAACTGCCCCTCCTGATAGAGAGCCCCTGTTAAGTGAAGGCACTACCCAGAATGCACCAGTGCATGAGGAAGAAACAGACAGTGAAGAGGAATGTAATCAACGACAAGTGATCTGATGTGGAGGATATGTTGTGAGGATATGTTATGTTGCAGAGGATATGTTGGGAGGATATGTTATGTTGTAGAGGATGTGTTGTGTTGGGAGGATATGTTGTGTTTGGAGGATATGTTATGATGTAGAGGATATGTTATGTTGGTCGGATATGTTATGTTGTGGAGGATATGTTATGTTGTGAGGATATGTTATGTTGGGTGGATATGTTGTGTTGGGAGGATATGTTATGTTGGGAGGATATGTTATGTTGGGAGGATATGTTATGTTGGGAGGTTATGTTGGGAGGATATGTTATGTTGGGAGGATATGTTATGTTGGGAGGGTATGTTATGTTGGGAGGGTATGATGTTATGTTCGTTGGAGATATGTTATGTTGGGAGGATATGTTATGTTGGGAGGGTATGTTATGATGTAGAGGATATGTTATGTTGAGGATATGTAGTGGGAGGTATGTTAGATGTAGAGGATATGTTATGTTGGGAGGGTATGTTATGATGTAGAGGATATGTTATGTGGGAGGATATTTATGTTGGGAGGTATGTTATGATGTAGAGGATATGTTATGTTGGGAGGATATGTTATGATGTAGAGGATATGTTATGTTGGGAGGACATGTTATGCCGGGAGGATATGTTATGGTGTGGAGGATATGTTATGGTGTGGAGGATATGTTATGATGTGGAGGATATGTTATGTTGTGAGGATATGTTATGTTGTGGAGGGTATGTTATGATGTGGAGGATATGTTGGGAGGATATGTTATGTTGTGGAGGGTATGTTATGATGTGGAGGATATGTTGGGAGGATATGTTATGTTGCGGAGGGTATGTTATGATGAAGAGGATATGTTGTGAGGATATGTTATGTTGCAGAGGGTATGTTATGATGCAGAGGATATGTTATGATGTGGAGGATATGTTATGTTGTGAGGATATGTTATGATGTGGTGGATATGTTGGGAGGATATGTTATGTTGTGAAGGATATGTTATGTTGTGAAGGGTATGTTATGATGTGGAGGATATGTTATGTTGTGAGAATATGTTATGTTGGGAGGATATGTTATGTTGGGAGGATATGTTATGTTGCGGAGGGTATGTTATGATGTAGAGGATATGTTGTGAGGATATGTTATGTTGCGGAGGGTATGTTATGATGTAGAGGATATGTTGGGAGGTTATGTTGTGAGGATATGTTATGAGGATATGTTATGATGTGGAGGATATGTTGGGAGGTTATGTTATGTTGTGGAGGGTATGTTATGATGTAGAGGATATGTTATGTTGGGAGGATATGTTATGTTGTGGAGGGTATGTTATGATGTGGAGGATATGTTGGGAGGATATATGTTACAATGTGGAGGATATGTTACAGTGTGGAGGATATGTTACGAGGATATGTGGTGCTGTTGACTAAGATATCTTTTATTAATATATTATATGTTCCTGATATGGATGAAATATTTCAGTTTAGATGAACTATTGTGGATGTGGGGAGGGAGGGAGGTAGGAGGGAGGGGAGCCAATGTGGATATAAGTGTCTTCTCAAGCTACCATTCCCCAGTTATGAGGAAAATGCCGTATAAATGCACCACATTGACTCTGTTCTAGATTTCTTAAAGCTATTTTTATAATACATATCTTATTGACTCTGTTCTAGATTTTTTAAAGCTATGTATATACCATATATACCATAGTGAAATGAACAAGTTTGAATATCTCCTTTAATTGTGTACATACAGTCTATGCCAGTTAACATTGTCAATTTATGTTGCTGATAAGTGTCCTAATTAATGTTGCTGATAGTGTCCTAATTAATGTTGTTGATAGTGTCCTAATTAATGTTGTTGATAGTCTCCCAATTTATGTTGTTGATAATAGTCTCCCAATTAATGTTGTTGATAGTCTCCCAATTAATGCTGTTGATAGTCTCCCAATTAATGTTGTTGATAGTCTCCCAATTAATGCTGTTGATAGTGTCCCAATTAATGTAGTTGATAGTGTCCCAATTAATGCTGTTGATAGTCTCCCAATTTATGTTGTTGATAGTCTCCCAATTTATGTTGTTGATAGTCTCCCAATTAATGCTGTTGATAGTGTCCCAATTAATGATGTTGATAGTGTCCCAATTAATGATGTTGATAGTGTCCCACTTAATGCTGTTGATAGTGTCCCAATTAATGATGTTGATAGTGTCCCAATTAATGCTGTTGATAGTGTCCCAATTAATGCTGTTGATAGTGTCCCAATCAATGCTGTTGATAGTGTCCCAATTAATGCTGTTGATAGTGTCCCAATTAATGTTGTTGATAGTGTCCTAATTAATGCTGTTGATAGTCTCCCAATTAATGCTGTTGATAGTCTCCCAATTAATGCTGTTGATAGTCTCCCAATTAATGTTGTTGATAACCTCCCAATTTACGTTGTTTATAATGTCACAATTTACGTTGTTGATAATGTCACAATTTACGTTGTTTATAGTCCCAGGACACACCTTCTTTCATCTTCATCATTATACAGCTGTGATATAATATTTATATATACAGTCTACATCCGTTGTGTCGAATTCCGTCGGACCGAACAAAATACTTCGACATAACCGAAGTTTAGCTTAACGAAATTCGATATAAATTGAGCCATTATATGTAAAAGATAGTGTCTGAAACGGGACTTTGATCCGACTTCATGATAATCAGAGAATTCGACATAACCGACTTTGACATAACGGATGTAGACTGTATACTTTCAAGATGTTTTGTTAATTGTATGGAATTATTTTGGAAATGTGTATAATGCATATTTATCAATTGAATGTCTTTGTGTTATTTTCCATATTCTAAATGGCTAGATATTAATTATATGAATGGGGGTACTTACGGCCATGTGTCTTAAATCACAGCATCGATAAAAAAAAAATTTACTTGTGTAGCCCAGGTGAGAAAAACTACAGACGGATATATAGTCCAGTGGTAACACGCTGGACTGGTAATCCAGGGATCGCTGGTTCGATCCCCCGTCTGACCCTAATAAAATTAACAGTCTTTCAGATGGGACGTTAAACCGAGGTCTTGTGTCGGTGCTTTACACCGTGCACGTAAAAGAACCAGAGAAGACTCTGGAATAGGTCTCTCTCTGTATCATTGCACTATCCTCCAAAAATCTAAAATGACTAATCTCTTCGGGCGGCGTCACTCATATGGGCAACCGCTAACGGTGATAAATAAAAGTAAAACACATAGAGAAAAATATGCAGCCAGGACTAACAGGGCGATTGCTCTACCAACTGAGCTAACCGGACTGCCTCACATATTGGGTTAATATACACACTGATACATACTCCCCCCACCCCCACCAAATTGGAATTCTTCCATGAATTTCCTTAGGGATAGAGATACATTGTGGAATATTTCTTGGAGTTTATGCTGTAACGTTCAGAGGGATGGGAACTGTGTAACCCTGGTGAGAAAAACATGCAGCCAGTACGGGACTAGAACTTGGAGCCTCTCGCTAACAGGGCGATTGCTCTACCGATTAAGCATCATCTCGCATAATGGGTTAAAATACAAACACCGTTACACTAGTTTTAGTCGTGTTTGAACTTGTGAAAATGTAATGCGACCAAATTTGAATCGAAAACTCTGTACCGGTATATTTTTACCCTTTAGCAGTAAAGTCACTTGTCTACCGTTGTATATCGGAATGGAATCGGTTGTTCAGCCGGGTCTCTGACTTGCACCCCCCGGTTACGGGATGGATATCGCATCCATTTCACCACAGTGATCTATTTACTACAATTCTACATTAATGGCATATTCCCATTCTAAGTAGTTGTTTTATAATTATATAATTGTACTTGTTACATAACTAATACTGTAGAAGTGGATATTTTCGCGTGACAAATGTTTGCGAAATATCATTTTCGGAGATTTCACGGGCTGAAATAAAAAATTTGTTTTTGTTAAATTACGCGTTGCATTTCCTTTCTGTCGTTAGGTGGAGCCTTTCCAAAGTTGTTAAAATTAATTTACCCTTGACCGATTGTACGTTACACAGTTTTATCAACAGTCTTGGAATAGGGTATGACGGATTGTACGTTACACAGGTTTTATCAATAGTCTTGGAATAGGGTACGACCGATTGTACGTTACACAGGTTTTATCAACAGTCTTGGAATAGGGTACGACCGATTGTACGTTACACAGGTTTTATCAACAGTCTTGGAATAGGGTACGACCGATTGTACGTTACACAGGTTTTATCAACAGTCTTGGAATAGGGTACGACCGATTGTACACAGGTTTTATCAACAGTCTTGGAATAGGGTACGACCGATTGTACGTTACACAGGTTTTATCAACAGTCTTGGAATAGGGTACGACCGATTGTACGTTACACAGGTTTTATCAACAGTCTTGGAATAGGGTACGACCGATTGTACGTTACACAGGTTTTATCAACAGTCTTGGAATAGGGCAGATGACGCCTAAGAAACCAGCTTAACATCTGATATTAATCACTCGCTGGTGCAGATGAAAGCGTACATGTGGTTAGGAGGAAACCGGAGTACCCAGAGAAAACCTAACTGTCCGACATACTTTGGGAAGATCAAATCCACTGCACTAATAAGAATGGTTAAGTAGTTAACAGTAATAATATTATTATGTTATATTTCGGGTTTTACGCCTGCATCAGCACCATTTCAGGCTATATCGCCGGCGGGCAGTTTACCTAACAACACCTTTCCTGAGCAGGCTCCATCGGTTAACCAGTACTTGGGTGCACCAACCTCCGTAAGAAACTGCCAACATTTTCATATAAATGAGACACGGCCTGAGCGTGGCTCGAACCCGTGACCATCAGTGACGGTGATATACAAGTCAGCGACCTTAACCACTCGACCACAGAGGCGGACTACAGTAATAATAACAAAGGACTTCAATATATGTATATTTAATACAAGTAAAATAAATTAGAAATTTGGCAAATAGAACACAATAAATATACGTGTTACGTCATAATAAACAGAATCAAAAATCCTAAATGTAAAACAAACTTCTTAACCCGTTACCTGCCAATCACGACAAAAGTCGTCATATTTGCAAACAGCATAGAGCCAGATCAGATGTACAGAATGTGTCGTCTGATCAGCTCTATGCTGTTTGCTATTCGGATAGTGGAACTGAAACACTTGTCTGAATAGCAAACAACACAGATCCTGATCAGACGCAGTGGCTGATCTGGATCTATATTGTTTGTACAGTACAAATTTATTCGGCAGGTTATGGGTTAAATTACTGATATAACCGGATTCAGGTCAATGATTTTCAATTGATTACTATTTGTAGGAATGTCATCATTTATATAATGCACCAACACAGTTCATATTACTGGACTATTTATTAGTTGCCGAACATAGTGAGACAAGGTCCAGGTACCAGCAAAAGAGGAATCCAGACATTCACAACTGCTGGGTTTTACATAAACAGTGTTCAAACCATAATAGTCGACATTCGAGTTTGATTGTCTGTTTAGCGCAGTGGTTAGCACGCTCGCTTCTCACCAATGCAACCCGGGTTCGATCCGAGAAGTATGCGAAATAGTACAGTGGTCGCCAGATCGGACAGGCGTGTTTTCTCCGGTTTCCTCCCACACGAATGACCACATATACGCTTTCATCCGCGCCATCGAGAGTGATTAATATAAGTTGTTAAAACTTGCTTCGCAATCGTAAAATAAATAAAGTTTAACTTTTTTTTAAATAGAGTTTAAATTTGATAAATTTTACATCAATTGCGAAGTTATGTTATATTTTATATTTCGGGTTTTACACCTGCATCAGCACCATTTCGGGCTATATCGCCGGCGTGCAGTTTACTTAACAACACCTTTCCTGGGCAGACTACAGTGGTTAACAAGTACTTGGGTGCACCAACCTCCGTAAGAAACTGCCAACTTTTTCATATAAATGAGACACGGCCTGAGCAGGTCTCAAACACGTGACCATCAGTGATGATAGGTTACAGTGGTATACAAGTCAGCGACCATAACCACTCGACCACTGAGGCGGACACCAATTGCGAAGTAAGCTTATATTACTCCCCATTGGTGTGGATGTATTTTGTGGGCACGTGTTCTGGTGACAATCGAGGTGGGTTCGGGTATCCATCCCGGGTTGCATTTGTGAGAAGTGAGCATCGATTAACTTAATGGTAAGGTAGCGGTTCCAATATGTAATGTTTCAATGAAAGAATATGTTGAAATAATTACAATTAGCCGTTTGTTCTCACATTCCACCCTCGCGTTCTCACATTCCACCCTCGCGTTCGTTCTTCACATTCCACCCTCGCGTTCGTTCTCACATTCCACCCTCTCATTCGTTCTCACATTCCACCCTCACGTTTGTTCTCACATTCCACCCTCGCGTTCGTTCTCACATTCCACCCTCGCGTTCGTTCTCACATTCCACCCTCGCGTTCTTTCTCACATTCCACCCTCGCGTTCGTTCTCACATTCCACCATCGCGTTCGTTCTCACATTCCCCCTCGCGTTCGTTCTCACATTCCACCCTCGCGTTCGTTCTCACATTCCACCCTCGCGTTCGTTCTCACATTCCACCCTCGCGTTCATTCTCACATTCCACCCTCGCGTTTGTTCTCACATTCCACCCCGCGGTCGTTCTCACATTCCACCCTCGCGTTCGTTCTCACATTCCACCCTCGCGTTCGTTCTCACATTCCACCCTCACGTTAGTTCTCACATTCCACCCTCGCGTTCGTTCTCACATTCCACCCTCGCGTTCGTTCTCACATTCCACCCTCATGTTCGTTCTCACATTCCACCCTCGCGTTCGTTCTCACATTCCACCCTCGCGTTCTCACATTCCACCCTCGCGTTTGTTCTCACATTCCACCCTCGCGTTCTCACATGCCACCCTCGCGTTCGTTCTCACATTCCACCATCGCGTTCGTTCTCACATTCCACCCTCGCGTTCATTCTCACATTCCACCCTCGCGTTCATTCTCACATTCCACCCTCGCGTTCATTCACACATTCCACCCTCGCGTTCTTTCTCGTATATTCACACCTACAAATACCCAACTACGCCGGCACACCACTGCACAACTACGTCGGCACACCTATGCACAACTACGTCGGCACACCAATGCACAACTACGTCGGCACACCAATGTGCAACTAGGTCAGCACACCAATGCACAACTACGTCAGCACACCAATGTGCAACTACGTTGGCACAACTACGTCAGCACACCAATGCACAACTACATCGGCACACCAATGCACAACTACGTCGGCACACCAATGCACAACTACGTCAGCACACCAATGTGCAACTACGTTGGCACAACTACGTCAGCACACCAATGCACAACTACGTCGGCACAACTACATCGGCACACCAATGCACAACTACGTCGGCACACCAATGCACAACTACGTCAGCACACCAATGCACAACTACGTCAGCACACCAATGCACAACTACGTCGGCACACCAATGCACAACTACGTCGGCACACCAATGCACAACTACGTCGGCACACCAATGCACAACTACGTCAGCACACCAATGTGCAACTACGTCGGCACAACTACATCAGCACACCAATGCACAACTACGTCGGCACAACTACTCCGGCACACCAATGCACAACTACGTCGGCACAACTACTCTGGCACACCAATGCACAACTACTCCGGCACACCAATACGCAACTACGTCGGCACACCAATGCACAACTACGTCGGCACAACTACTCCGGCACACCAATACGCAACTACGTCGGCACACCATGCACAACTACTCCGGCACACCAATACGCAACTACATCGGCACACCAATACGCAACTACGTCGGCACACCAATGCGCACATATCTTCGCACACATACCCTATCATTCACACCTGTACATAATTATGCTCCATCAATTAGTATAAATTGACTGACATTTAACCCTTTCCCAGGTCCCTGTGATACCAATACAGCATACCAATGTAGTAGCCAAAAATAAGACCAAAATCTCATGTGGTCCCAGTAATATCTATGGAGGAGGTGGGGTAGATATGCTGGCTGCTTATCCATTCGGCGATAGCTAAATGACTGTTGTATGTATACAGTCAAACCTGTCTTAAGCAGCCAGCCAAGGGAGTCACAGAACGTGGCTGCTTAGCACAGGTGGCTGGTTAATAGAGGTCAAATGTATAATGTGGAAGTCGTGATAGCGCAATGGTATCGCGTTCGCTTCAGGTGTGAAAGGCCTGGAGTTCGAGTTACGATTGTGCCCTTAGGCAAGGCATCTAAATTCCACGTTGCCTCTACGCTCTCCCTCGTGGCGATGGAATCCATCAGGAATGAGGTCTCGAGAGTGATTAATATAAGTTATAAGAACTTGTTGTGCAATCGAGCTGAAATAAATTTGTATCAACTAAATGTATAATAAAACATATTTGGAGTCTGGAAACAGGCTGCTTAATATGTGTTGGCTGCTTAACACAGGTTTGACTGTAAATATATTGTAGTATCTCCCAGATAAAAGCACCATTACTGATTCCACATACATGGATACATACTAGTCACAGACACACAAACCCTAGGAAGAACATAGTAGATACAACTCATAATGATTAACAGTAACCTCAATAGAGGCGGGTTTTAGTCGACTGCTTATCTACTGATTATGGTTTGTTAACTGTAGTCCTATGTATGGAGATACACTGTCATATAAACCTAAAACTCTATGTGGGAATGGGTTGACCCTTGAGGTTAATATATTATTATATCTCCATTCAAACCACAGCCATTTAACCCTTTCCTTCATAGAGATTGAGGTTAATATATTATTATATCTCCATACAAACAACAGCCATTTAACCCTTTCCTTCATAGAGATTGAGGTTAATATATTATTATATGTCCATACAAACCACAGCCATTTAACCCTTTCCTTCATGGAGATTGAGGTTAATATACTATTATATCTCCATACAAACCACAGCCATTTAACCCTTTCCTTCATAGAGATTGAGGTTAATATATTATTATATCTCCATACAAACAACAGCCATTTAACACTTTCCTTCATAGAGATTGAGGTTAATATACTGTTATATCTCCATACAAACGACAGCCATTTAGCTATCATGCAATGGATAAGTAGTCGCCATATCTATCCCACCTCCATAGAGATTTAGGATAATATACTATTATATCTCCATACAAACGACAGCCATTTAGCTATCATGCAGTGGATAAGTAGTCGCCATATCTATCCCACCTCCATAGATATTTACTGGGAATACACTAGATTCTGGCCTTTAATATGAACATTGCTTTGGCTACTACATTGTCAATGTATGTCGTATTGGTAGTCAGTCGCCTTAGGGACACTGATTTTATTTTAACATTTTATATTATATGAAACTAACTTATATTTTTAATACTATTTGAATTACATTACTTTCAATATCTAATAAAAGGGTTAATACTATTTTTTTAAAGGATAGATCGTTTTACTTGGTTTTCATCGTGCTTTCCTTTGCACAACATGCTATCAATTATCATCCGCTTTCTTACCTACCGGTATTGTCATTTGTTAAGCGGTTGGAACTGGAACAAAGATTAATAACATTCACTATCGCAGCTATTATCGCCGCCACTCAGGAGGAGGCTCAGAAACTTGCGTCATATGGTGATATTAATTTGAAGTGTTTTGCTAAGTGTTTTGTTAAGTGTGTTGCTAAGTGCGTTGCTAAGGAACATATTATGTTGTACTATTTCACCTACACATTCTATCCTTTCCATTCATTGGTCATAGGTGATCCTACTTGAAACTGTGTAGGGTCAGTAAATATCTCATGTGGAGTCAATAGAAAAAATGGCCCGTTTCTAAAACTCTCGATTCAGAAATTTAAAAGTATTCCAATTGTTTTCTGAAATTCCTTTAGTCAAATAAATCGACGTCAAAATGTTACAATGAAGCGATAGCCTCCTAGCTTCTAGTTCCCCGTCAGTAACAGAACCAAATGTATTTGCCGCATCAATTGTTTACATTGACCGTAGTAACATAAATGTCAGTCGACGAAAATGCGAGCAAAGGAAGTTTAACCTATTTGATTCTGGATACCGTTCAAACAGTATTTGCAAAGAACATAGAGCCAGATCAGCTGCCAAGGAACGTGCCATCTGATCAGGCTCTATGCTGTTTGCTATTCAGATGATCTTGCTGAGACACACGGCTATGTAGCAAACAACATGTAGTGTCACGCTGCGGCTGATCTGGATCTATGTTGTTTGCAAAAGCCTTTAAATGTATCCAGAATGAAATGGGTTAAATAGCAAAAAGATACCGACAGGTTTTCTTGTTAGCAGTCATCCTCTTTACACTTTTAAGCCTATTTATTTCACTAAATTAAGTTCAGAAAACGATTAAACACTTCTGAATCGATGCAATAATTCCAATATTTTTTAATTAATGGTGGTCAATGCATTAAATTCGTTATTGGGTTTGCTACTGACCCTCCACGGAGTTATGTGGGGCCAGCAAAATCCACAGGGGATTTGGCTAACACCTCACCCCCCATAGATCTTACTGACCTCTACATAACTCTGTGGAGGGTCAGAAGCAAACGTAATATCTAATGTCGAGAGATCATGTCACATATGGTTGGTCTCTTTATACAAACTGGTCAAGTGCTTTCGTTAAAGATATACATGTATTCCTGTTCAAACTGACACAAGCTCTAAAATAGTTGCTATTGCAGGGATCATTCTAGAGGGCGATGTGGGCGAAATTGTCGCCCTAGGGACCCTGACTTCGCCCTCTGGGGGGCCCTTCTCCCTAAATTTTTGTCTTCGTTTTTTACAATTTTCAAACAAAATTTTGTCTAGTAAGATACACTGGCCCATTATAAAGCACTCCTATTCAAATGTTGTATTTAATGGTTGTACTGTGCATTTTAACACTATTTTGCAGAAGTATATTAAAGAAAACCATTTAAGGAAGCGATCATGCGCTTTCTCACTTCTCCCATAAATTCTGACCTAGAATGAACCCTGCTATTGTATTCGTTTTCAAATCATTATTACACAAGTTTTGCAGTTACGAAAAATCCATCCGTTTTAACATTTTTTTAAATATACTTGAACATTATTGAAAAATATGTAATCTTATTTTGACTAGGTTAGTCTTTTTCATTAAGGATCTCTTTGTTGCTATATTAGACGGCAACAAATCATTAATTAATGTGGGTACATCATTTTTAGCATGTTTGATTACCGGTAACATTGTTGACATAAAAAAAACAGGACTAGCATAAAATGCAATTGTTTTTTTCTTTAACAGGAATAAATCTTTAAAACAGAATTTCAGGAATTCAGGGATCATTTTAGAGGGGTGAAATAGTCGCCCTAGCCCTAGGGGACTTCGCCCTCTGGGGCCCCCCACTTCTCCCAAAAAAAAAAAACATATTTTTTTATATAATTTTTTTTTTACAATTTTCATAAAAAAATTTGGTCAGTAAGATGCACTGGCCAAAGCACTCCTTCTATTCAAATGTTGTATTTAATGGCCATACTGTGCATTTTAACCATATTTTGTTGAAATTTATTAGTTTATACAAATTTATTTTAGCTCAATTGTGAAACAAGTTATTTCAACTTATATAAATCACTCTCGAGACCTCATTCCTGATGGAATCCATCGCCACGAGGGAGAGAGAAGAGGCAACGTGGAATTTAAATGCCTTGCCTAAGGGCACAATCGTAAAATTTATTAAATAACACCATTTAAGAACATGATCGTGTGCTTTCTCATTTCTCCCAAGAATTCTGACCTAGAATGAACACTGGGGAATTATTTTTCATTCTTTTCAAAATTTCAGGAGTTTTGTTTTTATATTAGTACAAAATGTACCAATTTCAGGAATTTTTGGGTCATTTTCATCATTCCCAGGGATTAATTTAAGTTCAATTCCGGTAAATGAAGCACTGCTCGAGGAAAACGTTTTTATAAAAGCTACTTATAGCTTGCTACTTAATCCTTTGCATTATGTATGTCGTTGTATGTTATATATGATTTATGTCTTGCAATAAATACTGCTTAAACCAAATGAAGCACCGCTCGACTTCTTCTTTGAAATAATGCTTAGCACAAGTTGCCGTTTGAACTAAATGCCACCTAAATGTCTGAAGATTTTCATATCGGAACTAATGAAGTATGAAATCAAACTTCGCTCTGTGGTTGCTGAAAAGACTAAACGCTAACTTTGAACCATTTTTGAGTCCAAGAGAACTGAAATACACAGAGCTACATATCTTCGAAAACTAAACACGTTGGTATCTGGGTCAAACAGAGGGTCTTAACAGAGCATTAGAAAAACCATTCAGCTATGCACAGTTAGGTGGTTAGAAACCATTCAGCTATGCACAGTTAGGTAGTTAGAAACCATTCAGCTATGCACAGTTAGGTGGTTAGAAACCATTCAGCTATGCACAGTTAGGTGGTTAGAAACCATTCGCTATGCACAGTTAGGTGGTTAGAAACCATTCAGCTATGCACAGTTAGGTGGTTAAAAACCATTCAGCTATGCACAGTTAGGTGGTTAGAAACCATTCAGCTATGCACAGTTAGGTGGTTAGAAACCATTCAGCTATGCACAGTTAGGTGGTTAGAAACCATTCAGCTATGCACAGTTAGGTGGTTAGAAACCATTCAGCTATGTACAGTTAGGTGGTTAGAAACCATTCAGCTATGCACAGTTAGGTGGTTAGAAACCATTCAGCTATGCACAGTTAGGTGGTTAGAAACCATTCAGCTATGCACAGTTAGGTAGTTAGAAACCATTCAGCTATGCACAGTTAGGTAGTTAGAAACCATTCAGCTATGCACAGTTAGGTAGTTAGAAACCATTCAGCTATGCACAGTTAGGTGGTTAGAAACCATTCAGCTATGTACAGTTAGGTAGTTAGAAACCATCCAGCTATGCACAGTTAGGTAGTTAGAAACCATCCAGCTATGCACAGTTAGGTAGTTAGAAATTCAGTTCAGAATCAAGATGGTTCCTCATTCCTCGGCGTTTTCTCTCCCGATTTCTCATCATCTTCTGTTTCCTGTTTTTCAGCAGCTAATAAATTAACCCTGCCTTCAGCCCCTGTTGTGGCCCCATCATCGTTGTTTCCTGTCTGACAACCTTTATCATCTGTGACAGACTCATCTAAAATCCTGAATCTACTAGTAGAGCAGATCTCGAGTAGTTCCCGGAGTCCTTTATTCTCTATCTCAAGCTGCGTGAGATGCTCCTTGTCCTGTGCCGAAGCATCCTCATCCACATTCACAGATTTCTGCATGATGTTGGCCATCTCACAAATCTTATTGATTAATTTATCCATGTCCTGAAATATATTACAACAGACTGGTTGATTTATCCTGCAACTACATTCAACAGACTGGTTGATTTATCCTGAAATATATTACAACAGACTGGTTGATTTATCCTGCAACTACATTCAACAGACTGGTTGATTTATCCTGAAGTTACATTCAACAGACTGGTTGATTTATCCTGAAGTTACATTCAACTGACTGGTTGATTTATCCTGAAGTTACATTCAACAGACTGGTTAATTTATCCCGAAGTTACATTCAACAGACTGGTTGATTTATCCTGAAGTTACATTCAACAGACTGGTTGATTTATCCTGCAGTTACATTCAACAGACTGGTTGATTTATCCTGCAACTACATTCAACAGACTGGTTGATTTATCCTGAAGTTACATTCAACAGACTGGTTGAATTATCCTGCAACTACATTCAACAGACTGGTTGATTTATCCTGAAGTTACATTCAACTGACTGGTTGATTTATCCTGAAGTTACATTCAACAGACTGGTTAATTTATCCCGAAGTTACATTCAACAGACTGGTTGATTTATCCTGAAGTTACATTCAACAGACTGGTTGATTTATCCTGCAGTTACATTCAACAGACTGGTTGATTTATCCTGCAACTACATTCAACAGACTGGTTGATTTATCCTGAAGTTACATTCAACAGACTGGTTGAATTATCCTGCAACTACATTCAACAGACTGGTTGATTTATCCTGAAGTTACATTCAACTGACTGGTTGATTTATCCTGAAGTTACATTCAACTGACTGGTTGATTTATCCTGAAGTTACATTCAACAGACTGGTTAATTTATCCCGAAGTTACATTCAACAGACTGGTTGATTTATCCTGAAGTTACATTCAACAGACTGGTTGATTTATCCTGCAGTTACATTCAACAGACTGGTTGATTTATCCTGAAGTTACATTCAACAGACTGGTTGATTTATCCTGCAATTACATTCAACAGACTGGTTGATTTATCCCGAAGTTACATTTAACAGACTGGTTGATTTATCCTGAAGTTACATTCAACAGACTGGTTGATTTATCCTGCAAATACATTCAACAGACTGGTTGATTTATCCCGAAGTTACATTCAACAGACTGGTTGATTTATCCCGAAGTTACATTCAACAGACTGGTTGATTTATCCTGCAACTACATTCAACAGACTGGTTGATTTCTCCTGCAACTATCAAGTAACTGACCGATGTCTCTCATTACCTGTGACTGGTCTGTATTACTGGCTAGAGCTTTCTCCCATTTGTTTGTTTCTATAAGCGTGTTGACTTGTTCCCTGTATTTCTTCATGATTAACTCGAGCGCAGACTGGTGCTCCTCTAGAGCCAAGCGTAACTCCCGATTCTCCTGTTGCAGCTCTCGGATCTGTCGGTTCTCTTGGGCTATTCCGATGATAAGATGTGATCTGGGGCGGTGTTTGGCTATGTCATTCAGTTCCGTAATATCATCTTGGTACTACAAATCAAACGTTTCATACGGATCATAATACGGTAACAGAGAGGTATAAATATTAGCATAATTAGTAGTTTAGTTTTTTCAAATTTATATTAGCTCGATTGCGAAACAAGTTTCCTACAACTTATATTAATCACTCTCGAGACCTCAATCATGATGGAATCCATTGCCACGAGGGAGAGAGAAAAGGCAAGGTGGAAATTAAGTGCCTTGACTTAGGGCACAATAGTAATGGCTGCTGCGGGGCTCAAACTCTGGGTCTTTCGCACCCGAAGCGAACGCGCTACCACTGTGTTACCACAGTCACT
Source organism: Archivesica marissinica (assembly GCA_014843695.1). Lineage (NCBI taxonomy): Eukaryota > Metazoa > Mollusca > Bivalvia > Venerida > Vesicomyidae > Archivesica > Archivesica marissinica. The sequence goes on from CM026402.1 coordinate 63,577,329, forward strand.
GCAATTTGTTTAAAACAATGTACAAAGAATTATTACTAAGCAGATAAGGCAAAATGATAAATTACTTTAGATTAAACAATCTTTATTTTACAATGATAGCGAAACATAGGGCAGCTAGATGATTCAAAATGGACAATAATTAAGCACTGAATCGCTGGTTAATAGTTTCCATCGGGGTATGAACTACATTGGGCGTGGTTAAAGTGTGGGGAGGTGAATGCCATTGGGCAGGCAGACCATTACACACTCAAAATCGTCTGCTGTTTTGAGCAGTTTGTACAGCTCTATTGACTCTTTGATCAATATAAATTAGCAGTCAATCTCTGTAAGATGGCAACATTTTCTAAGAGGTAAAACTCTTAAAATCACCTCCTTCCCCGCTCAAAATGCACCCTGCCCCTTTTTTAACCCCACCTACAACCAATTTCACACAAACAGTTCATCATTGTTTAGCTACATTGTAGGCAGTAAATCATGGCTGTCCGCTTAGCGCAGTGGTTAGCACACTTGCTTCTCACCAATGCAACCCGGGTTCGATCCTCGGACCGGGAAGTAAGTGATATGGTACGGTGGTCGCCAGATCGGACAGCTGGGTTTTCTCCGGGTACTCCAGTTTCCTCCCACAAGAATGACCACATATACGCTTTCATCTGCGCCAACGAGAGTGATTAATATAAGTTGTTAGAACTTGCTTCGCAATCGTTGTAAAATAAATAAAGTTACAACTTAGTAAACCATGCCTAACCTCTTTCATTGCGTCCATTCGTTTGTGGAGATTATCAGTTTGTGAGATTAAGATTTCGGCTACAGTATCATGTTCTTTTAGTCTAGTCACGAGCGTAGCAGCATCCAACAGAAGCTTCTCCACTGTGTATGCCATTCTGCAAGATAAACAACGCACGTGTTAATTTGTCTACAAATATCTATCAAATCAGTTAAGACAAACATAGATAATAGCACTTCTCTAGCTATGACAAATCTGCAACTGTTGCATTTCATATGGACTACATGTGTGGAAAAAACCATACAAAATACTAGAGATGGCAAAAATGGTATTCGAATAATCGATTGGCTAGGTATTCGAATAATCGATTGGCTAGGTATTCGAATAATCGATTGGCTAGGTATTCGAATAATCGATTGGCTAGGTATTCGAATAATCGATTGGCTAGGTATTCGAATATTTGGAACCATATGACATGTACACATATTCCACGGTATCCACATGATTCAGATTAATTGATTTTCCACTTGCGTCAAATAATAATCATGTAAATAATTATATTATTAAAATTAATGATTATTATTTTAAGTGTATGGAAAATTAATGTCGGTCCGGATTGTCGTCCATGTATACAAGGATCGTGTTTTTGATAGTTTAATAATCCAACAAAGAACATGGTAGTCATATTATCCGTGACAAATTATGGCTCAATTAAAGCAGCATTACATCGTATGAAATAAAAGATATTTGAAAAATTCATTTTTTACGTTTTGGTAGCAATGCTGCTACACATTCTTACATTATACTTTGTATAATTATGTTCATTTGGTAAACAGTGTTTTTTTTGCAATAAAACAAACTCGAAACCGAAAGTAGGACTTTCCGAGTCGATCGGTCACGCACTTGTTTACAACCGGAACGCATCGTCCGTACTTGTTTACATTCGGAATGCATCGTCCCCCATGTGCCCCACGTTGTCTTTTTTAATTAAATTACTTGATATGTTGATTCATACCTCTGTTAGCTAAGTCTTTTAGGGACATTTCTACATCCCCGCGAGGGGCTCGACATTAGAGGAAGATAGATAGATAGTCTTTCATGTTCAAAATATATACGTTGTTTTCTACATCCTATGTTGTTTCACGCATGCGCGCTGTGCGTGTTTACATTTTGTGTGTTGATAAACAAATTCGCGTATACGACGGTTTAAATTTATTGGAATTTTTATAGTTTCTGAGCGACTATTTTGATTTTTGTAAACACACACACATTAGTATAAATCTTTATTACGATGTAATGCTGCTTTAAACTCTTGTAATATGAGCACATATACAGTATCAATATAGGCATATAGGAACCCATAATCAGGCTGGTATGTTCAAATTATCTCCCCTTATTAATGTTAGTACTGTATAATTGATATCTCCGTCCTTCAGTGCGAGTATGTTATGGTTAAATTTGCTTGTTTCATTAGGAAATAGTGTGGTTTAATTGCAACAAGCTTGCAATTGGTTCCAGTAGCTATCAAGGGCCTCACAAACAGAATTTCAGTAAAATATATGGCACAAATATGCATATTCATTGATTTTTTAGTGGTTATATTTCAGTCATTTATTAATATTTGCAATAAACTCCACCTCCCTTGCTCGCCCATATGGTTTACCGGCGGCGAGGGTAAATAAACTTAATCATCATCATCCATCTCCCTACAGACGGATCTGTAGTCCAGTGGTAACACGCTGGACTGGTAATCCAGGGATCGCAGGTTCGATCCCCCGTCTGACCCTAATAAAATTAACAGTCTTTCAGATGGGACGTTAAACCGAGGTCTCGTGTCGGTGCTTTACACTGTGCACGTAAAAGAACCAGAGGAGATTCTGGAATGGGTCTCTGTCTGTATCATTGCACTATCCTCCAAAATCTAAAATAACTAATATCTTCAGGAGGTGTAGCTCATATGGGCAACTGGTAGCGACGATAAATAAACGTAAAACACACACAATCCACCTCCCTAAGATGAAATGGCATAATTATTTTCAGTGTAGGGAAGCCCGTAAGAGTTATTGATACATGGATTGATTGGCAACTGAGTAGGTATAGTGAAAATGACTTCTAATTATTAAAATACAATTTATTATATGAGCTGCATTTTTGAATATTTGCATACTATTTGGTGACAAATAAACACCATATTATAAATGTAGGTGTCACTGCAACATTCACCACCAACTTACCTTCAGAGTAGGGGGTGGGTAACTTTAGTGGGTAAATAAAAAAAAAGCAATTGGTCAACCACATTGAAATTTGACATTTTCCTGTGGCTCAAATGCCAGTCTTTTGAAAACCACTAACTGTTGGGCCAAACTATGTTTGGGGAAAATTTAATGGCACTGTGTGCTATAATAATGGGGCCTATGGAAATTTCAATAGCGGTGTCTGACCACAATAGCATAATTTTGAAACTCGCGAAAACCAGTGATAAAATGTTTTGGAGTGACAATATATGTAAATGCCCATTTAATCACAAATGTGTCTTGGATATATAGTGTGTGGTGCATAGGGCCTAACCGGTATAAAAAGTATCATAACCTTTTCTTTCAAATATTTCTTAATGTTCTTTATTTGACATTTCCGGAAGCTTCTCAACCTGAAATCTATCTATGAACGAGTTCAGTTGAAATACCCGAGTAAACTCGATTAACATGGAAAACGAAACCTCTAGTAAACGCCAAGAGTTTTAACTCTTATGACGTAATTTGACCTTCAACCTTTACTCACGTTCTACCCACCGCATTCACTGGGTTTGTCAAATAACAAAAATGGCGTCGGCTGATGAAAGTCTATAAGTAACTTATATCCATAGTTTCGCAATTGTCGATAAATTGGTCTTATACATCTTTGAAAAGATTCTGTCCACGCAGCTGACAATTAGATTGATTCTATTTTTAACAACTTCATATGTGCATCTAGGAATGCCAAACCACTATTCTGAAACACCTTGCATACTGGACATGTGCTCTGGACTCCAATAACTATGTAGCGGCAATATTAATGGACCTTTCCAAGACGTTCGATTGTTTACCACATGGTATTCTATTATGTAAACTTATTACTTACGGTCTCTCCAAACACGCCAAAGCAACATATCAAAATTGGGAATTGTGTAAGTTGATGGGCAAACATAAAAAAGGGAGTTCCTCAGGGATCGATATTAGGACCGTTACTTTCTAACGTTTTTATTAATGACATATTTTACTTTATTCAGAAAGGCACTCTGTACAACAATGCGGATGACAACACCCTTTAGCTTCACACACCAGACTTCGATTTACGTATGCAAACACTCCAAGATGAGAGTAAAATTTTAATAAACTGGTTCACATTTAATTGCATGCAAGCACACCCAGAGATATTCCAGGCATTAGCTGTTGGCAAACACACTCATAATATAAAAACCTGTTTTTAACATTGGAAGTCGTATCAAACTGTGATGATGTTGTGAAACTGTTGGGTGTTGACATTGATTTCAATCTTAATTTTAACAATCATATACAAACTCTTTGCAAAAATGCTGCTCAACAGTTAAACATTCTTAAACGTATTTGCCATAAACCTTTGTAAATTGAATCGCTTGGCTATTTTTCATACATTTATTCTATTGAATTTTAATTTCCGCCCCATATCCTAGCATTTCTGTTCTATTGCAAATACAAGGAAAATTGAAAAAAATCCAGGAAAGGGCTTTGAGATTTGTATATGATAACTATGTTAGTTCTTACGAAAATGTGTTGATTACGGCTAAATTGCCCTCCTTATATGTGCGTCGATGCAGAACTATGGCCTTAGAAACTTTCAAGATTTTGTACAAAATTGCCCCACCAGTATTATCAGATCTTATTGTAAGAAAACAATCAAAATATCAATCAGATGTTCAAATATCCTTCAGGTACCACAGGTGAGGACACCAAATGATGGTAAGAGCTCCTTCAACAATTAAATAAATTACTTGTCCTATTGGGGATGGGAACAATTGTAAATGTAGGGCGTGCACAACCTTTTAATCTTTTAAATATCCACAATACTGGGCCATTGCAATCATGTGCTATTTGGTAATATGTTTGCTGGCTATTTTTATTTTCTTATTAAATATTGTCCGTTTTAATAATGTCATACAAATGACGTAAAATATGTTCAATTTCCAATGAAACTGCACATATCTTTTATAATGAGGACTATTATATATTTAAAAAAAAGATTTTCCTGTAAAAATGTGTGTTTAAACCATATATACACTTATATTAGCTTTGCCAATTAAGCCATTGATTTACTAGGTTAATATTCTTTATGGCTAACAAGCATAATTGTCTTACCTACATAATGTAGTTATGTTTTAACATTTTTCAGCATTTATCTTAGAAACAAATTAATAATAAATATGCACACACTATTATCAGGGATTCTAATTTAATAGCTGTTACCACAGGCACCAGACACAAACAAACAAAATTTGTTTGGCCTATGGTCATATAGTAAGTAATATATAATAAAGGCAACCAACGAAATTGAAACATGCATGCAGAAACATCGACGAGAAACTAGGTAAAACGACTAGATTACTGATATGCCCTCGTGGTCCCGACCGAAAGACCTTATTCTATCAACAAATACTTTTTATTTCATGGAGATCGGTCAAATAACACCAGAATGGCACATTGTTTCATCGTGAACAGCAGGACATGAAATGTTGTCGTTTTGGCTGGGCGTTCGGTTTTTGATTTGGCGGTATGTTTTCTCGGCGTTTTACCCAGTGTAATACTCATAACATCTAAAAATCACTCCTACTTCGTTAAATGGAATCTTTCTCTCGCGAATCATGTTGTTTGCAGCCTTGGCGTGCAGATCCAACAGAGCAATACAGGAATCAAATACAAAACAAAAGTAAAATTCAATAATTGTTCCATTTTGGATAAGATCCGCGGTGAATATACAGCGGAATTTCATTGGATGCTGTTTATATATGTATATATATTTTATATATGTATATATCATTTTTGACCAATGAGAAAAAAGCATTCATTCACATCGGATATTGTCAAAAACCGAACGCCCAGCCAAAACGATAACTTTCATTTTCTGCTGTTCACGATGAAACAATACTGCCATTCTGGTGTTATTTGACCGATCTCCATGAAATAAAAAGTATTTGTTGATAGAATAAGGTCTTCCGGTCCCGCATATCAGTGATCTGGTCGTTTTTACCTAGTTTCTCGTCGATGTTTCTGCATGCATGTTTCAATTTCGTTGGTTGCCTTTATGATATATTACTTACTATATGACCATAGGCCAAAAAAAATAAAATTGTTTGTGTCTGGTGCCTGTTATGTTATATAAAGAGGGCTTATCCAAGATGAAACACCTCTTCGCTTCAATGATAGGAGTCGATAACTGGAGGAGATATTTCACCGAAAAAGTTGCCATTACAAAGCTGATTATAGACTGTACTCACTTCAGCCATATTTTCACCAAACCGGAAGATATTGACGCCATAATGAGATTGTCAACGGATCTGTGCCACAAGTTACATACCAAACGGACACTTTCGCTGCAGTGTAATATGTGCTGATCTAACTACATGTACCTATGAATACCCACCGATTTATAAACTGTCCCTGCACTGTACAAAATTCACTAGCTGTGCGTGAACTATCTACATGTACCTGTATATAGATGCATGGGTGGAGGTCTCGACGTGGTGAAGAGTTATATTTTATTTTTAGCCAGTGATTTTATATTTACGTGTATGAGGAATATACCGACATATTCATACTAATACAAGATGTGACCAGGGATCATCTTGGTGTTCCATAATTGGAAGGGCATACGGAGGAAAAGAAAGAAAGATATATAGTCGGTTCAAAAGCTCATTTTGTTGTACTGTTGCTATATTGCCAACTCAAAAATAGAATGAATATAAATAATGGCAACATATTAGACAACTCCAGCATGTTTATTTATTCTAGACTAGCCGCGAACTCTGATCATTTGGTGAAAGTTTACTGGAGGAGGTCGATTTTTAGACAATTACATCACTAGAGTTTACCCTAGTAAGTCAAATGAACTCGCTCTATCTATCGTCCTCTAATATTAAATCTGGATGTAGACATATTGCCCGTCAAAAGAAGTTAACCGTATGAGTAGTTAAACGCATAAATATAAGAGAGTAATGAAAAATAAGTTGGGTTAAGAGTTTAGAAGCAGCTGGGCAGAATAACTAGGGCTGGCATGATCAATACAGCAAACTGCCGCTCTTGTAATAACCCTCGATTATCATTATGAACGCACGTTAGTCTGTTAGTTGAACCTGAAACTCGTGTTCATCGTGCGTCTGGTGATGTGGCGGACAGTTTCATTCGTTGAAAGAGTTGAAATAGAATTTTCTGGAAACGTGTTCAATCAATCAATTGTCCTTGGTGACTTTGATAATGACAAGGTAAGTAATGGAGTTAATCGTACCCATAATTATCGACCCACGACTTTCTGCAACAGAAATGTAACGTGACGGTGAGCAGTATCCTGTATAGATGTCAGTCTTTGAATAGTCACCAGAGTCAAAACATAAAACAAAATGCAGTTTATTTTAGTAAACTGGGAAAGCTAACAAACGTGTATGTATGTATGTATGTATGTTCCATTAATCAGTTGTTAATCAGTGTTGATGTCAAACCCCTTGCGGGGACCAAGTCATGTTTTCCTGGGCAGGCTTAGCCGACCTAAGTGGTTAACCAGTACTAAGCAATGTGTGTGAGGTGCCTTGCTCAATGACACTACATACGTGGCCTGACCGAGTATCGAACCCGGGATCGTTCGATTCCAAATCTGAAGCTCTACCACTGGACCACGGATGCCACACTTATGGTATACCATAACAACATGCATGTACTACAGTTTATTTTTTTGTCCAAATAAATTAGGAGTGGTGGAAGCTATGCTAGGCGTAAATCCCACATATAATGACCAGTATAAAATGTTAATTGCACTTGCCGTATATTATTATTTTCTTAAGTCGTGAAAAGAACTTTCAAAACACTCTTGTTGACACCCAGCACCTAATCTTCATAAGTGAAGGAGTGCTGCTTAAACAAAGAAGAAGAAGAAGAAGACAGTTTTAGCTTCATCACATGACCTTGCTGCTCAATACAGCTACCGCAAAGGTGTCGGTCGGCACCCGTTTATATGGGGAACTGAAGACTTCAGGGCACCTATTCACGGCGTACTTGTTATTTTTTATTTATCCACCATAACTTATTGAATATCTTATTTTTATATAGTACATCATTGAGTAAAAACACTTATTGGTCTTAATAAGAAATGGTATAGAAACTAATTTTCGGGTTATATGTAGATTTTGTAAATTCGGATAGCCACCTGAATTGCTCATACACCGTATCAGTTGCGGTGCAACTATTCTCCCAATGATTTGCTTGTTTATATTCGTCTGCTGGACAAGTCACACGACAGTTGCATCAGTCTACCGATACACTCAACTGAATGCTATTGAACCATGCTTCAGATCTGTCAGCGAAATTAGCCTAGAACTATATAAATATTTTAAATACAGATGCAAATGGCAAATACGCGAGCATAGGAATACTCCGAGCATAGGTTCCACCACTCTAATAATTAAGTGTCAGATGGTCTAATGCGTTGTCGTTAGAACTCACCATTCATCGCTGTCATCAGGGCTGCAGATTCACTCTCTTATCAGGGACATGTGATAAATGGGGACATGTGAGAAAGTTGTCAACTTGTCGGTCGCTTACAGAGGTTAGAAAGTCGAGTACTGGTTCTTACCCAGGAAATGCTGGTGGTCTAATCTCCACCACAACAAAGTTCTTACCCAGGAAATACCGATGGGCACAACAGATTGACATCCCAATAATAACCAGAAAATTATTGATGGGCAGTAATAGAAATAAATGAAAGATACGCTTAACTATTGCGGGGACCTAGACATGTTTTCCTGGGTATGCTTAGCCAACCATAGTGGTTTACCAGAACTAAGCAATGTGTGTGAGGTGTCTTACTCAATGACACTACCAGGGCCATCGCTGGAGCTATTTTGATGATATGCATGGCCAAATATGCTTATTTGTCGAGTGAGTATAGCGAGCGAGTACGCTACGGGGTTCCGGGGGCATGCCCCCCCTGAGATTTTTTGAAATGAGGAAGCAATTTCCTGCATTTCAAAGCATTTTATAACATACAATTGCAGGACTAAAGTTCTTACGACAATCCGTATAAGGGTATAAATTAAGGCTATATGTATAATATACATGATCTAACGCCCTTATGGCTTATCAATTAAACAAGCACGTAAAATAGCACAAACTAAATTTCGAGATGCACCATATTTGCAATGGGCTCAATTATTTCACCACTCAACACATCATGGCACCATGTATCCCTACTACCCCCCCCCCCCCGGGGTTTTAATGCATTTTTGGAGTTTTCATTTTTTTCATTTTCTGAGACCAATGATACGCACGTGCGTACTTGCGTATGCCCAGCGATGGGCCTGACTACATACGTGGCCTGACAGAGTATCGAACCCGGACTGTTCGATTCCAAATCCGACGCTCTACCATTGGACCACGAACGCCTGGGTGTCGAATTATTTCATGTGCGGAAGCTATTCAGCTTGCCTGCTGTAGGTCGTGGTTCAACCCTGATGCCCATCTGTGCCTGCAAAACTGCTCGGAGGGGCACCCAGCATCTTCCTCCACCAATAATAGCTGGAGAGTCACAACTTTATACCATTAAAAAGAAAGAAACAAAAAACAACTGGGCCTCTCACCGTCTCTTTAGCAATAAGATATGTCTTCGAGAACTACAGCATAAGCTCCGTTCATAGTCACATCATCGCATCATGCTCAGATGACGTATGATGCCATTATCGGCCCTGAGAACTGCAATAGGAAGGTAGGTTAGTCGCCTGTAACCCTTTCCATATCCTCACTTGGCCGGCCCTGAGAACTGCAATAGGAAGGTATGTTAGTCGGCTGTAACCCTCTCCCTAACCTGACATGGCCGGCCCTGAGAACTGCAATAGGATGGTAGGTTAGTCGCCTGTAACCCTTTCCCTAACCTGACTTGGCCGGCCCTGAGAACTGCAATAGGAAGGTATGTTAGTCGGCTGTAACCCTCTCCCTAACCTGACATGGCCGGCCCTGAGAACTGCAATAGGAAGGTAGGTTAGTCGCCTGTAACCCTTTCTCTACCCTGACATGGCCAGCCCTGAGAACTGCAATAGGATGGTAGGTTAGTCGTCTGTAACCCTTTCCCTACCCTGACTTGGCCGGCCCCGAGAACTGCAATAGGAAGGTAGGTTAGTCGCCTGTAACCCTTTCCCTAACCTGACTTGGCCGGCCCTGAGAACTGCAATAGGATGGTAGGTTAGTCGTCTGTAACCCTTTCCCTACCTGACTTGGCCAGCCCTGAGAACTGCAATAGGAATGTAGGTTAGTCGTCTGTAACCCTTTCCCTGACCTGACATGGCCAGCCCTGAGAACTGCAATAGGAAGGTGGGTGAGTTGTCTGTAACCCTTTCCCTAACCTGACTTGGCCAGCCCTGAGAACTGCAATAGGATGGTAGGTTAGTCGCCTGTAACCCTTTCCCTAACCTGACATGGCCGGCCCTGAGAACTGCAATAGGAAGGTAGGTTAGTCGCCTGTAACCCTTTCCCTACCCTGACTTGGCCGGCCCTGAGAACTGCAATAGGAAAGTAGGTTAGTCGCCTGTAACCCTTTCCCTAACCTGACTTGGCCGGCCCTGAGAACTGCAATAGGAAGGTGGGTGAGTCGTCTGTAACCCTTTCCCTACCCTGACATGGCCAGCCCTGAGAACTGCAATAGGAAGGTAGGTTAGTCGGCTGTAACCATCTCCCTACCCTGACATGGCCGGCCCTGAGAACTGCAATAGGAAGGTAGGTTAGTCGGCTGTAACCATCTCCCTACCCTGACATGGCCGGCCCTGAGAACTGCAATAGGAAGGTAGGTTAGTCGGCTGTAACCATCTCCCTGCCCTGACTTGGCATTATATGAATATTATTGCAAGAGATGGTTTGACGAAAATTAGGGATAAAGTACAATATAGCTGGGTAGCGATTTCATGCTAGTGCATTGCTGAAGACAGTGGCTGTTGGTCATATGGGTGGTTCACTGACTACAATGTATATTCTTGTATTGTGCATGGCCGAAGACAGTGGCTGTTGGTCATATGGGTGGTTCACTGACTACAATGTATATTCTTGTATTTCAGGGAAATGAATTAGCTGTTGGTAATGCCAGTGGCTCACTGGCAATATTCAAGGGCAGGGGACACAAACCTTGGAGGAAATGTTCTAACCTTGGAATGGTACAGTATTACTTGGCTAAATTGTACCCACCAGTTCAGTAATGAAAATCATAAGATAGCAGGATTCCTGCTGTCGGTCACCAATTGAGACAAAAAACAAATACTGGCGCTACATTTTGTGAATTGGGGAATTTATTTGCCCAACTCTTTTTTTTGTTGTCAAATACATTGATCTGTGATATAGCTCTTTGGTGGCTCCAAGTTTTTCAAATTGGTTCCAGTTGTTTCAATTGGCGATAGAAGTGACGCAGACAACAATTCAGACAGAGGGAACCCTGCATTGGATCGTCGATCGTGGTCTGTAGACACTGTATAATAACTGATATGATTGTAACCTTGTGTATCTGTTTATTTCTGTCAGAATTGTTTTTGAGTAGAGGTTATTCTAGAGTGGATAAAAGGACAGGGTGGGTCAGAAAAGAGGCAGGGTTCATTTTGAGCGGTGAATAGGGTAGGTACTGGAGGGGGCTATTTGGAGATTACCCCCTTGAATACTTTGTTAACTTGCTGTGTTTGACAGCTAATTATGCTTGAAGAGGCAGTAGGGCAGTACATTTTGGTAAAAAGGCCGGATAAGTTCTAGTTAACCCTTTCCTTCATAGAGATTTAGGTTAATACACCTATTATATCTCCATACAAACGACAGCCATTTAACCCTTTCCTTCATAGAGATTTAGGTTAATATACTATTATATCTCCATACAAACGACAGCCATTTAGCTATCATGCAGTGGGTAAGTAGACGCCATATCTATCCCACCTCCATACATATTACTAGGACTACATGAGATTTAGGTTAATATACTATTATATCTCCATACAAACAACAGCCATTTAGCTATCATGCAGTGGATAAGTAGTTGCCATATCTATCCCACCTCCATAGATATTACTGGGACTACATGAGATTTAGGTTAATATATTATTATATCTCCATACAAACTACAGCCACTTAGCTATCATGCAGTGGATAAGTAGTCGCCATATCTATCCCATCTCCATAGATATTATTGGGACTTCATAGAGATTTAGGTTAATATACTATTATATCTCCATACAAATGACAGCCATTTAGCTATCGTGCAGTGGATAAGTAGTCGCCATATCTATCCCACCTCCATAGATATTATTGGGACTACATAGAGATTTAGGTTAATATACTATTATATCTCCATACAAACGACAGCCATTTAGCTATCATGCAGTGGGTAAGTAGACGCCATATCTATCCCACCTCCATACATATTACTAGGACTACATGAGATTTAGGTTAATATACTATTATATCTCCATACAAACAACAGCCATTTAGCTATCATGCAGTGGATAAGTAGTTGCCATATCTATCCCACCTCCATAGATATTACTGGGACTACATGAGATTTAGGTTAATATACTATTATATCTCCATACAAACGACAGCCATTTAGCTATCATGCAGTGGATAAGTAGATGCCATATCTATCCCACCTCCATAGATATTACTAGGACTACATGAGATTTAGGTTAATATACTATTATATCTCCATACAAACGACAACCATTTAGCTATCATGCAGTGGATAAGTAGACGCCATATCTATCCCACCTCCATAGATATTACTAGGACTACATGAGATTTAGGTTAATATACTATTATATCTCCATACAAACAACAGCCATTTAGCTATCATGCAGTGAATAAGTAGTTGCCATATCTATCACACCTCCATAGATATTATTGGGACTTCATAGAGATTTAGGTTAATATACTATTATATCTCCATACAAACGACAGCCATTTAGCTATCATGCAGTGAATAAGTAGTCGCCATATCCATAGCTATTATTGGGACTACATGAGCTTTTGGCCTTTATTATGAACATTGGTTTGGCCACTACATTGTCAATGTATGTCATATTGGTAATGGCGTCAAGAGGTGCTTCTATGAGGGAAAGGGTTAAATATAGGTTTACCCGCCCGAAGGCACTCACCTGTTGGGGCATATATATATAATGAAATAACATATTTTAAAATTTTTGTTTGAAAAGACAAAAGGGTGGGCGCCTCTACAATCTACATGTCATTCTACACTAAGAAAACCCCATTTTAAGTGGAGTTAATTATTTACGTTTTCCAAACATAACTGTTTCATATACAGTCTACATCCGCTATATCAAAGTCGATTATGTCAATTTCTCCGGTTATCTCGAAGTCGTATCAAAGTGCCGTTTCAGATACTATCATTTTACATATAACTGGCTCCGTTTATAGCAAATTTATTTTTCACACACATTATTTCAAAGCGTCGGCTTGCTGCCGAAGTGCGACGTTCATTTGGCAAATTTACCTGATCAAAGACGTACCGCCATGCCTGTGTAAACAACCGGTAAAGTTTTTTGCCGGTGTTTACCGTGACAGTAATTAGACTTAAATATGTTCATATCGGCAATTGACCAATAATTGGATAAAAGGCAATAATTATAAATCAGTTTGTTTTGACTTTAAGCTTTAGCTTGTTAATAATTAGTGCAAAATGACATGTTTAAATTCAACAGAATACAACACATTTAATCAAATATCAGTTCATTACTACACCGTTAATGTACCGTTATTACATCCGCCATTTTTTTTATCATGATTTCGTATATAAATGTTATTTACATTATTTGCTGAATGACCCTCACATGCAATCATTAAAGAATGACCCTCACAAGCATTACTTATTGAATGACCCTTGCAAATACATTCATTATGTCATGACCCTTGTATACATACCGGTATATGGCATTGGGAAAGTAACGCCCAATCTCCTTACGGCGTGCACGACGCCGTCGAGGCACATCTCGCAAAGCAGCGTAGGATACTGGGATCCTCTGGTTGTCGACCTTGCACCACCGCTGACCACCATCAGAGGTGGTGGAGGCATGAACAGACCCTGGAGCTGTCAGATTCGTTTATATGCTGCTGCGGGATGACTAACAGTGAGGAGGGTGGCCCTAAGAAGAGCCGTTCAGAAAGAATAAACCATCAGGACTTGTCACCATGAAGAGGAAGAAGATGCCTATTCCAGTTGTCGATTTTATCGCACCATCATCGAATACTTCAAGACAACAGTCTACAAATCTTCAGAAACTTTACGAATAAATGACGGTGCTAGGAATGCACGATTTTAATCTTCCGAGAATGCTCACCCACATGGTTTGCTGGCGGCAAGGGTAAATAAACACGACCATCATCATCGGAAAAGTAACAGGACAGGTACCTTCCTTATAGTTTATATATATCAGATGTTAGCCTGGGAACAGGCGTCAATATATTTTGCCTGGTCAGTCAAATAAATCTAGTTCAACACCGAGACTATTAATTGGGCCGTATTGAGTTTCTGATGATATCAACGCCTGGGGAAACTGGACGGATTGTCCGTGTCTAGCATTAATCCTATTAATAGGCCTATTAGCATGTGACTTAATTAATGACGTACTTGAATCGAAAGCAAGGCACTGCAATGTTGATAAAACTTTATAATTGGCCGCCATTGTTTACGGGTCAACGGAACGATAAATAGTTTTAAAAAGTACAATGTGCGTCTGATTTGACATATTTACTCAAGATTTAAGTCGTCCTTACTTTTACAATTATGCTGAATCTACCCATTACCACCTAAACGTAATAGTTAGAATCCGCCATCTCGTCGATATAACAACAGAAATGTTTGCGATGTAAATGAGGCTACGGGAGCATTCGTGTATATTCGGAAATGATCGTGTATAATCGTGCCTGTTCGGCGATATCCGATTTCTATATTTAGCGATAGTATCTTGTAGAGAAGAGTTGTTGTTCTTCAAATCTACACCCTCATAAACGAGGGTGTAAGTAGATGGCGCTACGATCGGAAATCCAGTTCTCCCCAGGCTGTCATTTTGCCAGAAGTTAAAAAGTGAAAAATCGACAGACTGGAACCCAGGCTAATCAGATGTTTGAGGAAGGGTAATGTATTTTAGACTTTGTTGCCTTAGTGACAACTTGCATATGTTTTGTAGATTACCTGTGTTGGTGCTGGTGACATATTTAACAATGGAAAGGTAAGATACTGTTCTTGTATGTTAGTTACCCAGTCTCTGCTGTCATATTGAATGTGCCATTCAGGTCCGCCTCCGTGGTCGAGTGGTTAAGGTCGCTGACTTGTATACCACTGTAACCTATCATTACTGATGGTCACGGGTTCGAGCCCTGCTCAGACCGTGTCTCATTTATATGAAAAAGTTGGCAGTTTCTTACGGAGGTTTGTGCACCCAAGTACTGGTTAACCGCTGGAGCCTGTCCAGGAAAGGTGTTGTTAGGTAAACTGCCCGCTGGCGATATAGCCCAAAATGGTGCTGATGCCGGCGTAAAACCCGAAATATAACAATAATGTGCCATTCAGCAAATCGTTTATCATGGTATAATGTTCTGTTCCTATCATTTTCTTGTTATTTGTGGCCACTGCGCTTCACATTTCTTAATAGATAATATCGTGGAACATTAAGGCATCGAGGAAGAGTGGAGTGTCCATGTTGTAATGGATAGTGTGTCCGACTTATAATCGAGAGTTTGTGAGTTCAATATACAGTCAAACCTGTCACAAACAGTCATTGTCAAACCTGTCACAAACAGTCGTTGTCAAACCTGTCACAAACAGTCGTTGAAGAGAAATATAGAATCCGATTGCTTAGTAATAGCACAGGTACCTGCTTAATAGAGGTAATGTAATACAGTGAAACCCCTCTAAACCGAACGGCTTACGGACCGGAAGAGAAGTTCGGTTTGGAGGGGTTTTCGGTTTAGAGGGGTTTTCGGATGAGGGGTGGAGATAAAGTTTTGAACAAATGTCTGTAATACAGGAATAACAAGAAATGACACTAAAATTACTTTTGATAATAAAAATATATACGTGTATGTATACGTCAGCATGTTACTGCACAATAAAATGATCCATTAAAGTTTGTTTCTCAAACATGAAACGAGATTAACAAACCTGCAATTGCAAAGGACATAATTAAATAGTGTCCAGTCCAGTTTGAAAACAACGTAATTAAAACAAATTTTCAGCATCATTGGTTTTTATCACGCCTTTATGTTCTCACAACACCACGTCGGATGTAAACAATACGGATAAAACACCAATATGCCGACTGATTAATTGACTTGTGAAAACACGGAAGGTGTTATGTTTCAGGTGAGACAAAGGTTGTTTCGGATCCGGATTTTACGCTGCTGGCTGTTCGGTTTTCAGGGGTAATTTGATATAGAAATGTGCACAAATGGTCCCAAAAATTTGTCCAGTATTCGGAAAAGAGAGGTTCCGGTTTAGAGAGTATTTTTTACAATGAACAAAGAAGGGAAAATATCGGGACCGCGAAAATTGTCCGGTTTGGAGGGAATTCCGATTTAGAGGGGTTCCGGTTTTGAGGGGTTTCACTGTACAGTACAAAGGTGAAGAAATCTGGAAGCTGTCTGCTTAACACACTTAACTTAGCACCCATCTAGAACCATCAACCTTCCACAATAGTTTATACAAATTTATTTTAGCTCGATTGCGAAAAAAGTTCTTACAACTTATGTTAATCACTCTCGAGACCTCATTCCTGATGGAATCCATCGCCACAAGGGAGAGGTTATAACCTTCCACAATAGCTTCAACATCAACAAATTCAACACCACCTGAAGAGTTGCAATACGACCTTAGCTGCTGGTACGACTTTAAATCCCAAAACTAACAAACAAGCTATCGCTTAACAGCATAAAAATATTGTCTTCAATTTCAGAACAACTTGTACTGTTTGACGGCAGAAGGCTGGTTCTATGTGTTTGATGTGAAAGTTGATTTTCAACCAGAGGGCTTGGAGGTAGGTAAACCCTTGTTTGCAGGTCCTGTGTTCTCGATTAATTCATAGATAAAGGCAATTTTGTAAGTGTATGGATGCAGTTTGACAAGACGCATTAAGGTCTGTCCCACTTACGTGTATTCGTGGAACCTCAGTTTTAAGGTCGATAAAATGGACACCAGACACAAATATAAATTGCCTGTTTGGCCAGTGAAAGTTGAAACAAAATATAAGTGTGAAAGTACTTTCTTTTCTAAAACATACTAAATAATGACAGTTAACGCATTTAAAAAAAAGATTTCTAAACATTTTATTTTAGTACTCACTTATAAGACGGGACGCCACTTTGTGGCCATAATCTGGTTGTAAAAACCTTGTCTTATAGACGAGTATGTACGGTATAAGACGGGACACCACTTTGTGGCCATAATCTGGTTGTAAAAACCTTGTCTTATAGACGAGTATGTACGATATAAGACGGGACACCACTTTGTGGCCATAATCTGGTTGTAAAAACCTTGTCTTATAGACGAGTATGTACGATATAAGACGGGACACCACTTTGTGGGACGCCACTTTGTGGCCATAATCTGGTTGTAAAAACCTTGTCTTATAGACGAGTATGTACGATATAAGACGGGACACCACTTTGTGGCCATAATCTGGTTGTAAAAACCTTGTCTTATAGACGAGTATGTACGGTACTATATACAGTGATGCTGATACTGAATTTGTAAAGCTTTAAAATAACCTGGTCATCTCTCTCTATCTCTACACCTGTCCCTAACTCTACACATCTCTATCTCTACACATCTCTACTCTACACATCTCTCTATCTCTACATCTCTCTCCACCTCTACATCTGTCCCTAACTCTACACATCTCTCTATCTCTACATCTCTCCATCTCTACACCTGTCCCTAACTCTACACATCTCTCTATCTCTACATCTCTCTCTATCTCTACACCTGTCCCTAACTCTACACATCTCTCTATCTCTACATCTCTCTATCTCTACACCTGTCCCTAACTCTACACATCTCTCTATCTCTACATCTCTCTCTATCTCTACATCTGTCCCTAACTCTACACATCTCTCTATCTCTACATCTCTCTCTATCTCTACACCTGTCCCTAACTCTACACATCTCTCTATCTCTACATCTCTCTCTATCTCTACATCTGTCCCTAACTCTACACATCTCTCTATCTCTACATCTCTCTCTATCTCTACACCTGTCCCTAACTCTACACATCTCTCTATCTCTACATCTCTCTCTCTATCTCTACACCTGTCCCTAACTCTACACATCTCTCTATCTCTACACTCTCTCTATCTCTACACCTGTCCCTAACTCTACACATCTCTCTATCTCTACACCTGTCCCTAACTCTACACATCTCTCTATCTCTACATCTCTCTCTATCTCTACACCTCTCTATCTCTACACCTTGTGTACACACATAAGCCTATAGCTTTCTTTAGCTTTCGATTTAATCCATATGTTCTGTTTTACAGAGTCACGATGATGAGAACGAGGACAATTTGAAACCTGTGTTCAAACAACATCTACCTCCAAATGGAAAGGTCATGCAAGCTGCAGACGTGGGTAAGTGTTCAAACAACATCTACCTCCAAATGGAAAGGTCATGCAAGCTGCAGACGTGGGTAAGTGTTCAAACAACATTTACCTCCAAATGGAAAGGTCATGCAAGCTGCAGACGTGGGTAAGTGTTCAAACAACATCTACCTCCAAATGGAAAGGTCATGCAAGCTGCAGACGTGGGTAAATGTTCAAACAACATCTACCTCCAAATGGAAAGGTCATGCAAGCTGCAGACGTGGGTAAGTGTTCAAACAACATCTACCTCCTAATGGAAAGGTCATGCAAGCTGCAGACGTGTGTAAGTGTTCAAACAACTTCTACCTCCTAATGGAAAGGTCATGCAAGCTGCAGACGTGGGTAAGTGTTCAAACATCTACCTCCAAATGGAAATGTCATGCAGGACAGAATTTATTGATGTGCATCATTGCCAAGTTGAAGCGTGTTCGAAGCCTGGCTTATTTATCCATAGGCATATAGCATATAGTAAAGGGTGTTTTCACAATCTTTGAATTTAATTGTTGTCAAGGATGAATGCTTTCTAGTTCACCCATGTTCAAGGTGAGCATTTGCATTTGGCTTTTGTCCGGCGGCGTCCTGTTGCTTCAACATTTCACTTCAAACGACATCTCCACTGAACCACTCTTCAATGGAGGTAACTGATTTATTATTGTATTCTACTCTTCAATGGAGGTAACTGATTTATTATTGGATTCTACTCTTCAATGGAGGTAACTGATTTATTATTGGATTCTACTCTTCAATGGAGGTACCTGATTTATTATTGGAGGTACCTGATTTATTATTGGATTCTACTCTTCAATGGAGGTAACTGATTTATTATTGGATTCTACTCTTCAATGGAGATAACTGATTTATTACTAGATTCTACTCTTCAATGGAGGTAACTGATTTATTACAAGATTCTACTCTTCAATGGAGGTAACTGATTTATTACTGGATTCTACTGTTCAATGGAGGTACCTGATTTATTATTGGATTCTACTCTTCAATGGAGGTAACTGATTTATTACTAGATTCTACTCTTCAATGGAGGTAACTGATTTATTACAAGATTCTACTCTTCAATGGAGGTAACTGATTTATTACTGGATTCTACTCTTCAATGGAGGTAATTGATTTATTACAAGATTCTACTCTTCAATGGAGGTAACTGATTTATTACTGGATTCTACTCTTCAATGGAGATAACTGATTTATTGGATTCTACTCTTCAATGGAGGTAACTGATTTATTATTGGATTCTACTCTTCAATGGAGGTACCTGATTTATTATTGGATTCTACTCTTCAATGGAGGTACCTGATTTATTATTGGATTCTACTCTTCAATGGAGGTAACTGATTTATTATTGGATTCTACTCTTCAATGGAGATAACTGATTTATTACTAGATTCTACTCTTCAATGGAGGTAACTGATTTATTACAAGATTCTACTCTTCAATGGAGGTAACTGATTTATTACTGGATTCTACTCTTCAATGGAGATAACTGATTTATTACTGGATTCTACTCTTCAATGGATGTAACTGATTTATTACTAGATTCTACTCTTCAATGGAGGTAACTGATTTATTACTAGATTCTACTCTTCAATGGATGTAACTGATTTATTACTAGATTCTACTCTTCAATGGAGGTAACTGATTTATTATTGGATTCTACTCTTCATGGAGATAACTGATTTATTACTGGATTCTACTCTTCAATGGAGGTAACTGATTTATTACAGATTCTACTCTTCAATGGAGGTAACTGATTTATTATGGATTCTACTCTTCAATGGAGGTAACTGATTTATTACTGGATTCTACTCTTCAATGGAGGTAACTGATTTATTACTAGATTCTACTCTTCAATGGAGGTAACTGATTTATTACTAGATTCTACTCTTCAATGGATGTAACTGATTTATTACTAGATTCTACTCTTCAATGGAGGTAACTGATTTATTACTGGATTCTACTCTTCAATGGAGGTAACTGATTTATTACTGGATTCTACTCTTCAATGGAGGTAACTGATTTATTACTGGATTCTACTCTTCAATGGAGATAACTGATTTATTGGATTCTACTCTTCAATGGAGGTAACTGATTTATTATTGGATTCTACTCTTCAATGGAGGTAACTGATTTATTACTGGATTCTACTCTTCAATGGAGGTAACTGATTTATTACTAGATTCTACTCTTCAGTGGAGATAACTGATTTATGGGATTCTACTCTTCAATGGAGGTAACTGATTTATTATTAGATTCTACTCTTCAATGGAGGTAACTGATTTATTACTGGATTATACTCTTCAATGGAGGTAACTGATTTATTACTAGATTCTACTCTTCAATGGATGTAACTGATTTATTACTAGATTCTACTCTTCAATGGAGGTACCTGATTTATTATTGGATTCTACTCTTCAATGGAGGTAACTGATTTATTACTAGATTCTACTCTTCAATGGATGTAACTGATTTATTACTAGATTCTACTCTTCAATGGAGGTACCTGATTTATTATTGGATTCTACTCTTCAATGGAGGTAACTGATTTATTACAAGATTCTACTCTTCAATGGAGGTAACTGATTTATTACAAGATTCTACTCTTCAATGGAGATAACTGATTTATTATTGGATTCTACTCTTCACTGGAGGTAACTGATTTATTATTGGATTCTACTCTTCACTGGAGGTAACTGATTTATTATTGGATTCTACTCTTCAATGGAGGTAACTGATTTATTACAAGATTCTACTCTTCAATGGAGGTAACTGATTTATTACTAGATTCTACTCTTCAATGGAGGTTAATCACATGATATTATGAATAATTTCAAAAGTCCAAAAGAATGCGTGCAAGGATGAGATATAGATGTATAGTGTGTACCAAAATTTGTTGTTGTTGACAGACGGATCTGTAGTCCAGTGGTTAACACGTTGGACTGGTAATCCAGGGATCGCAGGTTCGATCCTCCGTCTGACCCTAATAAAACTAACAGTCTTTCAGATGGGACGTTAAACCGAGGTTTTGTGTCGGTGCTTTACACCGTGCACGTAAAAGAACCAGAGGAGACTCTGGAATGGGTCTCTGTCTGTATCATGCACTATCCTCCAAAATCTAAAATGACTAATCTCTTCAGGAGGCGTCGCTCATATGGGTAACCGGTAGTGACGATAAATAAACGTAAAACACACACACAAAATATGTTCTCTATTCAGTATACACATGTTGTTTCACATATTGAGCTTGTTTACATAACTTTGTGATGTCAGCAAATGTAGTCATTTAAGTACCACATTGCCTTCTCTCTCCCTCATGGCGATGGATTTCATCAGGAATGAGGTCTCGAGAGTGATTAATATAAGTTGTAAGAACTTGCTTCGCAATCGAGCTAAAATCAATTTGTATAAACTAAATGTAGTCTACGACGTTTGCTTATTAGTTGAATTATTTTGGGGGGAAAATATACACTCCCCACTGTTCAGAGACAGGTTGTCTGAGCATTTCATCAGGAAGAACGTTACCATTTAAGATGGAGATGCGCAGTTAGAGCTGGCGATAGGTTACTCAGATCGTGTCGTACGACTGTATAAATGGATCGGTCCATCAACATTCGACAGCGACACAGATTCCCAGGGATCTATGGTACAGATAGATAAATGGCAGCTTGCAGGCCAGGTAAAACATTCATAGCATATTCAAGCTACTATCTAACCTTATTTTGTCTCAAAATAAAATATTGATAATTTCTGCATCATGTTTAATGTGTCTTAACCCTTAACCTGCTGAATAAATTACACGGAATGAATGTGCAAACAACATAGATCCAATCCAGATCAGCCGCGGTGTAGCACCACCTCTGATCAGGATCTATGTTGTTTGCTATTCAGACAAATGTTTTAGCTCCACTATCCGAAGAGCAATCAGTATAGAGCCTGATCAGACAGCACATTCTGAGCCGTCTGATCTGGCTCTATACTGTTTGCAAAAGTGACTTTAGTCGTGATTAGCAGGTTATGGGTTAAGTATATTGAATTTAATTCTGGCCAACTCCTCTCCTAGTTTGTTCCCTGTTTGTCTGTAATCTATCGGTTGCATTGCGTTTCCACTTGATTAGTTGAAACCTGCATGACCAGTGTTGAAACCTGCATGACCAGTGTTGAAACCTGCATGACCAGTGTTGAAACCTGCATGACCAGTGTTGAAACCTGCATGACCAGTGTTGAAACCTGCATGACCAGTGTTGAAACCTGCATGACCAGTGTTGAAACCTGCATGACCAGTGTTGAAACCTGCATGACCAGTGTTGAAACCTGCATGACCAGTGTTGAAACCTGCATGACCAGTGTTGAAACTTTGTAGAATTGATTTTGACGTCAAGGTCGCAGGGACATCGACTTAAAAACATGTTTCCATCAGCGACCTGTAAATATAGAAACATTTGTCACAAGTTATAATTTAATGAAAACTTGGTTCCTTTTAAAACCTAGGCCACTGGTCAATTAAGCAAAGAGCTTGCAGACAAGATAGAAACTCCAAACTACATTTTACCCAAATTTCAGTTGCCTCAATTAGCTCTGTTCCTTGCGATAAGCGGCCATTATCGACAAAAGAGTAGGTTACTAGGTCAAATTTATGAAAATATTTGTTAACACGTTTGACCCAATATAGTTCTGTAAGTTCAATTGTGATGATAATGTGGTTCTATAATTAAAATCGGGTCAGTTCCTTGAACAGAACTAGGTCACAAGTTCAAATTTGAAAAAATGCTTGTAAGCGCTGTATCAACTCTTATTTTTAAAGACACATCCGACCTACTTTCAAAACTCTCAAAAAGCATGCAATGTCACACTTCATATACCGGTACTGGTACTTATTTGTACGGTGAAACCCCTCTAAACACCCTCGGACCAGAGGTAAAGTTCGGTTTGGAGGGGTTTTCGATTTAGAGGGGTTTTCATATTTGGGTAGATTTCTCCCAAGTTAACAAATCAACTCTGAACTGCCTAGAAGTAGTCTGAGACATGTTTATAGTTGACAGTTAGTAAAGAACTGATTCATTTTATGTGAACAATATAATATTCTGCAAATAAAAGAACTGAAAGTTGTACATTTAAAAGAATAGCCAGTTTCATATTTGATGAAGACGAGTTGCTGTTCGGTTTAAAGGGGTAAATTACAGTTGAAAAATGCACAGATGTTTTAAAAATATTATTGTATTATATCGTATTATTTTTTTAAAGAGTTTTTTACAGAATTTTTTTACAATGAACAAAGAAGGGAAAAATTCCGTACTAAGAATATTGTTCGGTTTGGAAGGAATTCCAGTATAGAGGGGTTCAGGTTTTGAGGGGTTTCACTGTATAAGATTAACTGTAATATTGACAGTCAATGGAATGCTGGGATTTTTCACTATTCATATGAAAAATATAGCATAATGCCCGTGCATTAAATACTGCTCATAGAGGTACGGGGTCTTCCTCCACCAGTAATAGCTGGAGAGTCGCCGTATAACCTAAGCTGTTGGTCCGACTTTAAACCCCCAAAGTAAACAAACACCTCAACACAATACTCGTCACTAGTGCTACACATCGACAAATGTTGACCTTGAACTTTTTGAAGGTCAGCCCATGACAAATTTGGTCTATATTTGCACACAGACTTCCAGTATGTAGCACTCTTTACATTAACATACATATTACTTTTATACTTTCCCAGTGTTATAGATTGGTTCTATAATTTCCCAGTGTTATATATTGGTTCTATAATTTCCCAGTGTTATAGATTGGTTCTATAATTTCCCAGTGTTATAGATTGGTTCTATAATTTCCCAGTGTTATAGATTGATTCTATAATTTCCCAGTGTTATATATTGATTCTATAATTTCCCAGTGTTATTGATTGGTTCTATAATTTCCCAGTGTTATAGATTGGTTCTATAATTTCCCAGTGTTATAGATTGGTTCTATACTTTCCCAGTGTTATAGATTGGTTCTATAATTTCCCAGTGTTATAGATTGGTTCTATACTTTCCCAGTGTTATAGATTGGTTCTATACTTTCCCAGTGTTATAGATTGGTTCTATAATTTCCCAGTGTTATAGATGGATTCTATAATTTCCCAGTGTTATAGATTGGTTCTATAATTTCCCAGTGTTATAGATGGGTTCTATAATTTCCCAGTGTTATAGATTGGTTCTATACTTTCCCAGTGTTATAGATTGGTTCTATAATTTCCCAGTGTTATAGATTGGTTCTATAATTTCCCAGTGTTATATATTGGTTCTATAATTTCCCAGTGTTATAGATTGGTTCTATAATATCCCAGTGTTATTGATTGATTCTATAATTACCCAGTGTTATAGATTGGTTCTATAATTTCCCAGTGTTATAGATTGATTCTATAATTTCCCAGTGTTATAGATTGGTTCTATAATTTCCCAGTGTTATAGATTGGTTCTATAATTTCCCAGTGTTATAGATTGGTTCTATAATTTCCCAGTGTTATAGATTGGTTCTATAATTTCCCAGTGTTATAGATTGGTTCTATAATTTCCCAGTGTTATAGATTGGTTCTATAATTTCCCAGTGTTATAGATTGGTTCTATAATTTCCCAGTGTTATAGATTGGTTCTATAATTTCCCAGTGTTATAGATTGGTTCTATAATTTCCCAGTGTTATAGATTGGTTCTATAATTTCCCAGTGTTATAGATTGGTTCTATAATTTCCCAGTGTTATTGATTGATTCTATAATTACTCAGTGTTATAGATTGGTTCTATAATTTCCCAGTGTTATAGATTGGTTCTATAATTTCCCAGTGTTATAGATTGATTCTATAATTTCCCAGTGTTATAGATTGGTTCTATAATTTCCCAGTGTTATAGATTGGTTCTATAATTTCCCAGTGTTATAGATGGATTCTATAATTTCCCAGTGTTATAGATTGGTTCTATAATTTCCCAGTGTTATAGATTGATACTATAGTTTCCCAGTGTTATAGATTGGTTCTATAATTTCCCAGTGTTATAGATTGGTTCTATACTTTCCCAGTGTTATAGATTGGTTCTATACTTTCCCAGTGTTATAGATTGGTTCTATAATTTCCCAGTGTTATAGATTGGTTCTATAATTTCCCAGTGTTATAGATTGGTTCTATACTTTCCCAGTGTTATAGATTGGTTCTATAATTTCCCAGTGTTATAGATTGGTTCTATAATTTCCCAGTGTTATAGATTGGTTCTATAATTTCCCAGTGTTATAGATTGGTTCTATAATTTCCCAGTGTTATAGATTGGTTCTATACTTTCCCAGTGTTATAGATTGGTTCTATAATTTCCCAGTGTTATAGATTGGTTCTATAATTTCCCAGTGTTATAGATTGGTTCTATAATATCCCAGTGTTATTGATTGATTCTATAATTACCCAGTGTTATAGATTGGTTCTATAATTACCCAGTGTTATAGATTGGTTCTATAATTTCCCAGTGTTATAGATTGATTCTATAATTTCCCAGTGTTATAGATTGGTTCTATAATTTCCCAGTGTTATAGATTGGTTCTATAATTTCCCAGTGTTATAGATTGGTTCTATAATTTCCCAGTGTTATAGATTGGTTCTATAATTTCCCAGTGTTATAGATTGGTTCTATAATTTCCCAGTGTTATAGATTGGTTCTATAATTTCCCAGTGTTATAGATTGGTTCTATAATTTCCCAGTGTTATAGATTGGTTCTATAATTTCCCAGTGTTATAGATTGGTTCTATAATTTCCCAGTGTTATAGATTGGTTCTATAATTTCCCAGTGTTATTGATTGATTCTATAATTACTCAGTGTTATAGATTGGTTCTATAATTTCCCAGTGTTATAGATTGGTTCTATAATTTCCCAGTGTTATAGATTGATTCTATAATTTCCCAGTGTTATAGATTGGTTCTATAATTTCCCAGTGTTATAGATTGGTTCTATAATTTCCCAGTGTTATAGATGGATTCTATAATTTCCCAGTGTTATAGATTGGTTCTATAATTTCCCAGTGTTATAGATTGGTACTATAGTTTCCCAGTGTTATAGATTGGTTCTATAATTTCCCAGTGTTATAGATTGGTTCTATAATTTCCCAGTGTTATAGATTGGTTCTATAATTTCCCATTGTTATAGATTGGTTCTATAATTTCCCAGTGTTATAGATTGGTTCTATAATTTCCCAGTGTTATAGATTGGTTCTATAATTTCCCAGTGTTATAGATTGGTTCTATAATTTCCCAGTGTTATAGATTGGTTCTATAATTTCCCAGTGTTATAGATTGGTTCTATAATTTCCCAGTGTTATAGATTGATTCTATAATTTCCCAGTGTTATATATTGGTTCTATAATTTCCCAGTGTTATAGATTGGATCTATTATTTCCCAGTGTTATATATTGATTCTATAATTTCCCAGTGTTATAGATTGGTTCTATAATTTCCCAGTGTTATAATTGGTTCTATAATTTCCCAGTGTTATAAATTGGTTCTATAATTTCCCAGTGTTATAGATTGGTTCTATAATTTCCCAGTGTTATAGATTGGTTCTATAATTTCCCAGTGTTATAGATTGGTTCTATAATTTCCCAGTGTTATAGATTGGTTCTATAATTTCCCAGTGTTATAGATTGGTTCTATAATTTCCCAGTGTTATAGATTGGTTCTATAATTTCCCAGTGTTATTGATTGATTCTATAATTACCCAGTGTTATAGATTGGTTCTATAATTTCCCAGTGTTATAGATTGGTTCTATAATTTCCCAGTGTTATAGATTGATTCTATAATTTCCCAGTGTTATAGATTGATTCTATAATTTCCCAGTGTTATAGATTGGTTCTATAATTTCCCAGTGTTATAGATTGATTCTATAATTTCCCAGTGTTATAGATTGGTTCTATAATTTCCCAGTGTTATAGATTGGTACTATAGTTTCCCAGTGTTATAGATTGATTCTATAATTACCCAGTGTTATAGATTGGTTCTATAATTTCCCATTGTTATAGATTGGTTCTATAATTTCCCAGTGTTAGAGATTTGTTCTATAATTTTCCTGCATTATTTATCGTTTTTATAATTTTCCTGTGTTACGGATCGGTTCTATTATTTTCCTGTGTTACGGATCGGTTCTATTATTTTCCTGTGTTACGGATCGGTTCTATTATTTTCCTGTGTTACGGATCGGTTCTATTATTTTCCTGTGTTATAGATTGGTTCTATTACTCTGAACAAGGACACGGCTGGTAAATCAGAGCTGTTGGCATCTCAACCAGGAGGAACATACGTCACTCTGTTGCATGAGCCACTGTCACATGACATTAATGACGGGTACGTTACTCTACGAGTTGTAATTATTGGCTCACATAAGGAGACCTATCTTTAGCATCTGTCCGTGTCTCATTTATATGAAAAAGTTGGCAGTTTCTTATGGAGGTTGCTGCACCCAAGTACTGGTTAACCGCTGGAGCCTGCCCAGGAAAGGTGTTGTTAGGTAAACTGCCCACCGACGATATAGCCCGAAATGGTGCTGATGCAGGCGTAAAACCCGAAATATAAATAAATAAATTATCATCTGTCTGTCTGGAGCAGTATCCGGAAAATGGATACAGTGAAACCCCTCTAAACCGAACACCCTCCGGCACGGCTGTGAAGTTTCCGATGACGGTCAATTATCCAATTATAATCCGGAAGCCATAAATTAATCCGAGACGGATGTTTTAATTGTCAATAAACTTCCGTGATTTATTCCTGTCAACTGACTGGCACAGTAATAAACGCATTATAGATTATAGTCTATAAGGGAAGTAACCGCTATGGAGCTTCTTAAAATTACAACAGGTGTGTGTCTAAAAATAGATATGAAATTTCTGTGTTTTGTTTCTAGAAAATTGATTTTGCTACACAGTGCGCACTTACTGGGTGACATGTTTTATCAAGATTGTCCAAATATAATTCTGCAAAAAAATAAGCAATGGCACACGCCACGCAGACTGTATAATAATAATAAATAAACCTCTTTATCACGCCTTTTTATTCGCGCAACAACACGATAATGTAAGCATAAAATAATATGCCGACCACCAAATGTGTAAAACTTCAGGCGAGACGAAGATCGTTCGGATCAGCATTTTTGCTGCCGGGCATTCATGGAGTAATTTGCACAAAGGGGTATTAAAACTTGTCCGGTGTAAGGAAAAGAGGGGATCCGGTTTATAGAGGTTTTTTTTACCATGCATAAAGAAGGAAATATATCATGACCCGGAAAATTGTCCGGTTTGAAGGGAATTCCACTTTAGAGTGGATCTGGTTTTGAGGTGTTCCACTGTATATGGAATTTAATTTTCCAGCGACTATAAATGGTCTTATGTTGCTAATAGAACAAAAGAGAGAACAATGGTGTAGTCACAGAGGTGTCTGTCTGTATGTGTATCCGTGCATCCATCTGGCTTTAACCCATTTCATTCTGGATACATTTAACGGCTTTTGCAAACAACATAGATCCCAGTCAGCCACAGCGTGACGCTGCATGCTGATCAGGATCTATGTTGTTTGCTACATAGCCAAGTGTCTTAGCAAGATCATCTGAATAGCAAACAGCATAGAGCCTGATCAGACAGCACATTCCGTGGCGGCTGATCTGGCTCTATGTTCTTTGCAAGTACGGTTTGAACGGTATTCAGAATCAAATGGGTTAACTAATTAATGATCTACAAATTTGTAGGACACAAGGCTATATGGTGTTACAGTAAAACTCTCAGAACGACTACCCCTATATGACGACCACCCCTATATGACGACCACCCCGCTATGAAGACCGCTTTTTTCTGTCCGGAATTATTTCTTCTATATTTCGATGGTCACCAACCCCTAACCTCTATTTGCACAACATGCTATCAATTTTCACCCTTTTTCTCATTTTTATTATGCAGCATATCCAATGAGAACTTATCTGTAAATTTGGTTTTATCAATTAACTAACATGATTTGGCTAAAATCACAGTTATCATAACGCAACATCTTGTTAGGGAACAACAGTAAAAACAAAGGATTCCAACTGAAAGGACCGCTATGCATTTCGGGATAAATCGGCATATATCTGCCAAGGGAGGTAATAGAAAAGCCAGCAAAGTCCCTCATTACAAGCCAGTATGCTGATACCGTATCTTGTCCTAATCCTGTATGTGATTCCGGGGTTACTGCTCCTGAATTGCTGAAAGGCAAAGACATTTGTAATGTACAGTCAAACCTGTCTTAGGCAGCCAGCCAAGGGAATCACAGAAAACGGCTGCTTAGCACAGGTGGCTGCTTAATAGAGGTCAAATGTATAATAAAACAACACATTGGGAATATGTTAACTGGCTGTTTATACAGGTTGGCTGCTTAATAGAGGTGACCACTAACACAGGTTTGACTGTATGTAACTTAGATATAAGAAGAACTCTGCATGCTAATGGTGAAAATAACGGTGAAATATGCTATGCAATTTGACACAATTCTGATGAAATTCTGCGACCTATTCCCAGAATGTTCATGATATTAATTGTCAACCATTTTCTCATCTTATAATTATTAAATTCTTTGTGTCATTTTTTTTTCCGCATATGATATAATAATTGACAAATATTCACCAGGAAACTTTTTTCTACATCAGATCATACATTACAGAAATTGTTCATCCAACATTCTTTAACATAGTATAAAATGAAGGTCAGTTTCCTCTGTAATCATAACTCTCTAAAATGGCAAATGCGCTAGTCAATATACGGTCATAGAGAATAGCAGAGGAAGTCAGACTCTAGTTCTAAATGGTTACATGTACAGCCTGAAAACCAGAAAACGGGAGTGTCGCTACTGGAACTGTGTCAACAAAGCATGCAATGCTAAAATTAACACTAAGAATGAGCTTCCTACCAAAATCGCTGATGAACACAATCACCCAAGAGATGACAGCAGAATTGTTGCTGCGGACATCATGAGTGGTGTCCGAAAGCAGGTCCGAGGGTCAACACAGCCGGTGCCCTCCATCTATAACGATATGCTGGCAGACACAAGATCGATCGAATGGGACAATTCCACCCAAGAGGTTGTGGCTAATCTACCCACTTTCTACGAAGCCAAATCCAGTTTATATAGACAGCGGTCTAAGACTAGACCAGTTCTGCCAAAGACAAGGGCGGATGTCAACTTGGAAGGGAAGTGGATAGAGTCGCTTGCAGGGGAGACATTCCTAATCGCCAATGACGGTGATGTGGCGCGAATGCTCATATTCGCCACCGTTGACAACCTGGCCTAGCTGTCTACAGCCGAGACCTGGTATATGGACGGTACCTTCTACGCTTCACCGTCATATTTCTACCAGCTATACACCATCCACGCCATGATCGACGGGTATATGTGTCCCCTAGTGTATGGACTACTCCCAAATAAACAACAGACAATGTACACCAGATTCTTCACACTCATCCAGAATTTCGCCCGTGAACATAACATTCCTCTGTCCCCAGAAACGATAATGATGGACTTCGAAACAGCAGCGTGGCGTGCTGTCAGTATCGTGTTTGTTGGTGTTCAAGTCCGTGGTTGTTTCTTTCACTTCACACAGTGTATGTGGAGAAAAGTACAATATTGTGGTCTTGTAGCTGACTTCAAGGACAATGAAGAAGTGAAGAAACTTGTGCTACGTGCTTCGGTACTGCCACTTGTCCCCCTAGCCTCTGTCGAAGATGTGTGGTTCCAAACTCTGGAAGAATGTGACAATGACTCAGTGCCGGTGTCTAAGTTTAAGGACTATGTGACTGAGCAGTGGGTAGAGGGAGACCACCGCTCCTGGAATCATTACGAGAATGATGGTCCACGCACTACCAATCATGTTGAGGGTTGGCACCATAAAATAAACAACCAACTACGACACTGCCATCCTAATATTTATACATTGATAGACCTGGTCCAGAAAGAGCAGGCTGCTAACGAGGCGAAGCTGTTTCAGCACGCCAACGGTGGAAAGCAGCGACCAAGGAAGCTGGTATACCGTGAGCGTGAGCAAATGCTCATCAGACTGAAGCACCAACTGCGAACTGGCGACATGGACATCATGACGTATGTTGATGCTGCTTCTCACTTAGTCAAATTAAAGTGAATATGTACAATAAAAATATTTCAAGATTTATATATATTATGTGCTATGCATGTTCATGTGTTTGTCTTATCCATGTAAATATCTATGTTTTCGATTTAATGCTTATAACTCAAAATAAAGAATATCTATCTATATGAAACTTATATTTATGAACAACTTTCCCAAATTTAGAAACACAAATTTTCAGTACAGTATAGCAATTTTCGCCAATTATCACCTTTCAACTCTATTGTTACACCGAACAATACATTCCCCCAACACCTACCTCAATTTCTATAGGACTAATAAAAGGTTTTTTTTTAAAAAAAAATATAATAAAAGGTTGGGAAAGTGGGAACACACCAAATAATGTTATTATAACTTGTAGCCCAACCCAGTTGCTTTTTTCCCCCTTGACAAAACAAATGTATTGTATACTGCAATAATATAATTACATATTAATCTCTGATTTGTTCTTAGTATTGTATGTATATATGTAATGTATTGTATGAAAAAATGCAATAAAATATTAAACAATTAAATTACTATATTCTTGACAGATGTCCAACAGTATATTCAATGGTTACTTTGCTGTAAAAATGTGTTCATCAATTAATTAGCATGATTTGGAATAAATTACATTATCATACCGCAACATGTGGTTAGGGAACAACAGTAAAAACAAAGGATTGCAACTGAAAGAGCAGCTATACATTTCGTGATAAATCAAACTTTATCTGACAAGGGAGGTAATAGAAAAAGCCAGCGGTGTACCTCATTGTCATCTGCTACTATTTGTACTATTTATAGCATTACTTTACCCAGCATGCAAAGAGTGGAATCTACTGTGAATGTTGTTTGGTAACATGTTCGTTAGACTTGTATTTATATATGTATTTCAGACTTTCTGAAACGGTACCAAACAATTTGGTGTATGATCCGCTAGTGTCAAGTGAGATCAGAAACAAAAGTATATCTACAGAGATTATCGGTAATATAAGGAAGGGACCTGGCCCCTTGTTGAAGAATGAAGCGGAGGTCCTGTATGCGCTCTGTACCTTGGATGGTAATATTTTATTGTTGTGGTAACTATTGTATTCACTTCTTTGTGTGTGTATAATGCACTACTCTACAAGTCGGAAAATAATTCCATGTACGTGAGTGTACATAGTATATACAATGAAACCCCTCTAAACCGAACTACTTTTGGACCAGAGGAGACGTTTGGTTTGGAGGGGTTTACGGTAATTTCGGAGTGATTGGTGAGTATTACTGTCCAATGAAGTTCTGTATAAACATAGGAAAAACGAGAAATGCCACTAAATGACCTAAATAGACGTCCTAGGGACCCTGACAAAGCCCCCTGGGGACCCCATTTCTCTCTAAAAAAAATTATTAAAATATTATTTTTTTTAAAATCAATTTTATAATTTTCATACAAAATATACGCTCAGGCCGTGTCTCATTTATATGAAAAAGTTGGCAGTTTCTTACGGAGGTTGGTGCACCCAAGTACTGGTTAACCGCTGGAGACTGCCCAGGAAAGGTGTTGTTAGGTAAACTGCCCGCCGGCGATATAGCCCAAAATGGTGCTGATGCAGGCGTAAAACCCGAAATATAACATAACATACAAAATATTGTCCAGTAAGATACACTGGCCCATTGTAACGCACCCCTTCCCTTCTATTCAAATATGTCAAATTGTGACTTTTAGCACTATTTTGTTGAAATTTATTAAATAACGCCGTGTAAGGGTGCAATCGCTCGTTTTCTCACTTCTACCAAAAATGATGACCTGGTGTAGTATCAATAATAGACAATGTTGTTAAGTAAATGAATTGAATACCTTTGTGAAATATAATGTACAACTAATTTACCAGTTACCTTCCTGTCGAGTATCATGAGTCTGGTTCAAAGTGGTTCCATCACCAGTGTGTATAAATAGTGATAATTCAGAGCTGACAACATGTTACTCACAGTGAAACTAGTATAGCTAGTCCTGTCATCAATGAATCCTCATGCTCTTAGAGGATTTCCTGTTTTGGTCAAATTCTTGTCATCAAGCCCTTCTGTCATCACAGTCCTCCTGTCATCACAGCCCTCTTGTCATCACAGTCCTCCTGTCATCAAGCCCTCCTGTCATCACAGTCCTCCTGTCATCGCAGCCCTCCTGTCATCACAGCCCTCCTGTCATCACAGCCCTCCTGTCATCACAGCCCTCCTGTAATCACAGCCCTCCCGTCATCACAGCCCTCCCGTCATCACAGCCCTCCTGTCATCACAGCCCTCCTGTCATCACAGTCCTCCTGTCATCACAGCCTTCTGTCATCGTAGCCCTCCTGACATCACACCCTCCTGTCATCACAGCCCTCCCGTCATCACAGCCCTCCCGTCATCACAGCCCTCCCATCATCACATCCCTCCTGTCATCACAGTCCTCTGTCATCACAGCCCTCCTGTCATCGTAGCCTGTCATCACAGCCCTCCCATCATCACATCCCTCCTGTCATCACAGTCCTCCTGTCATCACAGCCCTCCTGTCATCGTAGCCCTCCTGACATCACATCCCTCTGTCATCACAGCCCTCCCGTCATCACAGCCCTCCCGTCATCACAGCCCTCCCATCATCACATCCCTCCTGTCATCACAGCCCTCCTGTCATCAAGCCCTCCTGTCATCACAGCCCTCCTGTCATCACATCCCTCTCATCATCACAGCCCTCCTGTCATCACAGCCCTCCTGTCATCACAGTCCTCTGTCATCACAGCCCTTCTGTCATCGTAGCCCTCCTGACATCACATCCCTCCTGTCATCACAGCCCTCCCGTCATCACAGCCCTCCTGTCATCACAGCCCTCCGGTCATCACAGCCCTCCCATCATCACAGCCCTCCTGTCATCACAGCCCTTCTGTCATCACCTTCTGCCACCACACACTTTAAGCACACCCAATATAGTTCATACTCCGATGGAAACTATTAACCCACGATTCATTCCTTAAATGGTATCATTTATTGTTATTAAATCACTATATAGATGATCTTTGTTTGTTTCCATGAATGATGATCAAAATATATTTCACCGAATGAACATTGAAAGCATTATATGGCCCTAGAATAATGATAATGACTTTCTATGATTATGAGTAAAATTTAAATTGATCATTCATTTTTAAAAACAATCAAATCTTCTTTTTTTATTTTAGACTAAAAATTTTATGATGGAAAATTGTGCTACCATGCGTTAAATGGAGCTATAACGTCGTGTTTCAACAACGTCATAGATGGCGTCGCTGATGGTTCGAGCTGGGAAGCGTTCATATTGATAATACATCAAACTACACGAAGCTGGAAACCATAAACATACAGCAGTGTGAAATAAAATGTGTTATTCCACCGCTTAAAAATAGTGGAATTAACACATTTCGCTGATATGTTTCTGTGAAATGTATATTCTTACATAATTATGTTTACTAAAGGTACTATCGTGTTGGTGGAGAGTGGTCGTAGGATACTGTGGTCCCTACAGGTCGATCATCAGCTTTTCTCATTGAACAAGCTCGATGTTACCGTAAGTCAGAAATACAAGTTACATTAGTCACATTGTCCACGACGACAGCAGAAAATACTGTGTATTCCGTTTGGCGAATGTCGTTGGGCGAGAGTCCCTGGCATTGTACCATCCAGTTGATCATTTTCATTTCGCTTGAGATAGCGGTATGAATTGGTGGTTGATTAACGTATATAAAACGAAACGTTGAGATTGCACTTGGATCACCTAGGATCACAGTCAAGGTCACTGTTGCTAAGAATAGAAAATCGTTTTTTCCGATTGATGACTTTACTTTCATTTTGAGATATTGGAATGAAACTTGTGTGTTGGTAACTTATATGAAAAGGAAGGCTTGGATTGCATTTGTGATCCCTTTGATCAAGATTAAGATCACTGATACTAAAAATACAAAATTAAGCTATGCAGAATTTCATGGTTGGAAGGAAATGTTCTCTTCTTGCCGAGCTTATTAGCTCAATTGAGATCTACTCTCGGAGTGAGGTCGGCTCTCGGGGCGACCTCTACTCTTGGTGACCTCTACTATCGGGGTGAGCTCTACTCTTGGGGTGAGCTCTACTCTTGGAGTGACCTTTGTTCTCTGTGTGCGCTCTGCTCTTGGGGCGACCTCTACTCTTGGTGACCTCTACTATCGGGGTGAGCTCTACTCTTGGTGACCTCTACTATCGGGGCGACCTCTACTCTTGGTGACCTCTACTATCGGGGCGACCTCTACTCTTGGTGACCTCTACTATCGGGGTGAGCTCTACTCTTGGTGACCTCTACTATCGGGGCGACCTCTACTCTTGGTGACCTCTACTATCGGGGTGAGCTCTACTATCAGGGTGAGCTCTACTCTTGGGGTGAGCTCTACTCTTGGAGTGACCTTTGTTCTCTGTGTGAGCTCTGCTCATGGGGCGACCTCTACTCTTGGTGACCTCTACTATCGGGGTGAGCTCTACTCTTAGGGTGAGCTCTACTCTTGGAGTGACCTTTGTTCTCTGTGTGCACTCTGCTCTTGGGGCGACCTCTACTCTTGGTGACCTCTACTATCGGTATCCTCTACTATCGGTGACCTCTACTATCGAGGTGAGCTCTGCCCTTGGTGATCTCTACTATCGGGGTGAGCTCTACTCTTGGGGTGAGCTCTACTCTTGGCGTGACCTTTGTTCTCTGGGTGAGCTCTGATCTCTATGTGTGCTAGACTGTCTGGGTGAACCATAGAATAATGAATTGTACACTTAAAATGAATTTGTTGTTTACTAACTGCCAAACTATAAACATGTCCCAGCCTCCTGCGAAGCATACTTGAATTGTTAATTTAGGAGTTACCTACCTCACTATGGAAACCCCTATAAACCAAACACCTATCCAAACCAACCTTTACCTTTGGTCCGGTAGCTGTTCGGTTTAGAGGGGTTTCACTGTATAATGAGATATATCGGTCAGTTACTTCCCTTTGAATACTCTATGGAGGATAGGTTTTTATTAATTGTTGGTTTCCTTTGTTTTCATCGTGGGTTGGGTTCCTTTGCACCACATGCTATCATCCTTTTTCTCATCTTATAATTATTAAATTACTAAATCTTGACAGATAACTGTGAACATTTGTTATCAATTAATTAACATGATTTTGATAAAATGGCGTTTAGCATACCGTAACATCTGGTTAGGGAGAAACAATAAAAACAAAGGATTCCAACTGAAATAGACCAATATGCGTATTTTGTTTTAAAACTATTTCTTTTACAACGATTGCGAAGCAAGTTTTAACAACTTATATTAATCACTCTCGTTGGCGCGGATGAAAGCGTATATGTGGTCATTTGTGTGGGAGAAAACCGGAGTACCCGGAGAAAACCCACCTGTCCGATCTGGCGACCATCGTTCCATCTCACATACTTCCCAGTCCGAGGATCGAACCCGGGTTGCATTGGTGAGAAGCGAGCGTGCTAACCACTGATCTAATCAGACAATATGCATTTGTGTGTTTTACGTTTATTTATCGTCGCTAACGGTTGCCCATATGAGCGACGACTCCTGAAGAGATTAGTCATATTATATTTTTGGAGGATAGTGCAATGATACAGACAGAGACCCATTCCAGAGTCTGCTCTGGTTCTTTTACGTGCACGGTGTAAAGCACCGACACGAGACCTCGGTTTAAAGTCCCATCTGAAAGACTGTTAATTTAATTAGGGTCAGACGGGTGAGCGAACCTGCGATCCCTTGATTACCAGTCCAACGTGTTAACCACTGGACTACAGATCCGTCTGTAATATGCATTTCGGGATAAATCGGATTTTTATCTGCCAAGGGAGGTAATAGAAAAAACCCAGCAATATCTCTCATTGTGATGTGGCAGCTCTAAATAATGCACGAGAGGTCATGCATCAATACATACCCAAACAGTTTATTCTAGAATGGAAAAGAGGGCAGGGTGGGTCAAAAGAGGGGCAGGGTGGGTCTAAAATGGGCTGGATGCATTTTGAGCCGCGATGAGGTGCAGGAGTGGGTATTTTGGGGTTAGTCCCTGGAAAATTTGGCTAAATTACAGTGATGAAAGAGGCAGTACATTATTAAGTTAAATAGATCTGCTCTGCCTGCTCAAAGACACCTATTGACTAAATAATAATAAAATAAAAGGGTGCAGCTAAAAAGGGCAGGACGGCTATCCGCTATAGAAAAACCCTAAGCATGATTTTTGTATTGTGTTTTGTAGGGAAATGGAAAGGAGGAAGTTGTATGTTGTTCGTGGGACGGACAGACGTACATCGTCAATCATGGTAGAGAAGCAGTTAGATACCAGTTTGAGGAAAATGTTGCTGCCTTCACTACAGGTATTGTCTATGTTCATAAGATATTCCGCCTGTCAGAGTAGAACGCTTATACACCACTGAACACACAAACAACAAACTACATAAACTGTACCTCCTGTCACAGTAGAACGCTTATACACCACTGAACACACAAACAACAAACTACATAAACTGTACCTCCTGTCACAGTAGAACGCTTATACACCACTGAACACACAAACAACAAACTACATAAACTGTACCTCCTGTCACAGTAGAACGCTTATACACCACTGAACACACAAACAACAAACTACATAAACTGTACCTCCTGTCACAGTAGAACGCTTATACACCACTGAACACACAAACAACAAACTACATAAACTGTACCTCCTGTCACAGTAGAACGCTTATACACCACTGAACACACAAACAACAAACTACATAAACTGTACCTCCTGTCACAGTAGAACGCTTATACACCACTGAACACACAAACAACAAACTACATAAACTGTACCTCCTGTCACAGTAGAACGCTTATACACCACTGAACACACAAACAACAAACTACATAAACTGTACCTCCTGTCACAGTAGAACGCTTATACACCACTGAACACACAAACAACAAACTACATAAACTGTACCTCCTGCCACAGAAGAACCCTCATACACTGAACACACAAACTACATAAACTGTACCTCCTGCCACAGTAGAACCCTCATACACTGAACACACAAACAACAAACTACATAAACTGTACCTCCTGTCACAGTAGAACCCTCATACACTGAACACACAAACTACATAAACTGTACCTCCTGTCACAGTAGAACACTCATACACTGAACACACAAACACCAAACTACATAAACTGTACCTCCTGTCACAGTAGAACCCTCATACACTGAACACACAAACAACAAACTACATAAACTGTACCTCCTGTCACAGTAGAACGCTTATACACCACTGAACACACAAACAACAAACTACATAAACTGTACCTCCTGTCACAGTAGAACGCTTATACACCACTGAACACACAAACAACAAACTACATAAACTGTACCTCCTGTCACAGTAGAACGCTTATACACCACTGAACACACAAACAACAAACTACATAAACTGTACCTCCTGTCACAGTAGAACCCTCATACACCACTGAACACACAAACAACAAACTACATAAACTGTAAAGGGCATTCCAACCTCTCAACAGGGGGTCACCTGACAGGTGATTATACTTGATGAACAAATCAGTGCAACCTATATTCAGTGTTGATATAAAATAATCCGAGCCGTTTTAGCCGAGTTAGCATCCCAAGCTCATTATAGGGAGCTACATGGTCATGGTAGATGTTCTAGGGATTTTTTTTTTTTACAATTTTCATGCAAAATCTTGTCCAGTGACCTACACTGTTGATATTGTATTCCACTCCTATTCAAATATTGGTCATTTTTTGTATTTTAACACTATTTTGATTTGAAATTGATTAATGTCTGCAATCACACAGTTTCTCACTTCTCCCAAACATTCTGACCTAGGATGTGCCCTGGTAATCTCGTCAAAAT
Organism: Archivesica marissinica; assembly: GCA_014843695.1. Taxonomy (NCBI): domain Eukaryota; kingdom Metazoa; phylum Mollusca; class Bivalvia; order Venerida; family Vesicomyidae; genus Archivesica; species Archivesica marissinica. Next base: position 63,617,013 of record CM026402.1, read on the forward strand.
CCGGCCCTGTACATCTCTGGTCCTGTACGTCTCTGGTCCTGTACATCTCCGGTCCTGTACATCTACGGCCCTGTACATCACCGGCCCTGTACATCCCCCCTGTACATCCCCCTGTACATCTCGTCCTGTACATCTCTCCTGTACATCCGGTCCTGTACATCACTGGCCCTGTACATCTCTGGTCCTGTACATCTCTGGTCCTGTACATCTCTGGTCCTGTACATCTCTGACCCTGTACATCTCTGGCCCTGTACATCTCCGGCCCTGTACATCTCTGGTCCTGTACATCTCCGGCCCTGTACATCTCTGGTCCTGTACATCTCCGGCCCTGTACATCTCCGGCCCTGTACATCTCCGGCCCTGTACATCCCTGGCCCTGTACATCTCCGGCCCTGTACATCTCTGGCCCTGTACATCTCTGGCCCTGCACATCTCCGGCCCTGTACATCCCTGGTCCTGTACATCTCTGGCCCTGTACATCGCCGGCCCTGTACATCTCTGGCCCTGTACATCTCGCCCTGTACATCCGCCAACCCACACCCCACACCGTCCTGTACATCTCGGCCTGTACATATCTGGCCCTGTACATCTCTGGCCCTGTACATCTCCGGCCCTGTACATCTCCGGTCCTGTACATCTCTGGTCCTGTACATCTCTGGCCCTGTACATCTCTGGTCCTGTACATCTCTGGCCCTGTACATATCTGGCCTGTACTGTACATCTCTGGCCCTGTACATATCCGGCCCTGTACATCTCTGGTCCTGTACATCTCCGGCCCTGTACATCTCTGGCCCTGTACATCTCTGGTCCTGTACATCTCCGGCCCTGTACATCTCTGGCCCTGTACATCTCTGGTCCTGTACATCTCTGGTCCTGTACATCTCTGGTCCTGTACATCTCTGGTCCTGTACATCTCCGGCCCTGTACATCTCTTGTCCTGTACATCACCGGCCCTGTACATCTCCGGCCCTGTACATCTCCGGCCCTGTACATCTCTGGTCCTGTACATCTCCGGCCCTGTACATCTCCGGTCCTGTACATCTCCGGCCCTGTACATCTCTGGTCCTGTACATCTCTGGTCCTGTACATCTCCGGCCCTGTACATCCCTGGACATGTACATCTCTGGCCCTGTACATCTCTGGCCCTGTACATCTCTGGCCCTGTACATCTCTGGCCCTGTACATCACTTGCCCTGTACATCACCGGCCCTGTACATCACTGCCCCTGTACATCTCTGGTCCTGTACATCTCTGGTCCTGTACATCTCTGGCCCTGTACATCTCTGCCCCTGTACATCTCCGGCCCTGTACATCTCTGGTCCTGTACATCTCTGGTCCTGTACATCTCTGGCCCTGTACATCTCTGGTCCTGTACATCTCTGGCCCTGTACATCTCTGGCCCTGTACATCTCTGGTCCTGTACATCTCTTGTCCTGTACATCTCTTGTCCTGTACATCTCCGGTCCTGTACATCTCCGGCCCTGTACATCCCCGGTCCTGTACATCTCTGGCCCTGTACATCTCTGGTCCTGTACATCTCCGGTCCTGTACATCTCTGGCCCTGTACATCTCCGGTCCTGTACATCTCTGGTCCTGTACATCTCTGGCCCTGTACATCTCCGGTCCTGTACATCACTGGCCCTGTACATCTCTGGTCCTGTACATCTCCGGTCCTGTACATCTCTGGCCCTGTACATCTCCGGTCCTGTACATCTCTGGTCCTGTACATCTCCGACCCTGTACATCTCTGGTCCTGTATGTCTCTGGTCCTGTACGTCTCCGTCCTGTACGTCTCCGGCCCTGTACGTCACCGGCCCTGTACATTCCCGGCCCTGTACATCTCCGTCCCTGTACATCTCTGATCCTGTACATCTCTGACCCTGTACATCTCTGGTCCTGTACATCTCTGACCCTGTACATCTCTGGTCCTGTACATCTCTGATCCTGTACATCTCTGGTCCTGTACATCTCTGACCCTGTACATCTCTGACCCTGTACATCTCCGGCCCTGTACATCTCTGGTCCTGTACATCTCTGGTCCTGTTCATCTCCAGCCCTGTACATCTCTTGTCCTGTACATCTCCGGCCCTGTACATCTCTGGCGCTGTACATCTCCGGCCCTGTACATCTCTGGTCCTGTACATCGCCGGCCCTGTACATCTCTGGTCCTGTACATCACCGGCCCTGTACATCTCTGTTCCTGTACATCTCTGGTCCTGTACATCTCTGGCACTGTACATCCCCGGTCCTGTACATCTCTGGTCCTGTACATCTCTGGTCCTGTACATCTCTGGCCCTGTACATCTCTGCCCCTGTACATCTCCGGCCCTGTACATCTCTGGTCCTGTACATCTCTGGTCCTGTACATCTCTGGCCCTGTACATCTCTGGTCCTGTACATCTCTGGCCCTGTACATCTCTGGCCCTGTACATCTCTGGTCCTGTACATCTCTTGTCCTGTACATCTCTTGTCCTGTACATCTCCGGTCCTGTACATCTCCGGCCCTGTACATCCCCGGTCCTGTACATCTCTGGCCCTGTACATCTCTGGTCCTGTACATCTCCGGTCCTGTACATCTCTGGCCCTGTACATCTCCGGTCCTGTACATCTCTGGTCCTGTACATATCTGGCCCTGTACATCTCCGGTCCTGTACATCACTGGCCCTGTACATCTCTGGTCCTGTACATCTCCGGTCCTGTACATCTCTGGCCCTGTACATCTCCGGTCCTGTACATCTCTGGTCCTGTACATCTCCGACCTGTACATCTCTGGTCCTGTATGTCTCTGGTCCTGTACGTCTCCGGTCCTGTACGTCTCCGGCCCTGTACGTCACCGGCCCTGTACATTCCCGGCCCTGTACATCTCCGTCCCTGTACATCTCTGATCCTGTACATCTCTGACCCTGTACATCTCTGGTCCTGTACATCTCTGACCCTGTACATCTCTGGTCCTGTACATCTCTGATCCTGTACATCTCTGGTCCTGTACATCTCTGACCCTGTACATCTCTGACCCTGTACATCTCCGGCCCTGTACATCTCTGGTCCTGTACATCTCTGGTCCTGTTCATCTCCAGCCCTGTACATCTCTTGTCCTGTACATCTCCGGCCCTGTACATCTCTGGCGCTGTACATCTCCGGCCCTGTACATCTCTGGTCCTGTACATCGCCGGCCCTGTACATCTCTGGTCCTGTACATCACCGGCCCTGTACATCTCTGTTCCTGTACATCTCTGGTCCTGTACATCTCTGGCACTGTACATCCCCGGTCCTGTACATCTCTGGTCCTGTACATCTCTGGTCCTGTACATCTCTGGCCCTGTACATATTCGGCACTGTACATCTCTGGTCCTGTACATCTCTGGTCCTGTACATCTCTGGTCCTGTACATCTCTGGTCCTGTACATCTCTTGTCCTGTACATCTCTGGTCCTGTACATCTCTGGCCCTGTACATATCTGGCCCTATACTGTACATCTCTGGCCCTGTACATATCTGGCCCTGTACATCTCTGGTCCTGTACATCTCCGGCCCTGTACATCTCTGCCCCTGTACATCTCTGGTCCTGTACATCTCTGGCCCTGTACATCTCTGGCCCTGTACATCTCTGGTCCTGTACATCTCTGGTCCTGTACATCTCTGGTCCTGTACATCTCTGGTCCTGTACATCTCCGGCCCTGTACATCTCTTGTCCTGTACATCACCGGCCCTGTACATCTCCGGCCCTGTACATCTCCGGCCCTGTACATCTCTGGTCCTGTACATCTCCGGTCCTGTACATCCCTGGTCCTGTACATCTCTGGCCCTGTACATCTCTGGTCCTGTACATCTCTGGTCCTGTACATCTCCGGCCCTGTACATCCCTGGACATGTACATCTCTGGCCCTGGTCCTGTACATCGCTGGCCCTGTACATCTCTGGCCCTGTACATCTCTGGCCCTGTACATCACTTGCCCTGTACATCACCGGCCCTGTACATCACTGCCCCTGTACATCTCTGGTCCTGTACATCTCTGGTCCTGTACATCTCTGGCCCTGTACATCTCTGCCCCTGTACATCTCCGGCCCTGTACATCTCTGGTCCTGTACATCTCTGGTCCTGTACATCTCTGGCCCTGTACATCTCTGGTCCTGTACATCTCTGGCCCTGTACATCTCTGGCCCTGTACATCTCTGGTCCTGTACATCTCTTGTCCTGTACATCTCTTGTCCTGTACATCTCCGGTCCTGTACATCTCCGGCCCTGTACATCCCCGGTCCTGTACATCTCTGGCCCTGTACATCTCTGGTCCTGTACATCTCCGGTCCTGTACATCTCTGGCCCTGTACATCTCCGGTCCTGTACATCTCTGGTCCTGTACATATCTGGCCCTGTACATCTCCGGTCCTGTACATCACTGGCCCTGTACATCTCTGGTCCTGTACATCTCCGGTCCTGTACATCTCTGGCCCTGTACATCTCCGGTCCTGTACATCTCTGGTCCTGTACATCTCCGACCCTGTACATCTCTGGTCCTGTATGTCTCTGGTCCTGTACGTCTCCGGTCCTGTACGTCTCCGGCCCTGTACGTCACCGGCCCTGTACATTCCCGGCCCTGTACATCTCCGTCCCTGTACATCTCTGATCCTGTACATCTCTGACCCTGTACATCTCTGGTCCTGTACATCTCTGACCCTGTACATCTCTGGTCCTGTACATCTCTGATCCTGTACATCTCTGGTCCTGTACATCTCTGACCCTGTACATCTCTGACCCTGTACATCTCCGGCCCTGTACATCTCTGGTCCTGTACATCTCTGGTCCTGTTCATCTCCAGCCCTGTACATCTCTTGTCCTGTACATCTCCGGCCCTGTACATCTCTGGCGCTGTACATCTCCGGCCCTGTACATCTCTGGTCCTGTACATCGCCGGCCCTGTACATCTCTGGTCCTGTACATCACCGGCCCTGTACATCTCTGTTCCTGTACATCTCTGGTCTTGTACATCTCTGGCACTGTACATCCCCGGTCCTGTACATCTCTGGTCCTGTACATCTCTGGTCCTGTACATCTCTGGCCCTGTACATATTCGGCACTGTACATCTCTGGTCCTGTACATCTCTGGTCCTGTACATCTCTGGTCCTGTACATCTCTGGTCCTGTACATCTCTTGTCCTGTACATCTCTGGTCCTGTACATCTCCGGCCCTGTACATCTCCGGCCCTGTACATCTCTTGTCCTGTACATCACCGGCCCTGTACATCTCCAGCCCTGTACATCTCCGGCCCTGTACATCTCTGGCCCTGTACATTCCCGGCCCTGTACATCTCCGTCCCTGTACATCTCTGATCCTGTACATCTCTGACCCTGTACATCTCTGGTCCTGTACATCTCTGACCCTGTACATCTCTGGTCCTGTACATCTCTGATCCTGTACATCTCTGGTCCTGTACATCTCTGACCCTGTACATCTCTGACCCTGTACATCTCCGGCCCTGTACATCTCTGGTCCTGTACATCTCTGGTCCTGTACATCTCTGGTCCTGTACATCTCCAGCCCTGTACATCTCTTGTCCTGTACATCTCCGGTCATGTACATCTCCGGCCCTGTACATCTCTGGCGCTGTACATCTCCGGCCCTGTACATCTCTGGTCCTGTACATCGCCGGCCCTGTACATCTCTGGTCCTGTACATCACCGGCCCTGTACATCTCTGTTCCTGTACATCTCTGGTCCTGTACATCTCTGGCACTGTACATCCCCGGTCCTTTACATCTCTGGTCCTGTACATCTCTGGTCCTGTACATCTCTGGTCATGTACATCTCTTGTCCTGTACATCTCTGGTCCTGTACATCTCTGGTCCTGTACATCTCTGGTCCTGTACATCTCTGGTCCTGTACATCTCCGGCCCTGTACATCTCCGTCCCTGTACATCTCCGGCCCTGTACATCCCTGGCCCTGTACATCTCTGGTCCTGTACATCTCTGGCCCTGTACATCTCTGGTCCTGTACATCTCTGGTCCTGTACATCTCTGGTCCTGTACATCTCCGGCCCTGTACATCCCTGGACCTGTACATCTCTGGCCCTGGTCCTGTACATCGCTGGCCCTGTACATCTCTGGCCCTGTACATCTCTGGCCCTGTACATCACCGGCCCTGTACATCACCGGCCCTGTACATCACTGCCCCTGTACATCTCTGGTCCTGTACATCTCTGGTCCTGTACATATCTGGCCCTGTACATCCCTGCCCCTGTACATCTCCTGCCCCTGTACATCTCCGGCCCTGTACATCTCTGGTCCTGTACATCTCTGTTCCTGTACATCACTGGCCCTGTACATCTCTGGTCCTGTACATCTCTGGCCCTGTACATATCTGGCCCTGTACTGTACATCCCTGGCCCTGTACATATCTGGCCCTGTACATCTCTGGCCCTGTACATGTCCGGCCCTGTACATCTCTGCCCCTGTACATCTCTGGTCCTGTACATCTCTGGCCCTGTACATCTCTGGTCCTGTACATCTCTGGTCCTGTACATCTCTGGCCCTGTACATCTCTGGTCCTGTACATCTCTTGTCCTGTACATCTCCGGTCCTGTACATCTCTGGCCCTGTACATCTCTGGTCCTGTACATCTCTGGTCCTGTACATCTCCGGCCCTGTACATCTCTGGCCCTGTACATCTCTGGTCCTGTACATATCTGGCCCTGTACATCTCCGGTCCTGTACATCACTGGCCCTGTACATCTCTGGTCCTGTACATCTCCGGTCCTGTACATCTCTGGCCCTGTACATCTCCGGTCATGTACATCTCTGGTCCTGTACATCTCCGACCCTGTACATCTCTGGTCCTGTACATCTCCGGTCCTGTACATCTCTGGTCCTGCGGCCCTGTACATCTCCGGTCCTGTACATCTCTGGCCCTGTACATCTCTGGTCCTGCGGCCCTGTACATCTCCGGTCCTGTACATCTCCGGTCCTGTACATCTCCGGTCCTGTACATCTCTGGCCCTGTACATCTCTGGTCCTGTACATCTCTGGCCCTGCAGCCCTGTACATCGCTGCCCCTGTACATCTCTGGCCCTGTACATCACTGCCCCTGTACATCTCCAGCCCTGTACATTTCCGGCCCTGTACATCTCTTGTCCTGTACATCTCTTGACGTTGTTTACTTAAAATATTGAGAGTAAAAACCTATTCTGCACAGCTTACCGACTCTTTTTGTTTCATTAAACGGAGGATATTACCTAAAGCATCGCTACCAGGTACATTGCAGACTGGACTGGTAATCCAGGGATCACAGGTTCGATCCCCCGTCTGACCCTAATAAAATTAACAGTCTCAGATGGGACGTTAAACCAAGGTTTTGTGTCGGTGCTGTACACCGTGCACGTAAAAGAACCAGAGGAGACTCTGGAATGGGTCTCTGTCTGTATCATGCACTATCCTCCAAAATCTAAAATGACTAATCTCTTCAGGAGGCGTCGCTCATATGGGCCGGTAGCGTCGATAAATAAAAGTAAAAACACACAAAAAAATATTATCAAATATTCGATTACCACCTTTCAAATATTCGAATGCCATTTAGCTATTCGGCCCCATTCCTACATAAGACATTTTTTATTTCGCTGAACCCCAACACATATACATCCATTGCACGTGGCGAGACACGCTTTGGGTGGTGGTGGCCTTGTTTTTGAGTAGAACAAAGAAAGTAAAAGCATTCCATTTAACTTTAAAGCAACACTACATCAGTGAAAACACCAATTTCTACAGAATGTATTTTCCTATTATTTGGTATAATTGTTTTCAAAATATTTGCCTCAAAAATTGAATATTTCAACTAATATACAAACGTCGTATACACTGTTTGTTGACATAACAAAATAATGTAAATAGAGTCGACATCAATGCGTAATACAACTGGTGTATCCTGAATAGCACGATTTATGGTACAGATTGCATGGATGCAAGAGCATGGATGACCGTTATATGAAATCCTACGTAGACCACAAAAACACTGTTTATTGATTCAATGTTAGTGTGTGAATGTATTCGAAGAATTTGTAGTAGCAATGCATTTATACGTGGAAAAATGAATTTTATTTGCTTTGCTTTGTGCGATGTAATGTCTCTTTAATCAGCATTACATCGCTCAGAAATGATATTTAAACCGTCGTATACGCGAATTTGTTTATCAACACACAAAATGTAAACACGCACAGCGCGCATGCGTGAAATAACAGAGGATGTAGAAAACAACGTATATATTTTGAACATGAAATACTATCTATCTATCTTCCTCTAATGTCGAACCCCTCGCGGGGATGTAGAAATGTCCCTAAAAGACTTAGCTAACATAGGTATGAATCAACATATCAAGTAATTTAATTAAAAAAGACAACGTGGGACAAATTGGGGTCGATGCATTCTGAATGTAAACAAGTGCGGACGATGCGTTCCGGTTGTAAACAAGTGCGTGACCGATCGATTCGGAAAGTCCTACTTTCGGTTTCGAGTTTGTTTTATCGCAAAAAACACTGTTTACCAACTGAACATAAGCACACAAAGTATAATGTTAGAATGTGTAGCAGCATTGCTACCCATATGTAAACATTGAATTTTTCAAGCATATTTTATTTCATACGATGTAATGCTGCTTTAAGTATACCAGACGAATACTTCATTTAGAGGTAGGACACTGTTTTACCTACCCAATTATCGTGCAATACAGGATTCAAACCTCGGGTATTTATATCCGCACGTATAAGTTTTAGTTTATACAAATTAATTTTAGCTTGATTGCGAAACAAGTTCTTACAACTTATATTAATCACTCTCGAGACCTCATTCTTGATGGAATACATTGCCACGAGGGAGAGAGAAGAGGCAATGTGGAATTTAAGAATCCATCGCCACGAGGGAAAGAGAAGCGGCAATGTGGAATTTAAATGTGCCTAAGGGCACAATCGTAACGGCTCCAGCGGGGCTTGAACTCTGGACCTTTCGCACCTGAAGCGAACGCGCATCCACTGCGCTATCACGACTTTCCACTTCCACGTATAAGTTTTACATCCATCTTTCATTACAGGATGTTATGCTGTGAATACGACGGACAATGTTCCATGTTTTGTGTATGCGACATTTAACAACAGAATATACATTTACTATAACATCAGACTTCCATGTGTGGAGTCGACAAATTCCATAGAGGTCATGGACAAACGTGAGGACACACATAAACTGTTGGAAAAGCTCAATATTCATTGTAAGTTACTGGCTAGTATTAACCCTCAAAATGCTGAATAAATTGGAAGGAATGTGCAAACAACATAGATCGACATCAGCCGCAGCGTAGCGCCACATCTTATCAGGATCTATGTTGTTTGCTATTCAGCCAAGTGTTGTGGTTACACTATCCGAATAGTAAAAAGCATAGAGCCTGATCAGATGTTTGTGCACCTTCTGTGCCATCTGATCTGGCTCTATGGTGTTTGCAAAAGCAACTTATGTTGTGATTAGCATTTTAAGGGTTAAGGGTACCGTAGATACCCATAGGAACTCTTCACCCCCCCACACTTCATTTTATTCTAATAAATCTGAAATATCACAACTATGCTTTGTAAAAGCAGGGCCTGAGCTGGAGGATGATTTGGGTGAAATATTCACCCCCGATTTATTCTGACCACTGAGAATTTGTGTACAAATGTACAGTCAAACCTGTCTTAAGCAGCCAGCCAAGGGAAATACAGAAAGTGGCTGCTTAGCACAGGTGGCTGCTTAATAGAGGTCAAATGTATAATAAAACCACATAATTGTAATCTGGATTCTGGCTGCTTAATACAGGTTGGTTGCTTAATGGAGGTGACCACTAACACAGGTTTGACTGTATTTTAAATATGTAATGGTTATTTGGCCGAGTCAATAATCTTCTCCCAATCTTGAAGGGTTAGTTGTTGCCCTGAAAAGATGAATTGAAACTAAATCCTTTATCTCTGTGTTATCACTAGGGACTTGGGGCACATGATTTGAGGTCATTGACTTATTACTAGTTGTCCCAGTCAGACGTCTTCTATTGTTTAAACTTGTTAATAGTCAACCCAGTCGGACGTCTTCTATTGTTTGAACTTGTTAATAGTCGTCCCAGTCAGACGTCTTCTATTGTTTGAACTTGTTAATAGTCGTCCCAGTCAGACGTCTTCTATTGTTTAAACTTGTTAATAGTCGTCCCAGTCAGACGTCTTATATTGTTTAAACTTGTTAATAGTCGTCCCAGTCAGACATCTTATATTGTTTAAACTTGTTAATAGTCAACCCAGTCGGACGTCTTATATTGTTTAAACTTGTTAATAGTCGTCCCAGTCAGACGTCTTCTATTGTTTGAACTTGTTAATAGTCGTCCCAGTCAGACGTCTTCTATTGTTTAAACTTGTTAATAGTCGTCCCAGTCAGACGTCTTATATTGTTTAAACTTGTTAATAGTCGTCCCAGTCGGACGTCTTCTATTGTTTGAACTTGTTAATAGTTGTCCCAGTCAGACGTCTTCTATTGTTTAAACTTGTTAATAGTCGTCCCAGTCAGACGCCTTATATTGTTTGAACTTGTTAATAGTCGTCGCAGTCGGACATCTTCTATTGTTTGAACTTGTTAATAGTCGTCCCAGTCAGACATCTTCTATTGTTTGAACTTGTTCACCCATCTCCCTCCTAGCTGGAGTCCGATTAGCGCAGTTGTTAGCACGCTCACTTCTATCCAACCTGTGTCCGTTCCTCGGACTGGGAAGTACATGTATGTGAGATGGTATTGTGGTCGCCAGATCACACGTGTGCTTTTCATCCAGGTACTCGGTTTCGTCCCACATATACGCTATTTATATTTTCCAGTTAATCAATATCAACATAGATAAAGTAGAATTGATAGTACTGAGATGATATTGCACATTTTGTCAAATGAAGTTTGATTATTGGGAAGGGCCGTTTTCTAATGTTGGTTATAACCTGTGGCCCGACCCTTTTGCTATGTTACACAAATGTGCCTTATAATCTGTTAACTTATTTCACATCTGATTCATGCTCGTATGTAATATTGTATTGTTGAATGTATTACATATGCAATAAAATATTGTTAAATCAATATGCTTTCATCCGCAGCGCACCAACGAGCAGGATTAATGGTAGTTATTATCCCGCTATATAGGAATGGCCTCCGTCGGTCTCACATTTATGTCCGCTCCTTACCTCTTCAACCACTGGAAGATTACATGGCACAAAATGTTAACCCTATCGAGACGATGTGCGGACGACCGCATGTTTCAGCCATGCTGGTTCAAAGTCACACTTGGAAATTGATGCTTAAATGGCTATGGTTCGTGTCTGCTCCATAATTCGTGAACATACGGAGGAATTTTACAATTAGTTGGCAAAAATGTTACCCATATCGAGACGATGTGCAAGCTGCATCTTTCAGACCAAGTTCACGGTCAAGGTCACATTTATGGTTTGGGGGGGGGGCTATTTTTCTTTTCCACTCCATAACTATTGAACCGCATCAGCAATTTTAAAATTTAAAAAAGGTCACCGTCACAATTAGAATATGTGTTAATATGGCTATTTTACATGTCTGTGCCATAGCTCCTCTAGAACCACCAGAGGAATGTTAATGACTTGGCACAATTAGCCATATCAAAACCATGTCCAGTGCGAAGGGTCCACCATGGCAGTCGAGGAGGCCTCATATAGAACTAAGATGTGTGCCAGCTGGCTCTATTCTGTTTGAAAACACAAAAGTCTTTGATTATTTCTGCTGGAGTTCTGAATTAGTTTATACAAATTTTGCGAAACAAGTTCTAACACAACTTATATTAATCACTCTTGAAACCTCGCTCCTGATGGAATCCATCGCTACGAGGGAGAAAAGATGTAGAATTTAAATGCCTTGCCTAAGGGCATAATCGTAACGGCTCCAGCTGGGCTCGTATTCAGGGGGGGGCTTTCGTACCTGAAGCAAACACACTACCACTGAGCTATCACAAGTCCTGAATTCAATACACGATTGAATGTGCCCCAGGAAAGGTGTTGTTAGGTAAACTGCCCGCTAGCGATATAGCCCAAAAATGGTGCTGATGCAGGCGTAAAATGTTGGTAGCTAACATACCGGTATGTTGTGCGTTGTATGTTACAGTTTACATATGATGTGTGTTGTATGTTACAGCTTACATATGATGTGTGTTGTATGTTACAGCTTACATATGATGTGTGTTGTATGTTACAGCTTACATATGATGTGTGTTGTATGTTACAGCTTACATATGATGTGTGTTGTATGTTACAGCTTACATATGTGTGTTGTATGTTACAGCTTACATATGTGTGTTGTATGTTACAGCTTACATATGTGTGTTGTATGTTACAGCTTACATATGATGTGTGTTGTATGTTACAGCTTACATATGATGTGTGTTGTATGTTACAGCTTACATATGATGTGTGTTGTATGTTACAGCTTACATATGTTGTATGTTACAGCTTACATATGTTGTATCTTACAGCACCCAGCAATAGACAATTGCAGGAGTTGTATCACTGGTGTCTATACGGATGGAAGAACAAGTCGTGATGCGACAGAAAGTAGTGCAAGAGATCGAACTGACAGAATTCACAATGTGTAGGATATTAAGTGCAAGAAACTGATGCTTAGTAATCCAACAGAAAAATCATTGGAATTATTTAACATTTAACTCTGCATGCTGGGTAAAATGAAGGCTATAAATAGTACGAATAATTGTAGCAGACGACAATTCATTAACGTATTTTTCTGTTTTGTAACTGAAAATTCTGGAAATATGTCGTGGAATTTCATTAGAATTGTGTCGTAATGACAAAATGCTATAGAAATTCCACGACAATATTTGACTGTTATTTTAACCGCTAGTGTGCAAAGAGTTATGGAATAAAATCCTGTGATCATGTTTATTTGGGTATACAATACATTTGTGCTGTCAGCAGCGTGTGTTGGCTGATCCATGTATTTGTACAACCCAATAAGCGAAACACAGGTTTATTTATTTACGTTTAAATTTTCATTAAAGCGACACTATATCAGTGAAAATGCAAATTTCTACATAATGTATTTTCCTATTATATTGCATCATTTTTGGTCGAAATATTTGCCTCAATTTATTTCAACAAATAAGCAAACGTCGTCTACGCGGTTTGTTGACATAATAAAATAATGTAAATAGGGTCGACATGTATGCGTAATACAACTTGTGTATCCTGACTAACACGATTTATGGTACAGATTTACCGTTATATCTCACATTTGTGCCTATGCATATTTATTTGTCGACTAGTCTCAGTTAAATTATCTTTAAGCGACAATATTTCGCGTTTAGTATCGACTCCGATGACAAACAAACGTCAATTCAGGAGCATCGATGATTGTTGTATTTTATTGCTTTTTATGATGTAATGTCGCTCTAACTTAATGTCTAGAAATGGTATAAATATTGTGTTAAACCCGGTTCAATCAACGGAACAATGACGTTACTAATACACCATGCGGTATTATTGACAATGTTATAGAAACGTATGCGATTTGTGACTTAAAACAGCAACTCTAGCCAATCGACACTGTCTTGGGGGGGGGGGATTACCGGAATATACACGCAGTACACTAGAAGGCACTCAACATGGCAAGAATAATAACAATGTCAATGTAGCTGTGTAATGCAATTATGGATAACATGGCTGTGCAATGCAATTATGGATAACATGGCTGTGTAATGCAATTATGGATAACATGGCTGTGTAATGGAATTATGGATAACATGGCTGTGTAATGCAATTATGGATAACATGGCTGTGTAATGGAATTATGGATAACATGGCTGTGTAATGCAATTATGGATAACATGGCTGTGTAATGCAATTATGGATAACATGGCTGTGTAATGCAATTATGGATAACATGGCTGTGTAATGCAATTATGGATAACATGGCTGTGTAATGCAATTATGGATAACATGGCTGTGTAATGGCTGTGTAATGAATTATGGATAACATGGCTGTGTAATGCAATTATGGATAACATGGCTGTGTAATGCAATTATGGATAACATGGCTGTGTAGTGCAATTATGGATAACATGGCTGCGTAATGCAATTATGGATAACATAGCTGCGTAATGGAATTATGGATACTATGGCTGTGTAATGGAATTATGGATAACATGGCTGCGTAATGCAATTATGGATAACATGGCTGCGTAATGCAATTATGGATAACATGGCTGCGTAATGCAATTATGGATAACATAGCTGTGTAATGAAATTATGGATAACATGGCTGTGTAATGGAATTATGGATAACATGGCTGTGTAATGCAATTATGGATAACATGGCTGCGTAATGCAATTTTGGATAACATGGCTGCGTAATGCAATTATGGATAACATGGCTGCGTAATGCAATTATGGATAACATGGCTGTGTAATGGAATTATGGATAACATGGCTGTGTAATGCAATTATGGATAACATGGCTGTGTAATGGAATTATGGATAACATGGCTGTGTAATACAATTATGGATAACATAGATGTGTAATGGAATTATGGATAACATGGCTGCATAATGGAATTATGGATAACATGGCTGTGTAATGGAATTACGGATAACACAGCAATATAAGGGAATTATGGATAGCATGGATGTGTAATGGAATTATGGATAGCAATGCATTAGAATTGTGGATTTACACAGCAATATAAGGGAATTATGGATAGCATGGCTGTGTATTGATATTATTAATGATATCTGTTTATGTTATTTATGAATAACATTGTCATGAAATGTTATGGATAATTAAACGGATGTTTTAAATATATTGAATCTGGGTCCATGCTGCTTCCAATTAAGTAGTGGGGCGACCATCCCCTACCCAGCGGGTCCTCAGGTGGCGGATAGGGGAAACGGCCCTCAGATATGGGGGTTAGCTGTGAATCAAATAAGCAGTCCCGGACCATATGGCGGTGTACCTACCAGGACGGGGCAGGATAGCACATGGCAAAGCTACTCCTATTAAATACTCCACGTGTCCCACAACGGGTGCATCAGGCGAACATATGGACCGCCTTAAAAGTCCTAGCCTAAGGGTGAGGTAACCCCAACAGAAACCTCGAATGCTGAAGCCGGAAGTACTGGGCCGCACGGCGCATTCTAATAAACCACGGTACTACGCATAACGCAACATGAATCACAATGACAGAAAGAGAGAGAGAAATATATTGAATGAAATGAGTTCAGTGATTTTTGTCATCTTTAATTAGTTTTAGACTACAGTAATTAATATTATGTTGTTCCTGGAGTCATTTTGTGATCTTTTACCACCTGCTAGAATTATGATGAACTTTATTGATTTGGCATCGTCTGTACAGAGACAGTTCTCAGTAAACAATGGGTGGAATTTTATGATGCATAAATATGTATCGCCCCATAATGCGGTGGTGCATTTGCATATTTCGCGGAGATTGGCCCAGTGACTCGAGAGTTATTGCCCTTCAATTGACAAAAATCCACAAAAACATGTTACCTAATTGAGGTAACAGTTAATATATGTTTGACTGTACATTGCAATACTACATCAAAGCTATGGGCATTGTAGCATCTGAGAAGATTGTGAAAAAGGGTGATGACACATGCAAAATATCAAAGCTCTGGTTTTGTGGTTTTTGAGATTTTTAAAGAGTTGTGCAAAATATATTTACATTTAAATCTGTAAACTACAGGATCGCCATTTTAGTAAACTTTGTAGAGATTCACTATGTAAATCTAGTAGATCTGGTTTGTGAGAAGACGTTTTTAAGCAGTCTAGCTATAAGTCTGTGTTAATTATGTGACCTTACTGTCGTGTCATATTATCTTCATATATGACCCCAGGATCATCATTTGAGCAAGGTAGTAGTGATGCTACATGCAAAATATCAAAGCTCTGGGCATTGTGGTTTCTGAGAAGATTATATAACAGTTTTACTATATATAGTCAAACCTGTGTTAAGCAGCCAGCCAAGGGAATCACAGAAAGTGGCTGCTTAGCACAGGTGCCTGCTTAATAGAGGTCAAATGCATAATAAAACAACATATTGGGAATCTGGAAACTGGCTGCTTAATACAGGTTGTTGCTTAATAGAGGTGACCACTAACACAGGGTTGACTGTATGTACCATAAGTCTATGTAAACTATGTGACCCCTACCATGAGGTCATATATGACTACAGTATTTAAATTGAGCAAAATTTAGTAGAGGTCGACCGTGCCTTTTATTTCCAATCTAGAATAAACCCTAAAGGACCACTAGTTATTGATGCATGCCATAGAAAGATCTGTGCATTGTGATTTATGTGGTGATATTGCAAGATTTACTCTATTTACTATTGGAAATATAGCAAAACGGCTTCCCACCCCACTGGCAACCATGTTCGATGAATCAATACGGCCAGAGCAAACTTAATACTTTAGCTGTCTGATTAGCGCAG
This sequence comes from Archivesica marissinica, assembly GCA_014843695.1. NCBI lineage: Eukaryota > Metazoa > Mollusca > Bivalvia > Venerida > Vesicomyidae > Archivesica > Archivesica marissinica. The sequence goes on from CM026402.1 coordinate 63,633,526, forward strand.
TGGTTAGCACACTCGCTTCTCAACCAATGCAACCCGGGTACGATCCTCGGACCGGTAAGTATGTGAGATGGTAAGGTTGTTACTAGATCGGACAGGTGGGTTTTCTCCGGGTACTCCGGTTTCCCCCCACACGATTTACCACATATACTCTCATCCGCGCCAACGAGAGTGATTAATATAAGTTGTTAAAAACTTGCTTCGCAATCGTTATAAAGTAAATAAAGTTTTAACTTAAACTTTGATACACTATCATCTAATAATGTTCCACATAAAATGTTATCCCATTCGAACCATTAATAAGGCAGATGATTTCTAAAATGTTGGCACACATTGACCTATTGACTTAGTTTTAAGCCATAGTGACCTAATTTGAGCAATCATTAAAGAAGATCACCCAATTGCTATGAAGTTTAATGATGATTGGTTCAGGAGGAGATTTCGCTTAGTTTAAACAATATTTTATTTCAATGAATATACATAGTCTAATGACCACAATATGAAAATACATGTAGGATTGAGGAGAAAGCAACTTGCTTATGTGGTTACCTCTTTCCTACGAATCATTTACAAAACATACCATTAGAATTAAGCAACAAAATTACTGTCAAATATTGAGTAACTCGTTAATTTTAAAATGTGAGAAAATGATACTAATTTTGAAATATATGTTAAGATGTCGCTTGAAACATATTGCTGACAATACCTACTCAGTCACCAGTCAGTTCATGTATCAATAACTCTTAAGGGCTTCCTTACAATTTTTCAACCAATCCGAGACCACTATATCAATAACACCATCTGACCTGTGCGTTTCATTTAATATAAAAGATATATACCATTACAATAAACAATTCTCCATGGATCGCAGGTTCGATCCCCCGTCATCCACACACTTAGGGCTTAACTATATGCACACCATTATATGTCAGGTCGATAAACTGTCATCTACGGCACACTTAGGGCATAACTATCTGCACACCATTGAAGTCAGGTGGATAAACTGTCGTCCAATGCACACTTAGGGCATAACTATCTGCACACCATTGAAGTCAGGTGGATAAACTGTCGTCTACATGCACACTTGGGGCATAACTATCTGCACACCATTGAAGTCAGGTGGCTAAACTGTCGTCCAATGCACACTTGGGGCATAACTATCTGCACACCATTGAAGTCAGGTGGCTAAACTGTCGTCCAATGCACACTTGGGGCATAACTATCTGCACACCATTGAAGTCAGGTGGCTAAACTGTCGTCCAATGCACACTTGGGGCATAACTATCTGCACACCATTGAAGTCAGGTGGCTAAACTGTCGTCCAATGCACACTTGGGGCATAACTATCTGCACACCATTGAAGTCAGGTGGCTAAACTGTCGTCCAATGCACACTTGGGGCATAACTATCTGCACACCATTGAAGTCAGGTGGCTAAACTGTCGTCCAATGCACACTTGGGGCATAACTATCTGCACACCATTGAAGTCAGGTGGCTAAACTGTCGTCCAATGCACACTTGGGGCATAACTATCTGCACACCATTGAAGTCAGGTGGCTAAACTGTCGTCCAATGCACACTTGGGGCATAACTATCTGCACACCATTGAAGTCAGGTGGCTAAACTGTCGTCCAATGCACACTTGGGGCATAACTATCTGCACACCATTGAAGTCAGGTGGCTAAACTGTCGTCCAATGCACACTTGGGGCATAACTATCTGCACACCATTGAAGTCAGGTGGCTAAACTGTCGTCCAATGCACACTTGGGGCATAACTATCTGCACACCATTGAAGTCAGGTGGCTAAACTGTCGTCCAATGCACACTTGGGGCATAACTATCTGCACACCATTGAAGTCAGGTGGCTAAACTGTCGTCCAATGCACACTTGGGGCATAACTATCTGCACACCATTGAAGTCAGGTGGCTAAACTGTCGTCCAATGCACACTTGGGGCATAACTATCTGCACACCATTGAAGTCAGGTGGCTAAACTGTCGTCCAATGCACACTTGGGGCATAACTATCTGCACACCATTGAAGTCAGGTGGCTAAACTGTCGTCCAATGCACACTTGGGGCATAACTATCTGCACACCATTGAAGTCAGGTGGCTAAACTGTCGTCCAATGCACACTTGGGGCATAACTATCTGCACACCATTGAAGTCAGGTGGCTAAACTGTCGTCCAATGCACACTTGGGGCATAACTATCTGCACACCATTGAAGTCAGGTGGCTAAACTGTCGTCCAATGCACACTTGGGGCATAACTATCTGCACACCATTGAAGTCAGGTGGCTAAACTGTCGTCCAATGCACACTTGGGGCATAACTATCTGCACACCATTGAAGTCAGGTGGCTAAACTGTCGTCCAATGCACACTTGGGGCATAACTATCTGCACACCATTGAAGTCAGGTGGCTAAACTGTCGTCCAATGCACACTTGGGGCATAACTATCTGCACACCATTGAAGTCAGGTGGCTAAACTGTCGTCCAATGCACACTTGGGGCATAACTATCTGCACACCATTGAAGTCAGGTGGCTAAACTGTCGTCCAATGCACACTTGGGGCATAACTATCTGCACACCATTGAAGTCAGGTGGCTAAACTGTCGTCCAATGCACACTTGGGGCATAACTATCTGCACACCATTGAAGTCAGGTGGCTAAACTGTCGTCCAATGCACACTTGGGGCATAACTATCTGCACACCATTGAAGTCAGGTGGCTAAACTGTCGTCCAATGCACACTTGGGGCATAACTATCTGCACACCATTGAAGTCAGGTGGCTAAACTGTCGTCCAATGCACACTTGGGGCATAACTATCTGCACACCATTGAAGTCAGGTGGCTAAACTGTCGTCCAATGCACACTTGGGGCATAACTATCTGCACACCATTGAAGTCAGGTGGCTAAACTGTCGTCCAATGCACACTTGGGGCATAACTATCTGCACACCATTGAAGTCAGGTGGCTAAACTGTCGTCCAATGCACACTTGGGGCATAACTATCTGCACACCATTGAAGTCAGGTGGCTAAACTGTCGTCCAATGCACACTTGGGGCATAACTATCTGCACACCATTGAAGTCAGGTGGCTAAACTGTCGTCCAATGCACACTTGGGGCATAACTATCTGCACACCATTGAAGTCAGGTGGCTAAACTGTCGTCCAATGCACACTTGGGGCATAACTATCTGCACACCATTGAAGTCAGGTGGCTAAACTGTCGTCCAATGCACACTTGGGGCATAACTATCTGCACACCATTGAAGTCAGGTGGCTAAACTGTCGTCCAATGCACACTTGGGGCATAACTATCTGCACACCATTGAAGTCAGGTGGCTAAACTGTCGTCCAATGCACACTTGGGGCATAACTATCTGCACACCATTGAAGTCAGGTGGCTAAACTGTCGTCCAATGCACACTTGGGGCATAACTATCTGCACACCATTGAAGTCAGGTGGCTAAACTGTCGTCCAATGCACACTTGGGGCATAACTATCTGCACACCATTGAAGTCAGGTGGCTAAACTGTCGTCCAATGCACACTTGGGGCATAACTATCTGCACACCATTGAAGTCAGGTGGCTAAACTGTCGTCCAATGCACACTTGGGGCATAACTATCTGCACACCATTGAAGTCAGGTGGCTAAACTGTCGTCCAATGCACACTTGGGGCATAACTATCTGCACACCATTGAAGTCAGGTGGCTAAACTGTCGTCCAATGCACACTTGGGGCATAACTATCTGCACACCATTGAAGTCAGGTGGCTAAACTGTCGTCCAATGCACACTTGGGGCATAACTATCTGCACACCATTGAAGTCAGGTGGCTAAACTGTCGTCCAATGCACACTTGGGGCATAACTATCTGCACACCATTGAAGTCAGGTGGCTAAACTGTCGTCCAATGCACACTTGGGGCATAACTATCTGCACACCATTGAAGTCAGGTGGCTAAACTGTCGTCCAATGCACACTTGGGGCATAACTATCTGCACACCATTGAAGTCAGGTGGCTAAACTGTCGTCCAATGCACACTTGGGGCATAACTATCTGCACACCATTGAAGTCAGGTGGCTAAACTGTCGTCCAATGCACACTTGGGGCATAACTATCTGCACACCATTGAAGTCAGGTGGCTAAACTGTCGTCCAATGCACACTTGGGGCATAACTATCTGCACACCATTGAAGTCAGGTGGCTAAACTGTCGTCCAATGCACACTTGGGGCATAACTATCTGCACACCATTGAAGTCAGGTGGCTAAACTGTCGTCCAATGCACACTTGGGGCATAACTATCTGCACACCATTGAAGTCAGGTGGCTAAACTGTCGTCCAATGCACACTTGGGGCATAACTATCTGCACACCATTGAAGTCAGGTGGCTAAACTGTCGTCCAATGCACACTTGGGGCATAACTTCTGCACACCATTGAAGTCAGGTGGCTAAACTGTCGTCCAATGCACACTTGGGGCATAACTATCTGCACACCATTGAAGTCAGGTGGCTAAACTGTCGTCCAATGCACACTTGGGGCATAACTATCTGCACACCATTGAAGTCAGGTGGCTAAACTGTCGTCCAATGCACACTTGGGGCATAACTATCTGCACACCATTGAAGTCAGGTGGCTAAACTGTCGTCCAATGCACACTTGGGGCATAACTATCTGCACACCATTGAAGTCAGGTGGCTAAACTGTCGTCCAATGCACACTTGGGGCATAACTATCTGCACACCATTGAAGTCAGGTGGCTAAACTGTCGTCCAATGCACACTTGGGGCATAACTATCTGCACACCATTGAAGTCAGGTGGCTAAACTGTCGTCCAATGCACACTTGGGGCATAACTATCTGCACACCATTGAAGTCAGGTGGCTAAACTGTCGTCCAATGCACACTTGGGGCATAACTATCTGCACACCATTGAAGTCAGGTGGCTAAACTGTCGTCCAATGCACACTTGGGGCATAACTATCTGCACACCATTGAAGTCAGGTGGCTAAACTGTCGTCCAATGCACACTTGGGGCATAACTATCTGCACACCATTGAAGTCAGGTGGCTAAACTGTCGTCCAATGCACACTTGGGGCATAACTATCTGCACACCATTGAAGTCAGGTGGCTAAACTGTCGTCCAATGCACACTTGGGGCATAACTATCTGCACACCATTGAAGTCAGGTGGCTAAACTGTCGTCCAATGCACACTTGGGGCATAACTATCTGCACACCATTGAAGTCAGGTGGCTAAACTGTCGTCCAATGCACACTTGGGGCATAACTATCTGCACACCATTGAAGTCAGGTGGCTAAACTGTCGTCCAATGCACACTTGGGGCATAACTATCTGCACACCATTGAAGTCAGGTGGCTAAACTGTCGTCCAATGCACACTTGGGGCATAACTATCTGCACACCATTGAAGTCAGGTGGCTAAACTGTCGTCCAATGCACACTTGGGGCATAACTATCTGCACACCATTGAAGTCAGGTGGCTAAACTGTCGTCCAATGCACACTTGGGGCATAACTATCTGCACACCATTGAAGTCAGGTGGCTAAACTGTCGTCCAATGCACACTTGGGGCATAACTATCTGCACACCATTGAAGTCAGGTGGCTAAACTGTCGTCCAATGCACACTTGGGGCATAACTATCTGCACACCATTGAAGTCAGGTGGCTAAACTGTCGTCCAATGCACACTTGGGGCATAACTATCTGCACACCATTGAAGTCAGGTGGCTAAACTGTCGTCCAATGCACACTTGGGGCATAACTATCTGCACACCATTGAAGTCAGGTGGCTAAACTGTCGTCCAATGCACACTTGGGGCATAACTATCTGCACACCATTGAAGTCAGGTGGCTAAACTGTCGTCCAATGCACACTTGGGGCATAACTATCTGCACACCATTGAAGTCAGGTGGCTAAACTGTCGTCCAATGCACACTTGGGGCATAACTATCTGCACACCATTGAAGTCAGGTGGCTAAACTGTCGTCCAATGCACACTTGGGGCATAACTATCTGCACACCATTGAAGTCAGGTGGCTAAACTGTCGTCCAATGCACACTTGGGGCATAACTATCTGCACACCATTGAAGTCAGGTGGCTAAACTGTCGTCCAATGCACACTTGGGGCATAACTATCTGCACACCATTGAAGTCAGGTGGCTAAACTGTCGTCCAATGCACACTTGGGGCATAACTATCTGCACACCATTGAAGTCAGGTGGCTAAACTGTCGTCCAATGCACACTTGGGGCATAACTATCTGCACACCATTGAAGTCAGGTGGCTAAACTGTCGTCCAATGCACACTTGGGGCATAACTATCTGCACACCATTGAAGTCAGGTGGCTAAACTGTCGTCCAATGCACACTTGGGGCATAACTATCTGCACACCATTGAAGTCAGGTGGCTAAACTGTCGTCCAATGCACACTTGGGGCATAACTATCTGCACACCATTGAAGTCAGGTGGCTAAACTGTCGTCCAATGCACACTTGGGGCATAACTATCTGCACACCATTGAAGTCAGGTGGCTAAACTGTCGTCCAATGCACACTTGGGGCATAACTATCTGCACACCATTGAAGTCAGGTGGCTAAACTGTCGTCCAATGCACACTTGGGGCATAACTATCTGCACACCATTGAAGTCAGGTGGCTAAACTGTCGTCCAATGCACACTTGGGGCATAACTATCTGCACACCATTGAAGTCAGGTGGCTAAACTGTCGTCCAATGCACACTTGGGGCATAACTATCTGCACACCATTGAAGTCAGGTGGCTAAACTGTCGTCCAATGCACACTTGGGGCATAACTATCTGCACACCATTGAAGTCAGGTGGCTAAACTGTCGTCCAATGCACACTTGGGGCATAACTATCTGCACACCATTGAAGTCAGGTGGCTAAACTGTCGTCCAATGCACACTTGGGGCATAACTATCTGCACACCATTGAAGTCAGGTGGCTAAACTGTCGTCCAATGCACACTTGGGGCATAACTATCTGCACACCATTGAAGTCAGGCCAGTACAGGGTGATAACCAACCCGTGCCAGTACAGAGTGATAACCAACCCGCGCCAATAAAGGATGATAACCAACCCGTGCCAGTACAGGGTGATAACCAACCCGCGCCAGTACAGGATGATAACCAACCCGCGCCAGTACAGGGTGATAACCAACCCGTGCCAGTACAGGGTGATAACCAACCAGCGCCAGTACAGGGTGATAACCAACCCATGCCAGTACAGGGTGATAACCAACCCGCGCCAGTACAGGGTGATAACCAACCCGTGCCAGTACAGGGTGATAACCAACCCGCGCCAGTACAGGATGATAACGAGCCCGTGCAAGTACAGGGTGATAACCAGCCAAGAGCAGGCGGCCGTGTCCCACGGAAGGCGGGTAACCAGGTCGTCCGTGCTCCTTAAAGAGCGGCTGGTCGTCGTGCTACTGCAGCCGGAGATCGTCGCGACAACCTCGCTGCGAATCTAAGTTCTGACGATGAGCAAGTCGAGCCCACGCGTCGTCGGCAACGACTGGCGGATCTAATCAGCGAGAACAACGAATTGTACAATGATTTTATGAGAAACACATTACATTACTACAAGATTATGGATTGGATTAGAATTGAATAAAACAAATGCGACACCTGCTTATTGATTTATATTGTATTTGAAAGAAACCAGTGCTTTGCCTAAACGCTGATACCCCTACACAGGTGAGTGCGTCCTTAATCCAGTGTACATCTCGTCATCAGAATAGGTTAGTAATGCCTATTAATATCGTTCTGGAGTGACTCAATACATGGGGGAATATACCTGAAATAACCGGTTATACTAGATATAGATGATTTACAAATATTTCTGTTGTTATTTGCTGATGATGCGGTAATTTCCATACATGTATACACCTACTTCATTACAATCCATATTAAAGCGACTCTACATCGGTGAAAACGCAAATGTCTGCGGAATGTAACCATTATATGGTATAATTCTTTTCCAACTATTTGCCTCAAAAACTGAGTATTTCAACAAATAAAGAAACGTCGTATACGCGGTTTGTTGACATAACAAAATAATGTAAAAATGATCGATATACAACGAGTTTATCATGAACAACACTATTTATGTTACATATTTACCGTTATATCTCACATGTGTGCCTATGCATATTTATGTGTAGACTAATCTTAGATAAATTAAATCACTAAACGAAAGTATCACCCGTTTAATATTGACTCCAATAACAAACGTCAATTCAGGAGCGCGGATGACCGTTATATGAAATCCTAATATAACTTTTGACGTTTGTAGACCACAAAAACACTGTTTATTAATTCAATGTTAGTGTTCGAATACATTCAAAAGAATTCGTAGTAGCAATGCATTTATACGTGAACATATTTTGTATTTGCTTTTTGCGATGTAATGTCGCTTTAAATGGTATAGAGATGTCGTTGACTTAAACTCACTTGTCCGTCGCCGCTGTATGTTCGTATCTCACTAGGTGCATGTAATTCTTTCATGTGAGGAAACTGTCAATCTGGTGTGCGGAATGTGGTTCTACCCGGGATGGTCGTCCGTGCCTGACATGCATCGCTGAGTGTCACCCGGGATGATCGTCCGTGCCTGACATGCATCGCTGAGTGTCACCCGGGATGATCGTCCGTGCCTGACATGCATCGCTGAGTGTCACCCGGGATGATCGTCCGTGCCTGACATGCATCGCTGAGTGTCACCCGGGATGATCGTCCGTGCCTGACATGCATCGCTGAGTGTCACCCGGGATGATCGTCCGTGCCTGACATGCATCGCTGAGTGTCACCCGGGATGATCGTCCGTGCCTGACATGCATCGCTGAGTGTCACCCGGGATGATCGTCCGTGCCTGACATGCATCGCTGAGTGTCACCCGGGATGATCGTCCGTGCCTGACATGCATCGCTGAGTGTCACCCGGGATGATCGTCCGTGCCTGACATGCATCGCTGAGTGTCACCCGGGATCTTCCTCCAGCAATATTAACAGGCGAGTCGCCTAAGCTGTTGGTGGGACTTTAAAGCCCCCACAACATTGATTTAATACATACATATGACTTTATCTATCGTGCATGTCTGAACTTAGGGCAAATCCGGACTATGTATAGGTCGTACGTCAGCTTCAATTGTGTATGGT